>CM056716.1:146367-583943 GCA_029849275.1 Papilio elwesi | reverse complement strand
TTTGGTTTATTTCTGCTTTTAGTCATGATTATGACAGAACAAATTTTTTATAGTTAAAAAAAATCTCTGAAACACTGCAATAAAACATGTTTCAGATCATGAAAACATCAGTGTCATATTTTATAAAATAAAATCAACCATTCATAACATATTGTGTTTTAATTTTCTCATGAATCAATCTAGATTTCATCATATAATATTTTCTACTTATTTCTCTGATTATGGCCTTGTTTTACACAATAAGATCAAGTTAAGAGTTAGTTTTCGGCTCTTACAACTAACACTTAATCGCATTAAATAGTTTTTGATTCTTAACTCGCGTTTTTATTTTTTTCCATTTTTTTCTTAGAGTTTTTTCCCTAGTGATGTTTTTCAATTTTCAAAAATTCTAAAAAAATTTACAAATTTTTATTATTTAAAACAGTATGTTGCAATTGCTGAAATCAGAATATCTTTTTCTCCAACTCTATATAGATCTATATATTGCATTTTGTATAAATTTTTATTAAAACGTACATTTGACTATCAAAAGCACATAAAACTTTATTTTACATTTCTAAGGTCATGAACAGCGTATGTTTTTGCGTTTCTCATGATTTAAATTGCTTTATTTGAATACATTTTTTTTTTGAAAAAAGTTTTGTAATATTAAGCTATAGGAGAAAATAACATTTTTTGACAAAAAAAGACAAAATACGTTAAAAGAGAAAGTAACAACAATGGTTTTTCTAATTTCTCTTAAATCGATTTTTTGCCTCCAGCTCCCGTCACCAATTAAAACTACAACACAAAAAGAGATTTCATGGTCTTACTTTGATACTAAATAGTTGGTTTTTACATTTTCTCCTCAGTCGTCATAATAATGTGTTTAGTGGTTTTTGGGCACTTTTCAAAGTTTCCCCTAGTGATGTTTTTCAATTTTCAAAAATTCGAAGAAATTTTACAAAATATTTTAATCTAAAACAGTATGTTGTAATTGCTAAAGGCAGGATATCCTTTTCTCCGGCTCTATAATGGTCTATATATTGCATTTTGTATAAATTTTTATTAAAACATATATTTGACTATCAAGCGCACATAAAACTTTAATATACATTTCTAAGGTCATGAACAGCTTTTGTTTTTGCATTCCTCATGATTCAAATTGCTTTATTTAAATACATTTTTTTTTTGAAAAAAGCTCTGTAATATTAAGCTATAGGAGAAAACAACATTTTTTGACAAAAAAAGACAAAATACGTTAAAAGAGAAACTAACAACAATGGTTTTTCTATTTTTTCTTAAATCGATATTTTGCCTCCGGCTCCCGATATTAATTAAAACTACAACATAAAAAGAGATTTCATGGTCTTACTCTGATACTAAATGTTTGGTTTTTACAATTTCTACTCAACTATTACAATAATGTGTTTAGTGGTTTTTTGGCACTTTTCGAAGTTTCCCCTGGTGAAGTTTTTCAAAAATAAGAATAACACAAATTCAAAAAAAAAGCATACACTACATATAAATAATGTACCAATTGTATAACATAACATGTAATTCTTATTAAAACTCAATGATTTTTTTGAAATGACCTTTGTTATATGATATATAGTAAAACAAATTTGAAGCAGTTATTTTGCTTTTCAAACAGTGAGTTATAGTATTAAGAGTGTAAATAAACAAATTATTGTGACAATTTTATTTAAAATTTTCATATACTGGTAGTTTAAATGAAAAATAAAATGCTTCTTTGTGTTAAAAACTTTATTCTTATCAAAAAATTTAAACAATTTGTCTACCTATTACTTGTTTACTATATCGATCAAAATAAAAACTTTACGAGTTCAAATAACAATGGATCTTTATAATTACAGAAAGATGCTATGGTATAAGTTATTGCTTTCATAAAATTTGATTTCTTTTATTTGACATAACTTTCAAAATATTTTTAATTTGTTTCAAGAGAACTTTCTAAAATTTCATAATTAAATATTTTTTATAAGATTACAAGTTTATTTACATTTTTATTTATTTATATCTGAACAGTTAACTAATTTCTAATGAATTATAGAGCATTTTGATTTTATGAATTCACAAATGATACAAAAGCAGCCAGTAAAGTTATATAATCTTTCTATTATGCAAAGTACAGAAGTGATAAGCAAAATAATGTTGGCCCAATTATGTTATAGATGCTTTTTTGTAATTGCTTAGAAATATTTCTGATGCTTTTTTTCGATTGCTCGTTTACAAAATAATTGATGAGTATATTGCAATTTTGATCAACATATGAAAAAATACAACATACCAATAAATTATTAAATCTTGTTTCAATATTGTATAAACTTTTTCTTCCCACAAATTTCAAAAATAAACGATACTCATTTTGATTGATCCATGTCAAAAATTTCAAATATATTAAATTTTTGAGACTAAACATTACGATTGGTATAGATATAACTGAATATAAAGGAAATGACTGTATTAAAGCAACTAATTATATTTTATAAACAGAGATATAGTGGTATAATATTATTTTAATAATGATTTTATTTCAGTTTGACTTTATAATTTCCCTCCAAAAACCAAGGAAAAATCATTTTGGAGGGAAACTTAATATAAAAGTAGAAAAGTTCGGTACCCCATGTTAAGTGACAGTCTGATTTCACCTTGGCCGCTCTTTAGATCGGTCGAGATTGGATGAAAATGACTTACTATGTATGTAGCTTCAGCAACATACGGCACTTAATGATAAATGTTTGTTGGGGGTCATAGTACACAAGCAATATATTCCATTTTGAAATGGAATAACTTCGATTTTTTAGGCTATTATCTCTATGTGGGTCATCTGTTGAGATACTTTAGTCAATTACTACATTTTCTTCCATATATTTTGATATAATATTATCAATCTATTTTTAAATAAGCTTAAATTAAATGTTAATTAATCAGAATTATGATCAATTAAACCTGATATACAACAGTTAAACTGCAGAATCCATAAAGTTTCAACTTCTATCTGGCATCATTTAAAAGATCCTTAGATGACATGTTATATTGCCTCCAAGAATACCTAATTCATGTTATCCTGTTTGGTTTTCCTCCAACAGTATTTATTTTACAATCTTATCTTTGGTATTTTAGAAATACAATAAGTTCGTATGTATACAGTATTATGATAAAATATTATCCTCTAGTTACGTGTGTATTTAAATCGAAGTTTCTTGGTTACTAAATCTATTCATTATTTGTGTTCTAATTGCCTTCTCTACAATTATTATTTCTTTTTTGACTCTGATTTTTCTTCACTGATGTTCTCAGTATTACTTTCTTATTTGTTATCACTAAAGTGTACAATCAAATGATAAAATATAGTTGTCCATAAATTTCATCATACTATTCTTATATTATAAATTTTTTAAATGTAATTCAAATAAATTTCCACAAGTCTTACATTTTTAAATTTAACAAGATGTTTTCCATTGTAACTTGCCAAATTTGTAATTTTTTGATGATTCTGAATCCACATTTTATAAAATTCTGATTGAGTAAAAACTTAAATATTGTCTCATCAAATATTTTTATATCTTTTTATTAACTTTATACGTCATTGTAAATTGTAAATAGACTTTTTAAAATCATAATTTTCTTTTATATCAATGAAGGATAATTTATTTTAGTATTGAGATAATTTGGTCAATATTAATATCTTTTTAAAAAATAATTCCCCAATTTTTTGGTCTTAGTTCTAATTCTTAATTTATTAGATCAATTTTAAACTTAAGCTATGATAAAAAATAAGGTTTTTTATAATTTTATAAAAAATAATACTTGCTCTAATCAATGAAAATCCCAAATTTTCAATTTTTAAATCATAAAATGTAATGTTTAGTGATATAATGTTTACTTTATTCGTAGTTTCATAATTATAAGGTAAAAAGTATGTTATAGATGTATTTCAAAATTTCCTGTTGTGGTTTTTCAATATCATTTTATATTATTAAAAATGCTTTTTTGTTACAAGATATTTATAATTTAATCACAGTTAAACTATTTATATTGGATTAATTTATTCTAATATTTATTTTTTAGGTATGTTATTATAATGAGATAAGAGTTCTGTTATCCCTCATTTGCTTTTTAAAACTATTCAGTAACCGTTTTTCTCTCTATATTCAATAAAGATATGCAAAATTTGATTACATTTAAAATTTTGAAGGTTTTCTAGTTCTATTATCATTTTACAAATTGGAACTCCTACTTTCTACTTCTTTACTCCGCTTCTTACACCTACTTCGTCTGCACTAGTTAACCATCTTCATCAGTAAACTTTCCAACTCTTACACTCCAACTTGTTACTTGTCGTTGCTTCAGTTTATATACAATATAATACACCCCAAGGTTTTCTTCATATATTGATCTTTTTGGTATTTAGTAAGTTGTTAATAAATGCTTAATACATTCCTAACTCGCAAAATAAAAATTTAAAACATGCATAAAGAATGGTTAATACTGGAGTGTAAATTTTAAATTTTATTGTATTCCAAAATAATGAATCTTTGGCAATTAACTTGTCTATGTTGTAGTCACATAGGTGTTGAGTAGGCAGTAACTTTCGAGAGGTTTGTATAAGTACTGATTCTTTGATTAATATAAAGTTTAACAAGGATTTTAACAATAATAGTTTGAAACCAAAAGATCTCTAAGTCTATAGTATAATTGAGTATGTGATTTTACGATATGTCAAACCCTAATGTGGCAATTTATAATCGAAGTCCTTCTTAGATTGTTTAATACATTTACTTTTCTCGTAATCCATCTTCTTAGTATTTCAAAGCCAAGCTGTTCATATGATTATATGAGGGAATTTATGTGCCAATCTAAGAAATGTTGTTTTCAGTATTTTAGTCATAAAAATTTATATTTATCACTTGAAATTATGTTTATTACTTATTTGTAATTTGAAGTTGAGTTACACAATTACTAAATTACAAAAATACTTAAATTAGACTTAAACAAAATGTATTTTTGATATGGAGAAACTTATTTCTTGATTAAATCGTAAACTAGATAAATTTATCCTTTCAATTCTTCTTTTTACATTATAAAATTTCACAACTTCAACGTGATGACACAACAATAACACGAAATTCATACTTCAATTTTATTAGGCTTGTTAGAACTGTTTGTACATAGACTTGGTTTAATAAATCCAAGCAAACAACTTCAATCGTTTAAATCTCTATTCACTTGGAAAGTCATTAATACTGCGTTCTAAGGAATAAGGATTTTATTACTAACAAGTTTTATTATTATATTATTAAAAAATGTGTATTTGATACAAACTTATCAATTATAATTTCATGACAGATGATACAATATTCAATAGACTTTCTTTTATTTTTTCTTATCTGTTGCCAATAGTCAAACAATGACATCAAATATAAATCGTCGCATTTTTTATCTGTAACAGGTCATCAAACATTGTTTTAGATCTTTCTTAAAAATATTTTAATACACCTTCTTATGATAACTTGACGTTGAATATTTCTAAATCTTATAATGAATCCATTTTTCTTATAGTGATACATCTACTTTCAATAATTTCATGTTGGTTTTGATTTTAACTGTGAGTTATACTATGAAAGTTGTTAATTTTACAATGATCTGATAATTAACTAGTTCTAGACTAGCATATATCCAAGCATTCTTTATTCTTGTGTTGATTTCTAATTTACGAATGTTTGATACTAACATATCTTTTCTATTAATGCTAATAAAAGTAAATTTTGTAATTTGAATATTTTTTAGCAAACACAGTGATCATATAAAAAGACTGTAAAATTTAAATCAATTCATATTTTTGTAACTTTTGAAAATTCTAATGATGTTTTGAGTTATACAAGTAAGACTTTTCTCTGGTAATGTAAATATTTTTTGATATGATGATGAAGTAAATGGGTAAAACGATACCTATTTTAATTCTTTTGTTTATGTAAACTTAATTAAATATGAGAATTTGATTTTTTATTAGGATTACTAGCACAGTGACCATCTGACTAATATAAATATATCTAATGTTTTTTTTTATCTTAAATGTTAATTACAATATTATTCTTTTTATCAGTCTCGTTTCATATTAGTACTAGTTGATTATAATTCCCACAAACAAGTCTCTCCAAAATTGATCTGATGACATTGGTTTTTAAATCGATTAAAATTTTGTAATTACAATACATAAATATTACTAACATATACCTTTCAAACAAAACACATTTATTAAATAATTTTATTTCATTAGTTGACATTTATTACTCTAGATTTAATTTATTTTGTCTTATCAATATCATCCTTTTCCCTCAAAACAAAGCATTGAATGTAATATCAATGTTAAAGTAAAATGCAACTTTCAACAGGTCAAAGACAACATTGTTTTAACTATAAAACTTTTAATTCCTTTGTATTTAGTAAGCTCAATCCTTATTACCCATCAAATACTTCTTCTCCTTTAGTGATGATAAATTTTAAAATTCAAAATAAATTATAAAATCACGACGCATTAAGAGTAAATATTACTGAAGAGTGTAAATGGATAATTGTTTTAATAAGCTTGTGAATTCCAATAATAATGGCATTAAATGGGATTAGGATGAATGGTAATTGGATTTAGATTGCTAAAAATGGAGGATGCTCTATGAGTGGTGAATTAAACAAATGTTTGGATGAATTGTGTATAAGATAAATGAGATCCTAGGTAAATGATGTTTTGGATGTAATTATGGATCTGTCTGAGTAATAATCTGGATGGAAATGGTTGTTAAATTTGTATAAATGGCAATCTGGATGGAATGGTGGATATTCATAGTTATAATCTAAATGAGAGTGGTAATCTTGATGAGATGGGTCTACATGTGTGATCTGGGAAGATATTTATAAATTAATGACTCTTTAACAACGGTATTTACTGTTTTGAATTACAAACTATGAAAAAGACATCATTTATAAATTTTAATCTTTAATAAATGCATCTTTCAATTCTTTTAACCATTAAAAATGCCAATATCGTTTATTTAAACACATTTTGTGGTAAAATCACGTACTTTTAAATTTTACACTTTCTATTTTTTTAATATTTTTTTCTTCTTCCTTTGGGTTTGATAAATTTTCAAATTTCAAGGCCATTAATAACATAGATATTTTGTGTTTATGTAAGCGTGAGAGAGATCAATGAAGGAATAAAGATTTTGACAAAGAATTTAGAAGAGTAATATGTTTTTTATATTTAATAAGAGAGAAATATGATTATTAACGTATATGTAACTTTTTTTAGAGCAAAGAAATTAATCAGATTTTAAAGAGCGATATGTAAGTTCTAACTTAAGTGTAAAAATAAGAAAAATATTGAAGATACAGAGCAGGTGATCATGAAGAAGATGTTTTTTAGTTTACAATCCAATAGGATTTAAGATTGATGAGTTAACTTAGGCGACAATTAGTTTAATTTGCAATATAAAACATCAAAAATTCTCTTTTTCATTAATATATTTCTTTTTAAAACTACTAACCTCTACCTACTTACATAGATACGATTGCTCAACATCTTTCTTTAATTAAAACGCGGTTTGTTTAATTATAATTCATTATGAGGTCATAAGAATAACGATGATCACTAAGATAATTTTAATTGGTTTTACTAAGATAACTTGAGGTTTATATTAAGATATGTGTATTTGGCCACCACTAATAAGATAACTTGAGATAGTCACTATAAGATATTGTAACAAAGAATTTTAAAAGTCGTCATAAGATTGTGGATTTTTAAATAATATCATTTGAACTTAAATTTTAAAGCACTTAAATTCATAATTAACGTATAATGAAATCCTTTTTTCTTATAACTTTAAAATCGTTTTTAGACGCCTATAATATCTAATTAAATTTCTATTGTTGAACAGCAGCATTCATTTATGTAAATTATAACTTATAATAATATAGAATATATTTAACATGCCCTTCTTAAGACAATTAATCTGTATCCATAAAGATCTTTTTCTGATTATAATGTCTCTTATGCAAAACATTTTCTATTTGAACGTATCACAGTTATCATACACTTATAAATACAGCTTATTTTCTTTTTTAGAATATTTACTATCCTTAAATTACAAACTCTGTGTCCTGGTTTACTCTCTTATGTTGCATTAAAAAACTGTTTTGTAACATCTATTCTTTTTCCACTTAATCAAATTCTAGTCCTTTTCTTATGGAGACATTCCTACTTCTAAATGATAAATGTAACACACATCTACAACACTCTTATTGCATTCTCTTATATTTTCGTTATTTTTAAAATAAATTTTTCTTCTCGTAATGAATCTCTTTGCTCTTTTGTTTTTTTAGTGAAGAAAATCGCAGTGAAATGAAATAAAATCCCATTCTTATCTGCTCATAAGCTCATTTTCTCACTCAGAAATTTCATTGCTTGATCCATAATCATTGTTTTAAGGGTGTATGTATCAACTAAAAAACATCGTAAAATATTTTACTAATAAAAAAAGTCCTAACTTTTACAAATACTCTTCTTGTTAAATCATCAATACGACATAAAATATAATACTAATTTATTGGTCTAGCAATATCGACTGTAAGTTGGTCTCAATTTAAAGCTTATTACAAACTTGATACTAAAATTGTCGTAGAGACTCAAATGTCTCTTCGTATTTTAGAAAACTAGAATATTATTTACTTAAAAATTAATATTTCTTTTAACCCATGCAAAAAAATAATAATAAGTTTGTCTTACCAATCTGACAATTATAATGGCAATATTCTAATTTTAAAGGGTATCATTTGACAAAGGGACAAACCTTACAAAGGAATTGGTTTTATAAATGTTTGTAGCACTTTGACAACAAATTATACATTGCCAATACTAAACTTGCTTTTCTTTATAATACACATTTGTTAAGACTTTCTACTTCTCAGAATTTTCTATTTATAAATGTTGACAACGGATAATCTTGTTTTGTAATAAATGCTATTTAAAAAATTTCTAATTGCTTCGATTACAAGAGAAGTATTGGTATACTTATAAATTTTTTTGTTTTTCTGAGGGGTATTGTTATTTATAAATGCTTGGTTCTCTAAAAGGGGTTGTGATACGTTTGAAATTTAATGGTTCTCTAAAAGGGGTATTGATACGAATAAATTTCTTGGTTCTCAAATTGGGGTATTGATACGTAAACTCTTTACTAAATCTCTACGTGGGATATTGGTACCTACCTTCTTTGCTGGTTCTCTAAGTAAGGTATTGATACGGATAAGTTTCCTTAGTTCTCTATTTAAGGTTATGACAAGTGGATTCTTCACTGGTTTCAGAGGGGGGTATAGGAACGTGGATAAATTTTCTTGGTTCTCAAGGGGGTTATAGGAACATGGATTTTCAATTCTTTAAAATCATAATTACAACGCAATTAGTGACTTTTTAGCCATTTTTATTTTTCATTTTAAATTAAAAAATTGATTTTTAAAGGCCTGTATCATGCTTTGAATAGCAATTATGAATATTTTATAGAAAAAAACACTTATAACAACTAGTTAATTTCTTATTTTTCTCTATTTCTACTTTTTATATCCTTAAAATCTTCAAATATTTGTCCGTGTTACAAATGGGAGTTGAACTAGAAAAGTTATCCAAAATACGATGATCTGAAAAGTGGATAGTTACAACTTTATAGATCTTGAGAGTAGATTTTTTGAATATAACCTAATTGATACGAATATTTAAATGTTTAATTTGTATCTAAACTGTTTTAAAAGCTTCAGAAAACCATTTTTTTCTTGCTTGCATATTAATATTATATATTTACCATTACGAACTGATAACTTGTTGTGGCTTAATGGGATTATTATGCTTGATGAAACACTGGTAAATTTTTTACACGGGTTCAAGGTTTAGTTTACCCTTTTTTTATAAGAAAAAAACTGTCTATTAGACTAAATTAAAGTTTATTATTTTCTTTACACCAATTTAATGCACATTATCTCTAGTTATTTGTTAAACCTTATTTTATACATCAATATTGTATTTAGTTTGTTTATTTGATGATCATATTCAATATCTTTCTTCCTTTTCTTGATCATGCATTTTTTGTTTATGGTTCCTTTAACAATAAGAAATGAATGAGGACTACATGATCATTAAATACGATATACTAATATTGAGATTATAAAAGCTAAAATTTAATTGAATAATTACTAATTTAACTAGTTTCTATTGGTTTAATTTGCAACATGTTTTACGTAAATTTTTTTTTTCAATTGCTACAATACTATAGGGCTTACACTACTTTCTTTCTAATTTTACCCCGCTTTCTAAATGTTTCAGTTTTAATTTTCTCCTTATGGGCTATAAGAATTGTTCAATTAAAAGAAACAAGAAAAATTGAATTACATAGTTACAGTCTGAAATGTTCCAAAAATATGCTCAGTCTATCGAAAAAACCACAAAGAATCCTGTACTGAAAATATAAGAACCGTCCGAAAACCTTTTAGAGAAGTAATCGCGAAAAAACAGTTTTTTGTTTAAAATCAGTAAAAATTATCACTTATTAAGTACTATAAAGAACTAAAAACTAATACAAATAAAAGTTACTGTTAATTGCTTTTATGTTTAGTGTTTGTTTTGTTCTTTAAATACATAATTGTAATAAAATTTTTTCAAAATTAAATTTTTTTTAAAGTGACTTTTTGGAACGAATGAACATGCACATGTACTTCAAGGCAATAAGTACTCTAACTATTGATTTTTAACTAAACCGAGGATGGTACTTTTTTTGACACTTAGGCAATTTTTTATTTTTTTTTGACAAAAAGTCTAGGTTTTAAAACGTTTCAATGAAAAGTATCAAATTAAAATATCTTACTTTTATTTTATTTACTTATAATATTATATGTATTTGTGTTTTAATATTATTTTGTATCTCAAAAAAAAATTGTTTTTTCTTAATCAATTTTTTCTGGAAAAGCTTCCCTATTTATATAATTTATTTTTTATTTAAAAGCTTAAAATATGTAAAGACTCGCCTTGTCCCTGCTTTAAATCTTGTGATAAAACCTTTTTCTTCTTGCCTAATAGTAAACGATTCAAACACTTCTAAAGTCGGCCTCGAACTGGAAGTAAACATTTTTGTTAATGCTTGTCGCGCTGTAAATTTGTTTTCTTTGAATATTAAATTAAATTTTCTTAACCACTCTTCATCAACTTCATTGGTCGTTTCTTCCATTTCCACATTATCAAGCTGTCTTGATTTATATAATAACATTTTTAATTCTTTAACTTCCTCTTTTATTTTCAAAAATTCTTCCTCTTTCACAAATTTTTCGACAACAATTTCTTTTTCAACAGGTATTTCTTCTTCTTGTCTAATTTTAGGACTATATGTAGGAGGGCAAGATTCTAAAACATAAATATCTTTAAAAAGATTTTGTAGTGGTTTATATGTAGCATTTTTAAACTTATCTTCGTCAGAACCAGGTATAACTGTCTCTAATAATTTTTCAAAATCCCTTTCTGTTATGTTAGATGGTTTCAAATATTTAGTTTTAAAAGCAAATAAATCTTCCTTTGTTACCTGCCTAAATCTTTCTAGGCTACAAGCGTAACATTTATTATATATGTTAAACATAGATGAGTTCTCTTCAATACCCTTCAAATGATTTTCTATTGGCCACTGTGATGGATGCCATTGGATTGCTTCAATTAAAAGTTTTAAATTTATTTTTTTTTGTAAAAATATTTCTTACCCCATCCCATAACGCATTTTTAACAGGTCTTGTATGATAAAATCCGTAAATAATATCTTCAAATATCGTGGGAAAGATATTTGGCCTTGAACAATGTCTCATAATTCCATTTATAACTCTGATCCGCTCTGCTTCAGTCCAATTTGCACTTCGAGCAGGACATTTAATTGAGGATAAATATTTTACAGTCTCCTCCTCCAATTCTTTTACCATAGAGGACCAACTTTCTGGGGTAACACTATTTTCTTGAAGATTTAAAATAAACAACAAAGATTTTCCAGTGATTGGTTTACTTCTTTGATGAAAACCTAAATTTAATCCGACCTTTTTTATAAATGTAAAAATATAATCTTTATAATTTTCATCTTCAAGATTAAATTTATTCTGTATTATCTTAGAAAGAATCGAAAATGGAAATTTTTGAGTTTTTTGGCTAAAGAACACGTCTTCGATAAAATAGTTGAGTGAAACAGAAGGCTCATTTAAATCAATTAACTCTCTTTCTTTCTCGGTTAATAAATTAAAATTAAGAATGAAATTTGTTTTTTCTAATCCATATAATTTGATGTAGTCGCAAACATATTGGTTATGAACTACCTCAACACACGTTTCAATACATTGTGACTCACGAACACTGATATATCTTCCTAGAAATTCTTTAAATTCAGAAGTTAAAAAATAAATTTTACATATCATCAAAGACGGGAATATTATTTTTTCGAAGATTTATATTAAACACTGATGGCATATAGTGCTTATTAACAGATCCTTTTAAATAAATTTCTTTTAAAATAAATTCAGCAACTATTCCTCTGATCATATCTTCGAATGTATTTCCTTGAATGTGGTTTGCTAAAAGAATAATATTTGAAATAAATTTTCTACAAAATGTATTATAATCTAAACATATAAAGGATCTACAACTTCCTTCTGTAATAGAATGTAGAATGTTATATGCAGTGCCTATTTCTGCTCCCTGAACCGTCAATTCGAATCGGTAGCCGCATCTTTGTGATCTTAAAATATTTTCTTGTAAAATAGAAATTTTATTATCAAATCCAAAACTTACTTGCTTAGAAAAAACAACTCCTTCAAAATTTGTTTGTGCTTTTAATAAAGCATGTGATGGTAAAAATGACTCCTTTCTGAATAAGACTATTGGGTCTTCTAGAATACTGTAGAAATTCATTTTCCAGACGCAACCATAATTAAAAATATCTTCAGAAGCAAGATGGCTATGAAAATTGCCCATCTTATTGCAGCATCCTAATATGTAATTTGGTTCTATATTTAATTTATTAAAGAGTTTGGTAGAAGGAAAAATAATCACATTTTCTTCAGGAATTATTGAACTAGCTATATCAATTAATAACCCAGGTATAACTTCTTGTTTTAAAGTATTTTCTAAATTTATTAAAACATTCTCAATAGACGACGATGAAAATCCCATTTTACATCCGAAAGACTCTATGTAAATTCCTGACAGTTCGTATACTTCTCTTAAACTCTTAAAAAATTCATCTAAATAATCATAACCCAAGACATATTCAAATTTTTTTTCATTTAATCCTATTTTAACTCCTACGATTAAAGAAATATTTACTATAAATTGTTCTAAAGATAATTGATCTGGATTAAACATATAAATACTTATAGGCCCTAAACATGAATAAACAAAACCTAGTCTAATACAATAAAAATCTTTTTTTACACTTTTCTTGTTGATTGGCTGCGGGTTTTCATTTATGTCAATTTTAATATGCACATTTAGTAGAAATGGATTAAAATATAACGGTGGAATAATTCCTGAAATACCGTCTATGTCATATGAATGTCTATATTTTCCTTTATATGAAAAAAAATCTTCGTTATTTTCTTCAGATTCATTTTCTCTTATTATTCTCCTTCTAAGAACGTTTCTACCTCCTTTGACTTTGTTAATATAATCTTTAACTTCATTTATTTTTCCTTTATTATAATCAAAACTCCTTTTAGGATGTTCAGTTAATTCTTTTAAATTCAATTCTAAAGTATAATTTTGGAGTTTAAAACAACTAATGTATCTAGGAAGTGTAAAATGTATCTCAGTTGCGAAAGAAAGTAAGATCAAATCTGCTTCTGAATATATATTTAAGTTTGTAGTGATTTCAGATAAAAAAAATGAGGCACAGGGAATAAGTTCTTTCCTTTCCTCTTTAAAGTCTTCTGAGGATTTAAGTCTTTCGATTATAATATGAACTAAATCATTGATTGTAAAGTCAGCCATTTTAAACCCTCCTTTCTTTTTCTTTTTAAATATTTGTAAAACCCATATGAATCAATGAAAATTCTGAATCAATTAAAATGGTAACCAATATAATTCATCAAATGCAATAGTTTATTGGCATTTTAATTTTTACTTGGAGAATGTAGAATAAACTGAGAAAGAGAGAACGAAGACATAATTACCTACTTGAATGGATAATAAACACTTTGAATTATATAAAACGACACAGAGACCAATCATTAATTTATTGGGTGTCGGAATAAGTATAGTTGTGATTTGTATCACCTTGAATTTCAATTACTTTTGTCTATAGGAGAAAAAGTATGTTCAATTTTAATCTGTACCGGAAAAAATAAGAAGGAATGTTTTACAATAATAATGATTATATTGGGAGAACATAATTTTAAATAAAGTTGAATAAATAAAAAAAGTTACTGTGTTATGATAGATAAACATTAGGCATTTAAAAGTAAAAGAGTATTTAAATGTTTAGTAACAAATTTACAAGTTACTACCAATGTGCTTATTTTTAAAATTAATTTTCTTTACTAAGCTGGGGTATATAATAATGGTAGGCCTTTGTAAAATGGATATTGATTGGTCAAACGAAAATAAAATATAATTGGTTAATGGTTTATTTTAAAAATACTTTCATAATATTTTGCTATTATCTACCTATTACAATATCTTTGTAGGAAAAACATTGATTTTAAAAACAAGGACGTATTGCAATCCATGACGTTTTGTTTCAAAAGCGGTTTAGTATCATAATTATTAGTACCATTATGTTTTGTTTCAGCATGATTATTGACATGTGATTGTATTTATAAAGTTTCCACATGAGATTTTAGGACGTTAATGATGGACTTTTATGTTTCCAGTGCTCAAAATTTAATTCATAAAATTTGTCCAGTAAAATTTAAAGAAATTTTGCAAGAAATCTCTTTTGATAACTTTAGATAATTTAAAACGAAATTTAATTTGTTGTTTTATAATATTTAATATTAAAAATAAAAGAAACTGGATTGGCCTCGCTCTGGATGTTAATATTTCTTAAAAATTTAGAAATTAAATTAATCCAAAAAAAAATTAAGCTTTAAAAATGCTTATTAGACACTCTGAGTTTTACTTTATTTGGATTAAAATCATAAACAAATGAACCTGTAACATCTTTATTTTATTGTTTTTAGCTTTTTATTGATAAACGACAGTTTAAAAAAAATTAATCAATATACAAATTAGAAAAAGAAAAAAGAGTATTCTTAAGAAATTAAACAATAATTCATTCATAATTTTATTTTTTTGGAACCGAGGCTTATTTAAAATTTGTCACTTACTAAGAAAAATTAAATTCATTTCATTAAAAGTCCTATATATAGAACGTATCAAGCTAAAAGAAAAAATTAACTATGTTTTAAACACAATTTAGTGAAACTTCAAGGTTTTTTTTACATCTTATAAACCTTGAATAGGGGGTGTAGAATTTTTTATAATTTTTTTTCGCACTTTTTAACCGAGGCTTGCCTATCCTAAAAATGGTTTGCCCCCCTATATCTACCTAATAGCCTAAAATTAGGGGTTTTTTAAAATTTATTTTGATTCCTGTTTCATTTTCAAACTTCTATAATTTTTGTTTATTTCATCAATTGATCATTTCTGATAATTTTTTGATTTGTTTTGACTTGTTCTTTTGGAACGACTTTCTTAAAGTTTTTACCCCTAAAAAGAGTGCTTCCGAAAATTGAGGATGAAAAATAAATTTTTTATATTTTAAGATGGTTTTAGTCATTTAAAAGCCAATTTGATGCTATTATTTGCTTTTTAAATAAATTTATGACTTTTAAAGTGATTATTGTTCGTTTTTGAAAATAATATTTTTTTTTAGTCTCCTTTACATAGGAATGGATTTCAAAATTTTTTTCTGATTTCTAAAGGAGTAGCATTGGATAAATAAGAAATTTTTTTATAAAAAGGAGTGGCATTGGATTGTAATAAAAACATGTTTTACGACCAACTTATTAAGCATAAATTTTAAAAATTGTTATTTTATCTTCTATATTGTCTTGTCCACAGTAACCTTAGATATTTTTTTCAAATTATCTCTTTGAATAATAAATTCATTTTTAAAATGTTTAATTTATGATCATATGAACTTGTTTTATTTATATACTGTCTTTTGTGTTACTATCCCTTAATGTGATTTTTATTTAAATTAAATTTTTGATTAGTAATGATTACTTATTGATATATTAAATTTTGACAAATTTTTATAAAATTAATTTAAAGACTTACAATTAAATATTCTATCATCAGTTGTTATTATATTTTACTAACCGTTCTAGTTTTATTCATTTACTATGTTTTTATGCTGTCTTTTGTGCTACTATATATAAATTTGCCTTTTACTTAAATTAAATTTCTGATAAGTAATGATTACTAATTGATATATTAAATTTTGACAAATTTTTATAAATTACTTTCAAGACTTACAATTTTCATATATTATTAGCATTTGTTATTTTCTATCTTTTACTTTTCTTTTTACCATCTTTTAATTTATTTTGATGGTGTCTTTTGTACTACTATACATAAATTTGCCTTTTACTTTAATTAAAAATTTTAAAAATTTCTTTGTGTTGGTATATGTAGGTTAAGGTAGAAAATATAATTTTTTTCAATCGTATTTTATCAGATTTTAAATCATTTTTTACTTTAATTCTTTTTTTCATATAAAATTATATGCCATTTGTCTGTCTAATGAATGGATAGTCATACTATAAAAGTTGTTTTTTTCACGATAATTTTAAAATCCTAGATATTGATGTTTGTAAAGGTTCTTATTGCTATATTCTTATGTAACATTATGAAATACGAAAGATTTAGATATCAACTAAGATTTTTAGCATAATAACCTATGCTATTTCTTTAAATTGATCAATTTTAGCCTTTAAAACTGACTTATAAATTTATAAATATTACAATTAACAATATAAACAAGTTTTAGGTAGTTGTAATAGTATCATGCATCTATATATTTTAGATTATAAAACATTTATTGTCTATTTAGTTTGTTTATAATTTGATTTAAAACATCTTTTTTAGAAAACTTTTCATATTTTCGAATAAATTATTTCGTGACTGTCGTAGCCATCCTTATGGTTGCTCCTTTTTTTATGTATGATTACTTCTGGTTTAAACAATACACAATTTTTAACCCATGCTACTTCATGACAACAATAAATTTCTTAAATCTACGACATGGCGACGAACGAGTTTAAAAAGCTTCAAGTTGTTTTCCAGACCTGGTTGGGGGAAGAGAGGTAGCATTTGTCCTCGACAGCAGGGCGTTAAACAATGATGTGGGTTTGAACGCGCGAAAGAAAATGGTACTCCACGTACTATGACAAGACAATGAAAGAAAGCTAGACAAATAGATTCAAATAAGCCCACACAGCGCACGTGTGTCTTAGAGATACACCACTCAATGGAAGTAAGACCGAACAAGAGTCAGAACACTTATTATCCCTTTTACTAAGCACTTTAGTACTAATTACATCCCTCTAAAATACCAGACTATGATTATTTACTTTACCAACTTAGAATTGTCATCATATTTATAAGCATTTATCATCCTACATGGCGCCATTTGCAACTCAAACTAAATTACATAAATCTCCATTGACTTCTTAGACCTACTAAGCATATCATTATTGCAGAGACAATCATAGACCTCTCCTATTCAGCAAGTCAAATATTTTAACTTCCATGCAGGCTATACATTCTAAGTACTAGCACAGTCTCTACATCAAAAAGACATTTATCATTACATCGGACATTTTTAAGTCAGCAATACACATTGGTTTAAAACACTACTTTTATTTGGCAGAGAGATCGATATCTTTGATCACCGACGAACAGAACTTTGTAACTCACTTAATAACATTTAGATTGCTTTATTTATACAAGAATGTATGCATCTTTGCAAAAATGACAATCCAAATTTCCTAGACAACAAAATTCACCATGATTAACATACTTAAAAATTACCTCTGATATATCTACACAATCCTATTTATAAATCCCAGCTCTACTTATGAATACATTCTAGATACACTCATATATCTTTGATCCTTTATTTAATGCTGAATCTATAATAACTGCATAGCTTATTGACATCTAAAAGATTATTAACAAAATTTCGTTAACAGGGAATTTTATATATAAATTTTGAGACATTTTTATAAACATTGAAAAGACCTTGTCTTTATTCTTCCAAAATGTTAAATCATCATTTCTCTAATTTTTGGGTATTTTAGAAAGCTTACACGTGTATCATTAGAAGTTGTTTACAATATTAAACCTAATATAATATCCACAGCTAGATAAAAGAAAAATTTCATTTCTAGAAATTACTACTTGAACAAGACCCTTTACATTCAGCCCTTCACATATACGGCTATAAAGTCAAACATCAGACTATTAGATTTAACTACAACCTCATCACCAAAGCAGACTTCAAATTTGACTTTAATACTTCTCAAACAAAAGATTTCTAAACTAAAACTGTTCCCTCCTCAAATGTCTCGAACAGCGGACATCCAGATCTAGCTCTGATCTCTTTTGTCCAGCGACGTAAAACTGTGATCTGTGAAACCAAAACGGTAATCTTCTATGGGTCGTTACCACATAACGTAAGCAATTCTTCACACAGAGGAAGACACAAGTTGCATTATCAGACTTCTTAAAGGATCGTTACCACATAAAGTAAGCAATTCTTCACACAGAGGAAGACACAAGTCGCATTATCAGATTTTTAAAGGATTATTACCTCGCGACGCAAGCAAAGCTTTACAGAGAGAAAGGCATAGGTCAATTAACTGCTTTTCAAACAGCCCTGTCTTATGAAGGATGTTAAACACATGAGAAGCAGTTAAGACGCAACCATCTACATATAACTATGCACTAAGTTTAAGAATTCAAGAACTATAACACACATACATCATGCATGAGAAAATTCAATATTTTTTAACAATAACAAAGCAAAAATATTAAGTAAACACGAAATTTGTTTACATTTAAATGGAATCAACTTCGAAAACTTCTAACATCAATCAATTGAAGTGAGGATGCTACGCTTAACATACAAAGAATGTTATTTTGACAACGTTAAAGCATTTCTAATCAGAAACAGATAAGACTTTTAAAAACTTTCTGTTTCTACTTCTATACAATCAACTATTACGACTTTATAACCAGGTCTCTGACAAAGTATTAACAGGCAATAGCGAAAAAACTCTAAATTGACTTTTTATCCTTCATTAATTTATTTTTTTCAAGTATCAGACTCTTGAATGCAAGCAACTTAACAATCATCACAAAAATATTCTAAAATATGTTTTCTTCTTGGGAGGGAGTGTTCGTAGTCATCATTATGGTTACTCCTTCCTTTTACGTATAATTACTTCTAAATGAATACATTTTTTAACACATGCTACTTCATAACAACAATAAACTTCTTAAATCTACGACAGTGACAATTCAAAATAGCTTGTTGATACATGATTCACAGCGTTTATTATCAGACATTTTTATAAATACTCACCACATTGTTATTAAAGATAAACGGTGACTTTTACTTTATTGTTCTCTTTATTTTTTATTTTATTGGCATTTTTGTTCATTTCTGTAGCACATCAAATTCAAAAATCTTTATTTAAACAACATTCTTTATGCTTTTTTCCTTTGATTAAATATTTAAAAAGCTTTTCTTATTTGTTGATGTCTTGTTTTATAAAGGTTATCATTTGACAAAGGGACAAATCTTACAAAGAAATTGGTTTAATAATGTTTGTTGCACTATGAAAACAAACTATTCATTGCCAACAATAAACTTGCTTTTCTTTATTATACACATTTGTTACGAGCTACTTCTCAGAGATTCTCTATTCATAAATGTTGATAACGAATAATCTTGTTTCTGTTATCTGCTATTTAACCATTTCTAATTCTTCGATTACAAGGGAAGTATTGATGATACTTATAATTTTTTTGTTTTTCTAAGGGGTACTGGTATATGGATAAATTTCCTGGTTTCCTAGAGGTTATTTGTACGTGGATTTTTGTATTGGTTGCAGAAAGCGTGTCTAAGTATATGAAACTATAAAAGAAATACAGAAATTATAAGAATTTTATGTAAATATACAAGTTATATTTTAAATCTGGCGTTTCTTACACTTCTACTTGGTGGATATTCTTATTCGATTAGTTACTGAGACTTTTTCTTTACTTGAATTCCATTGCTTATAAATTTTATAGCGATGCTTTGTTGACATATTTTTAAGAACCAAGTAATAATAATACTCTTAATACAATCGAATAAGCCTTGGTACAAGCATTATACAATTTTTATTTATTCTTCTTATGCATTTAAAATATTAAAAGCATATTAAATGGCCTTCATATTTTTATTTCCTTTGTTTTTCCTTGTTTTTGACTAGCCCTTCTATTTGAATCACAACAAATATCACCCATCAGCCCCGCCATCGATTAGAACATCCAGAAAGTAAAGACGTGAAAGGGAGAGGAATAAGCCATTATAAATCTCCCTTTCACAAATGATGTCAACTAGTTGTTTAAAGAGTTATAAATTGGAATTAAGTCAACAGAATTGTAAGAGTCACGTATTAAAGAATAAAAAAATAAACAAATAAATAAGAGAATTAAATGGATAACTAAGACTTGTGTTAGAATATGATTATGTAATAAGAAACATTCTTGAAATTTTAAGAATATATATTTTAATAGATTGTGATAAGATGATGTTACACAATTGTGTTGTTTCAAAATTTTTAAATGATTTAAGTTATAAAAGATTATATACTCCAAATTTATTATAGGTAGGGTAGGGTGGGTAATGTTAAATGGAAGGATTAGGCACTTAAATTACGAATTTAGTTTATATCATTGAATTTTAGTTTTGTGTACTTTTATTAGAACTTTAGATGGCATTTTGATTTTTTAGTTCATGTACTTAATTACATTTTTAGATATTAAGGAGGTTGGTATATGTGTTATATACTTGTGTTACAATTTTTACTAAATTTTATGATTTTGGATTACATTTTCTAATAGAATAATTGATTTATAATGCTCTGTACTTGGTTCAATATTTTAGAATTGGATTTCATGAATTAACAAAATACTTGGTCTGTAATGCTCTGTACTTGGATTACGACTTTTAATTAAATCTTATAATTGGATATGAGTTAGAACTTATGATACAATTATTTATTTTATATGCTTGTGTATTTAAATTATGTTTTAAATTCGATAATACTGAGATTAAATGTAGTAGGTGTGTATTTTTTTTGTATAATTGGATATTGAAAAAGGTACCAGGTATTTTTTATTATTATTTACGACTTTATCTTGTATTTAATAATTATTTTAATACCTGTCTTATATTACGATGATAATAACTGACGAATCTATGCTTCCTCTACGTTGTGAATATAAACAAATTTAACAATGTCTATACGTGGCAAGTTACTGTGCTGTGTACTTAATCACATTGCTAAGCATTATAAGGGTAGATACTCTTTAAAATGCAAAATGTCTATGGATTACTCAGACTTTATAAGGATAAGAAATCTATCCTTCTAACTAGTTATAACGAGAGTTGCAGGTTGCAATCAGTAGAGAAGTTATATTATATAAAAAAAACAATTAATAACGAAACTTTCAGCAATGAAAAGAGTAGAGAAGGGTTACAAATCAAAATTTTTTTATTTTTACAAAATACATTAAAATATCAACTTTAACAATTTAAATTTTATTATTTAACCCATTTATTATTGTCTTTAAAAAGCTGATTTATCCTCTTTATTCATTAAAAATCTTTTTTTTTATACATTATTGAATTTTTGTACAAACTATGAACAGTAAGTTATACTATTAAAGTTGTTAAATAATAAACAACAATTTATATTTTGTCAATTAAAAACATCTATAACTGGTTTACATTTTCGAATTCAGGACTGTTTTATACAGTAATTAATCGTTCATATATCCTTGTTATTACATTTTAATTTTTTTTAAATAAATTGCCTTTTGTTTTGTAATTAAATAGTCTTGTGTATTGTAATAACTATGACTAATTAACTTGGTACTGCATTTGCCAAACATTTAAATTTAATCTATTACATTAATTTTAGACATATATACACTGCCATGAAAAAAAAACATTTAACAGATGTATTTAATATTTTAAGAAATGGTAGATGTTAATAAAAGGATCTTTATGGTTGAATATAGTTAAAAATTTTTTATGATACCAAGTTTTATGTTAATTCACATAATGGCTTACTTATGTCTTTATTTTAAATATATTTAAACATTCTTATAAACAACACAGAGCTTATGTATATTCACTAAATCTAAGCATTTAAATTATTTACAGTTACATTTAATATTAAAAAATCTACTTTCATAAATATTAATAACAATTTAAAAGTAGGATGGCAATATTTTCTTTTGTAAAGGTCTATTAAATGTTCACATACCTACCTTTTTTAATAATAAAATTAACTTTTTTTCTTCTTAATGTTTATTAACTAATTAAAAACATTATAAAATTATATTAAATTCAATTGTACTTGTCTTTACTTTAAATATTATTTATTATTGCTACTTTTTATTCATTCTAATATTATTTTTTCTATATATGCCTTGTCATTTATACAAGTCTTGACCGTATTTTAACGAAAAATTAAAGAAAAAAAGTTGTTAAATTTTTAATGATTTGGTAGCCCTATAAATATTTCGTTTCATAAGCTGATAATATCATATTCAGTCTTAAAATTATGAAAAACGACTGTATATAAATCTCATATGTATTAAATTGTTATAATTATTCGATTTATATTATATTTTTAATTGTCGTATGTTAAGTAATTTAATTATACACCTTCGGCTAGTCTAATGTTAAAGCATTATTTTACAAGATGAAAGTCATGGGTACAAGTCAAATTTGAACGTATTTTTTATTTTCTTGTAGTTAATGATATTTCTGAGCTTATGGATATGAGTAGTGTAGAGGTCTATCAATGTCTTGACAAACAGTGAACTTTGAAATCCATGGGTTTAACCCCAAATTTGACTATTATTTATTCGAAGAAAAATTATAAAGAAAAAATAAATTCTACTGAACACAGAATCATAATAAGTTGACATTATAGCGGAGTTATCTTGGCAGAAATTTGGCATAATAAGAAATAACTCTTGGCAGACATATGACATGATAAGAAATAAGCCTTGGCAGAAATTTGGCATAATAAGAAATAAACATTGGCAGACATATGACAAAATAAGAAATAAACATTGGCAGACATATGACATGATAAAAAATAAACATTGGCAGAAATTTGGCATAATAAGAAATAAACTTTGACTGGGAATGTGTGGGCATTAACACTAATTTATCTACAATAATCCTTACGATCATCTCTAACTCAGTTGAGCCACACATGTAGTCTTTGATCATGAAAAGCATCTCCTTTCTAAATTATGGGATTGTCTTTAACCAAGATACTCTTGTGAGAATGTGATTGAATGTCTTTACAAGAATACAAGGGTTTTAAATTTGAATTGGTAAGCTTTCTTGTTAATTTACACTTGTATTCTGTTGAAGGACTACCTATACTAGAATTACCTTTACTTTCTCTGCTGTGGTTTATTGGGAAAAACTGTAAGAACACCGAGACTATGACCTTGTATTTGTTCAATACACCTTCTGTCTCCGTTAAAAAGTAATACGAAATTCTCATTCATTTGAGAATAGTAGAAAACTTGCCCTTTCAAAATTTTTTAAATTTGTTCCTTCCAAATTTTTTTTTTAATTAAATTTTTAAATTTGAATTTTTTAATTTATTTTTTTAATTTAAACTTAACATTATTTTTTTTAATTTGATTAAATTTTGACTTTTTTTTTTAATTAAATTTAAATTTGGATTTTTTAATTTATTTTTTAAATATTGTGGTACACTGGTCGGTACCACATTTGACATGCTGTCAAACCTGTCATCGTGATTTCTAGAAATTATTATATTTTTATGTTTTAAATCTAAATAGGGGTACGAAGGATGGTGACAGTGGATGTCAATGTGAGCAACGGTCATGAGACCAAAGGTTATAATAAACATAATTATATTAATAGTGTTATTGAATGGTATCTCATCTTAGGGCGTGCAGCCGCGGGGTGCAATAAATATAAACTTAACTTCATTTTTTTTAATTTTATTTTAAAATTTGGATTTTTTAATATAAACTTGACACTAATTTTTTTTAATTTATACTTTAACTTTTTAAAATAATTTTAAAATTTGGATTTTTTAATTTTTTTTTTAATTAATTTTTTAAATTTGGATTTTTTAATTAAAATTTTAAAATTTTGATTTTTTAATTAACTTTTTAATTAAACTTTGAGTTTTTTCTTAAATCTAAAATTTTGCTTCAATTTTTTAATTAAACATTAACTTTTAAAATTATTTTTTTAATTTACTGGTTACCATCTTCTTTAATTATATTTAATTTATTTCATATGATAAGACAATCAGAACATAAAACAGTGATTATATCTTAAATCTTATTGAACATTGTAAAATATCTCATGCATTATGTAAGTAGTAAGTATAGATGCCTTTAATTAAGTTTTTTTAGATTTTAATTTTTACTTACACTAATCTCTTCATATTGGTTTTTGATAAAATTTACTATCTCTTATTTAAAGCTAACCTCTTCTCCTTTGAGTTTTATATAATTCCAAACAAATGAAAATATGGCAAAAGAATTTTGAGTAATCAAAGGTAGTCTCTTGTTTTTAAAAAGAATATGTTCCAAATGGCTTTCATTGCCTCTGTAATCTCTGTTTTTACCTTTATGTACTAATCCTGGTAGATATATGTTTACCAGACATAATAACTAATACCTTATAATGTTACAGAGTTTTAATCCTTTTTGTTATCTGTTTCTTATTTTCTATTTCTTTTTATATTTTGGATTTTTATTTTCTTCTCCTTTGGGTTTAAAAATAAATTTTTTAAAACCCAATAAAATAAAGGAGTGAGATATAAAATTGAGTTGAAAGACAGTCAAATGTAGATAATGTTTTACATAACATTGTTAAAGAATGATAGTGAAGTAGGAGTGATGAAGATTAAGATTTTAAATTTAATTTCTGTAAATAAATGATAGAAGGAAGGAGCTTATAAAGGTGAAGTAGGTCGAGGTTGTTGTCAAATACTTAATTATGATCAAACAAATAGTGTTCAAAAAATAAATTTTATTAATTTAAGTGTTTATGTTTTCTATTCATTCAATAATTTATTTTAAAAATATAATACAAAGACAAAGGAGTATTTAATCGTGTAAAACTAAGGGGTAAACAAAAATGTTGTCCCTAAGGAAGCATTGAAACGTTAATTGTATCTAAAAGGGGGTTGAAACATGGATTATTACGAATGGGGTAGTGGAAGGGGAAACTTATCATGGTTTTATTAAATGGAGTACTAGGTTTAAATCTAAAAAGCACTTTAAATCATCAACTTAACTATACTAAAGACTTTTAAGCCACTTCTGGTCTTTTTATAAATTAAAAATTCAATTTTAGCTTTTTAACATGTTTATATTTCTCATAAATATTGTTTTTTAATTAATTCCTATAGTAAAGTGTTTAAAATTATTATTGCTACCAGTTTCTTGCTTGTAAGAATCATTTTGTACATAAACACTCTTTTAAGACATCATTTGTTTATTGAGTTTGCTTATGTGCATTTTGTTCTAAAGTTCGGAAGTTTCAGCATAATCACAAAAAACTGAAACCTTAAGGGTGACTATTTGTATTTCCATTTTCTCATGAATCAATCTAGTTTTTATTATATGCAATTTCCTACTTATTTCTCTGATTATGGCCTTGTTTTACACAATAAGATCAAGTTAAGAGTTAAAAATCGGCTCTTACAACTAACACATTAAATTGGATTAAATAGTTTTTGATTCTTAACTCGTGTTTTTATTTTTTTCCATTTTTTTCTTAGAGTTTTTTCCCTAGTGATGTTTTTCAATTTTCGAAAATCCGAAGAAATTTTGCAAAATTTTTTTATTTAAAACAGTATGTTACAATTGTAGAAGGCACAATATCCTTTTTTCCGGCTCTATAGAGATCTATATATTGCATTTTGTATAAATTTTTACTAAAACGTACATTTGACTATCAAACGCACATAAAACAACAATATACATTTCTTGGATCCCGAACAACTTATGTTTTGGTGGTTTTCGCTATTCAAATCGTAATAAATTAAAATATTTTTTTTTTAAAATTAGTTCTGTAATATTAAGCTATAGGAGAAAACAACATTTTTTGACAAAAAAAGACAAAATACGTTAAAAGAGAAACTAACAACAATGGTTTTTCTATTTTTTCTTAAATCGATATTTTGCCTCCAGCTCTTGTTATTAATTTAAATTACAACACAAAAAGAGATTTCATTGTTTTACTTTGATACTAAATAGTTGGTTTTTACATTTTCTCCTCAGTCGTCATAATAATGAGTTTAGTGATTTTTTAGCATTTTTTGAAGTTTCCCCTAGTGATGTTTTTCAAAATTCAAAAATTCGAAAAAAATTTACAAAATATTTACATAAAAAACAGTATGTTCTAATTGTTGAAGGCAGGATATCCTTTTCTCCGGCTCTATAGAGATCTATATATGTCATTTTGAGCAGATTTTTATTAGAACGTACATTTGACTGTTAAAAGCACATAATTCTTTAAATTACATCTTTTAACGTATGAACAACGTATGTTTTTGCGTTTCTCATGATTCAAATTGCTTTAATAAAATACATTTTTTTTTGAAAAAAATTCTGTAACGTTATGCTATAGGAGAAAACAACATTTTTTGACAAAAAAAAATTAAAAAATTTTTAAATGTAGAAATAACAACAATGGTTTTTATATTTTCTTCTAAATTAATTTTTTGTTCATTTTTTACTCCCAAACTTCTTGTAATTGGTTAAAATTACGATACAATATAAGATGCTGTCAAAATACATTACAACAAAATGATTTATTATTACTTTTTTACCTCAATCGTCATAATAATGAGTTTAGTTATTTTTGAAACATCTTTAGAGTTTCACCTAGTGAAGTTATTTAAAAATAAAAAAATTAAATTCAGTAAAGGAGCATGAACACTATAAATCTTGTTTGAAATCTTGTTAAAGGTCAATTACTTATGTTTAAATTTTGTTTAGTTAATTTTTTTACAAAAGACAGTGTAATACTTCCGTTCTGTGATATGAATACAAAACAATTTTAACAGTTTTTAAATTTTTAAAATTAATTATAATCTAAATAAACAAGTTTTAACTTGACTTATTTTTTAATTAAACTTTTTTGTATAGACTGATGACTTTGGCAGAAACTTTGGCATAATAGGAAATAAACTTTGGCAGGATTTTAATATAATAGGAAATAGACTTTGGCATAATAGGAAATAAACTTTAGCATAATAGGAAATAAACTTTGGCATAATAGGAAATAAACTTTGGCATAATAGGAAATAAACTTTGGCATAATAGGAAATAAACTTTGGCATAATAGGAAATAAACTTTGGATGGGGGATGGTGCTTTACACTAAGGTAACTACTAAAATCTTTACAGATCATTTCGAGCCACACATTTAGTCTTCGATCATTAAAAGCATCTCGTTTACTGAATTTAGGCGAAACAAAACAAACTTTTAATTTTAATTATGATAAATATGATTAAATGATGTAGATGGCAATATTCTAAATAATAATCCTAAACTAACTGTTATTAACACAAATGTTCTAAATTCTCTCCCTCTTCCTCCTACATCTGAAATAATAAATGAAACTTTACAATACATAAGCTTCTCTTTAGTACATATTCATTCCTTGAATGAACATAATAATACAGTTCTTGGTGTTAATGGTTTTTTATATACAGCTGATCATATCCTTCGTTGTTTAAAGTAAAAAATTAATAGAAAAGCTTTGTTTACAGTACGTGACTCTTATTATAAAATATTCTCTAGAACAATATGTTTTCAATTGCCCCTTATCGTACTTTATTATCCAAACTTGTATCCTCCAATGACATTAAATGAAATAAAAACATACAATATCTTACTTTTTATATCCCTAATAATTTATATATCTTTACTTATATATCCTTGATGCTGTTAATACCTATCCTTACTTCTTCTATCTATTAAAATTCTTTGCTATCATTTCTTTTATTTTATATAAATTTTTTTATAAATTCATAAACCTTCCATTGTTTAAAATTTAAAATTAAAAAAAATTCCAGACACGAAAGGAGATGTACAATTGTGTCTCCAATTACAAGAATTAAATAAGAAAAGGATTAATCAATTTCTTACTGTGAAACGATGGTGTGAATATGATTACATTGGTTGGGCAAGAAATAACATTGAAAAATGGGATTGGCTCTATCCAAGATACTATTGTGAGAATGTGATGGATATATTAACAAGAATGCAAAAATTTGTGATCTGAAATGGTAAGATTTTCTATTAATTTACACTGGGATTCTGTTTAAGGACTACCTATACTAGAATTACCGATTATTTTTCCACTGTGATTATCTTTCTAGGAAAAACTGAAAGAACACTGAGACTATGACATTATGTTATTCGATACACCCTCTGTCTCCATTGAAGTAATACAAAATTCTCATTTATTTGAGAAGAGTAGAGAACTTATCCTTTCAAGATTTTATTAAATTGTTCCTTCCAAATTTTTTTTAGTTTAAAATTTTTTAAGATCAGAATGAAATTAAAAATTACTTGTGTGTGTCTACTTATCATGTTATAAATTCTTAAAAACGTCATAAAATTGTTACAAACGAGAGATAAAATCCATCAAAGGAATAAAATGCTATTTTCACCTGGGGTATTTTTGACACTTAGAAAATCCCGTTCATAAAACAACCAACTTTTTAAATAAAATTTTGTATTTATGCTAATTTTAATGACTAAATGACAAACTTATAACTCAATGTAAGTGTAATAAGATTGTGTTGTCGTAAAATCTATATTAACTGTTAAAAGGTAAGACAGGACATAAAATATTCTTCAAAGATCTAAAGGCAAGATAAAATAAGTTTTACAAATGTTTTTGACCCAACGAAGTCTTGTACTAACTTTTCTCTCATCCCACTAAATTCAAAATATCAGAAACTGTTCAATTTTAGGGGTTACATTTTAAAATTTTTGAAATTTCACTCCTCCTTTGTCTTGATAATTTTTTAAATTTCCAAACAAAATAAATTAAAAAAAATAATTTTTAAAACCAATACAATATGATGAGTTGGCTAATGATAATATTATTTTAAGTTATGATTCAATAGATGAGAAACATGTAGGCTTTAACAAAGAATACAACAGACTTTAATTAAATACTTGTGTTTAATAGAAGGTGTACCCAATGAAGTGGTACTTAATCTTGTTTAAGGATGGACATTAGGTGTGTTTATATAGGTGGGAGGATATTTAGAGAATAGAACAATGAAATTCTCAAATGGATGGAGCTTTAACAGAAGCATTTTGAAAATTTGATACAAACTAAAGAATAGGCATACGGGGTTGTATTTCCAAATAAATTGTTATATTAAATTTAATCTGCATTGTTTCAATTCATTTTATAAATAATTTAAAAAAAAATCAATAATTAGGGGACAAGTGTGCTCTTTTAAACATTACATAGCTGGATGCCAAGTGTGTTCTTTTAAACATTACATAGCTGGATGCCAAGTGAGTTCTTTAAACACTAAATAGCTGGATGCCAAGTGAGCTCTTTTAAGCATTATATAGCTGGATGACAAGTGAGCTCTTTAAACATTAAATAGCTGGATGCCAAGTGTGTTTTTTTAAACATTAAATAGCTGGATGACAAGTGAGTTCTTTTAACATTACATAGCTGGATGCTAAGTGAGTTCTTTAAACATTAAATAGCTGGATGACAAGTGAGTTCTTGGCTGTGTCTACTTAAATATTGTATTTCATTGTGGTTTGCTTATGATTCTGAACATGGATGCTTGTAAATGGGGGTATCTGCATAAGATTTATATTTAAGGATGACATAAATATTTAAAGCATCTGAAAACTTATTTACCACATATTTAAAGACTTTTAAACCACTTTAATATTTTCTAATGAATTGAAAATCAACTCTAAAAGGCTTGTGACCTGTTTTAAATAGCAAATATACATATAGCATTAAATAAATTCCTTATAACAATCATTTCAATTTCTTATTTTAATCTATTTCTCTCTTTTATCTTCTCAAAATCTTAAGATATTTGTCCGTGTTATGATTATAAGTTAGACTGGGAAAGTTGTCAAAATTACGATGATCTAAAAAAAACAGTACATTACATTAAATAAATCCTAAGAGTAAATTTTTTAAACATGTCTAAATTGATATGAGTATTAAAATGTCTTATTGTTTACTTAAATAATGTAAAAGTTTTTAATAAAATGTTTTGTTTCTTTCTTGCAGTTCAATTTTGTATATTCGACACTTATTGCGTCTAACTTGTCGTTGCTTGATTAGATGAGATTTCACTTTTCTAAAAACTAATAAATTTTTTACACAAGTTCGAAACTTTGTACGTTCTTTTTCACAATAAAACTAACAGTCTTTCAGATTAAATTAGATTTCATTCTTTGGTTGCAATTATTCAATATCTCTAGACCTCCTTTATATCTTTATAGTTACGCCAATATTATCTTTAGTTCGTATAACAAAATAAAAATTAAATGCTCCTTATTCTTTTTTGTAGATATTTCTTTTGATAAACAAAATTTCACAATAAAAGAGTGAAAGACAATCTTATGAGCTACAAACACCGTTCAATTCTAAATAAAGAACACAAAAGCTAAAATTAAATTCAACAATTAGCATTTTCCATTGATTTCTGCTATTTGTTATTTAAAATATTCTTTATGTGAATTTTTTTATTAGTTGTAGCAATAATAAGACTAAAAGACTTTCTTTTTATATTTACCCTGCTTCATAAATCTGTACTTTTAAAAATTTTATTTTCATTGACCCATAAGAATTGGTCAATTCAAGAAACAAAAAATTATAATGAGTTACAAGAAGCTAATTACATTGTGAAATGTGCTAAAAATGTCAAATCATACAAAAACACCCAAATAAACATGCACTTGTTACATAAGAACTGTCGTAAACGTTTAAAGAAGTAACTTGGAAATCAGTTTTTTATCAGAATTAACGAAAAATATTACTTATGAATACTAAGAGAGACTCATAATCACTGAGACTAACAGTTATTCTTAACTTGTGTCATATTTACCCTTTACTGTGTTCTTGTAATACAAAATTTTAATTAAATTTTTGTAAAATTATCTTTAAAGGTGAGTTTTTGAAACGAATGAACGTACAAATGATATTCAAGACATTGATCACTCTATGTTTATGTTTATAATTAAACCTTAGATGTTACTATCTCATTACTTAGCTCATTTTTTACATTTTTTTTGTCAAACAGTCTGGGTTGTAAAGCGTTACAATGTAAAGTATTCAATTAAACTATCTTTCTTCTACTGTGTGTAGTTATAATTATTTTGATCTCTTAAAAATCAATCTTTTTCACTTATATTCTCCAGCCGTAAACAGAATTAAAATGTTTTAAGTTGTACAAGAGCATTTTCTGGTCTTTTGGGTAATTTTAAAGAGCAAAAAGGTTACAGAAAAAGGACTAGAATTATTTATCATATTCTTTTTGGATGATGATAATGCATAAGAGTTACATTCATTTCTAAAGATTTACAGCATTGTTTTAAAAATAATTAAATTTTATACGTCTAAATGGTGCAATTATATTTTACAAGAATTTAGTTTCTAGTTGGCATATCGATTATAAAATAATCAAATACTTATTTAAACTCCCTTTACTATATAAATAAACATTTCCTTACAAAATATTTTTTTAATAAATTTTAATTTGTTTGTTTACTTTCTTATCCCCAAATGAATAAAGTTTTATTTCTTCAGTCAATTTTTAAAAAAGGAATGCGCAGGGAAGAAAATGAATATGGAACGAGTTATAATTTTAGAGTTAAGAAAAGAGAATACACTGTGACATGTTCTAAGGACTACCCTTTTGAAATTCCAAAAATTTCTTCTCATTTGAAAGAAGAGGATTTAGAAGGTGTGTATGATTTAGCTAAAACACTACTAGGAACTCCTATGATTTACGATCTCATTCTATGCTGCATCAAAACAAGATGAACTAGATTTAAATCTTTCTAGTTCTGTTGTTTTGGATTACGAATTGGTGAACGCGCCAAAGATCACTGAAGATGAGTTCTTTGAATGGATAGTAAGCAATCAGAATGAAGAAGTTACAAATGAAACAGTAACTGGCAAGATGCTATTTCTTTCTGATGAGAATAGTGAATTATAGAGTAAGGTTGTAGCATAAAGGCATTTTCTCAGTTATGTTTATTCAATAGTTTACCTCTAACCTGTCTAAACTCAGTAAGGTCAAGGTTAGATATAAGCAAGTTACATTTTAAACACTAATAAAATGTCTTTTCATGAGTAGTTTTAAATATCAGACCGGTAAACACGACACTTGGATTTTCAAAGTTTCAAAACCATAATTACAACCTAATTAGAAACTTTTAAGCCATTTTTATTTTTCCTTTTAAATTAAAAAATCGATTTTTGAAGGCTTGTATCATGCTTTAAATAGCAACTATTAACATTTTATTAAATAAATCACTTAAATCAACTAGTTTAATTTCTTATTTTTCTCTATTTCTCACTTTTTTTTCTTAAAATCTTCAAATATTTGTCCGTGTTATAAATGGGAGTTGAACTAGAAAAGTTGTTTAAATTACGATGATCTAAAAAACAGGTAATAGTACATATAATAGATCCTAAAAGTAACTTATATAAATATAACTTTATTGATACGAGTACTTAAACATTAAATTGACCACTTAAATAGTACAAAAGCATTAGTAATTCTAGTTTATTTAAATTCTATATATTTGACATTTAAAGCAACTGACTTGTCGTGGCTCAATGGGACGATCTTAATCTCTAAAACACTCTTTAATTTTTTATACGGGTTCGATTCTAAATATTTCCATTTTTTTTTAGATAAGAATGTCATTGACTTAGAATTTATGCTTTCCGTTGCAAAGATTTGATTTATATTGTTACATGCCTCCTCGAGCCTTTATGTTTTTTAAAACCAAACATTTTTATTTTGATTCTTTTTTAAATGCCCGAACATAGCTGAAAAGTTTTAAAATTGTTTGTAACGTGAATTTATACATTTTTTAGAGCAATCTAAAAATGAAAAGAGTCAAGTTTTTTTAGTAACTGATTTATTTTTTTTTCGATATACAAAATACAAACATTAATGTTGTCTTTTAAATGTCAAAGATGGGTTCTTTAATTTTCTCTCTTAACTTTTTTTATTAATACGGTTGATTGGTTGGTACAAGGGATATTTTTGTTTACGCGTCAAATGTTTATTGGTGAAAAGAATTCGTTTTAGACACATGAATGGAAATAAATCATTAATAAGCTTTAACAGGAATTAGACAAAAAATATGAATAGGATTTTTAGTGATAAATGCAAAGTAATGGAAGGAGAAAGGAATAGTGAATGCTAAATTATTTCGAGAATAGGTGTTCAAGAAAGGAGAGTGTTTCTTTGTTTGTTGTGAGAAGGACACAAGGAGAGAGTGATCGTATAAACGTTGTTAAAAGAAACAGTATTACAGAGAAAAGTGACGAGATTTATGGGCAAAATAAGAAGATCAATAAGATTGAAAGTTTTGTTGAGGGTATTGATAGAAAATCTAAGAGAGTTAATTGTGTTGAGAAATTAGAAGTTAAATAGATAAGACACAGAGGCAATTGGTCAGGATCAAGAGAAAATTAAGTATTTGACAGGATTTAAATGCGGTATATAGACTAAATAAGATGAGAAAGTTATTAGGAAATGACATTTGGTCAACAAATATTTAAGAAAGAGGTTTAAGGAGTTTTTGTATGATTTGGAGATTAGAAGAGTAATAAGAAGAGTTACAAGTGAATAGAGGAATCAATAAAGAATCCAAATGGAGGGATTAGATCGGTAAGTAACTTAATTGGCAGATAAAGATTCTTATGAACTGCCTTTGATAAAGAATATTGTAAGTGACGAAGAATTCTCGCTTTTTACAATGAAAGATCAAAAGAAGAACAAAAACATAAGACTTCTTTTGAATTTATCTTAGAGTATATTAGTTGTATACCATGGTAATTACGGTCAATAACTCTTCTCATTAAATATATAATGCAAAGGACCATGAATAAAGGATTTTAAGTTAGATAAAATGGGATAGAAGTCTATGTGGATGACATTGCAATGCATGTAAACGATGAAAATAAGCATAATGAGATTGTAGAGAACCTGATGAAGAAATTTAGAAATCGTGGTCTGAAGATTTATAAGGAGAGGGGTAATTAAAAAAAGAGGAAATAAAATTTTATTGTAACGGACATTTAACTATATGAGTTTATAAGCAGAGAGCGCTTTAGTACAAACGACCATAGAAATGCGAGGAGTTAAGACGATTTTTGGGATTTCACACCGTAATATTCTTATAACTCGATAAATTAAATGATGCATTAAAAAGAGTACAAAATGTAAATGAACTATTCTTATTTTGATTTGAAACAAGCATTGAGGTATATGAGTGATTTGAGAATCTTAGACATAAAAGAGTTCATGTTGAGAACAGATGCCTTTGATACTAGTTTAGATTCTATTTTATCACAAAAAGAAAATGAAGGAAGTTAGGTCCCAAATTGTAGGTTTCCAAGACTTTATCACCACCTAAGAGAAGATACTTTCAGTGAGAAGGAAATATTGACTATTCTTTGAGAGTAATTTAAGAAGAATGAAGTTTTATCTAATGAAAGATCTCAAAGCATTGAATGAGATAAGGAGAAAACCATTTATGATGATAATAGATAAAATTTTTGGATAGAGAAAATTCAGAAATTTGATTATACAGTAGAGTATGTGAAATCAGAGATGATTATGCAAATGAATTTGATCGGAAATATGAGATCGTGGCAGAATCTGGAGAAATTTAAAAACATCTGATAGAAAAAATTAGAAACAAGGGAAGATCAATAAGACACGATTATCAAGAATTGTAGCAAACATTGGGAGTTTATATCAGATAAAAGTAAAAGATCTGGCAAAGGAGCAAAGAGAAGAAACTATAAAAGAAGTACACAAGAAATAGAATCGTCGAAGAGTTAAAGGTACACAAATTTTTTAAACAGATTCTGGCTAACCAGAAATGAACGATTAGATATCAAGAGTAAAAAGGAGTGTGAGGTTTGTAGAAATGATAACAGTTTACCAACGGTGGATGTGAAATTGTAACATAGAGGAAGTAATAGAAAAAGATAGCTCTTGATGTAATAGGTCATATAAGTGGTGAAAATTAGAGATATGTTTTTGTGGGGATTGATTATTTCAAGTTAGATTTTGGGGCGTTGTACTGTGATATCTAAGATGTTGATCAAAGCGATACAGGAATGGATAAATATAGATGGGTTTACAAATAATTTTGTAACAGACAATGAAAGGAAGTTTTGTAATAATCTGTTTGAAGAGTAGACTTCGAAGAATGGTATTTAACATAGGAAGGTAGGATTGGAAACTTACAGAAGCAAAGGCCGTATAGAAAGAGCCATAAGGACTTTAAGAAAAGTTATAATGAAACAGCATGTTGGTAATCCAGAAGAAAAGTTTGAAAGACCGATTAAAATCTACAATAATACAATCATGGTGCTATTAAATATGTACTCTATTAATATCTTAAGATCCAGGGCTAATTGTAATAGAGAATAATGAGTTTGTAGATTATGCTGTGAGGGTTACAAAAAAAAACAAAGAAAATTTTAATAAAAGTGATTGGGGACTATTGGGATTGAATGCATAAGCAGAAAAAGGTAGGTTTACACAAATATGAAAGGCGTTTTGTAGATGTGAGAATGATTCAATTGTTGTGGAGAAAGGCGATTACTTAAGAATCGAAACTATGATTTCAATGTTAAATTGGTAATTGTAATTTATTTTGAAAGAAACATTGTCAATAGGAGAAGATACGGGCATTTACAAACAAATGACCTACACTTTATGATCTTATTTTTCTTAAGTGATTAATTATGATGCCATAATCGCTCAATTAAGTTTGTAATAAGGATTTATATTACTTCTAAATTTCATAACAATACTTTCGATTGCATAATTAAGAACTAAATAATACTATCTACTCTTAATACATCCAATCAGGCCTTTATATACACATAGTATAAGATAAATTTATACTTCCTATCTTATTTGTACATTAAAAGCATTTCAAATGTTCTTTATATTTTCCTTGCCCATGTTTTTTTTTGTTTTTTAACTGCATCTTCTATTTGTTGACGAAAACCATCAGAAAGCAAATATGTGATGGGTGAGAATAAGCAATTGTAAATCACCTTTTCAAAATTACAAAACGTAAAGATGATGCCAATTTGTTTTTATTGGTCATAAATTAACATCAAGACTTAGATAAATTACAAGATTGTATGAGTTCATGAGCTATGGACTGATAAATTAAAAAAATATAAAAGGAAACGCGATAATATAATGACTGAATTGATTTAGAGCTTAGAGTTTATGATTAATTTCATAATTAGACCATGGATTAAACACTAATTGAAATTTATATGCATGGAAAATAACTGTAAGGAGCTTTTAATTGTTTTTTATAGGATGTAACCACAACATCGTATTCTCTTAGAATTTTGTAAAGTTAAATAAATTAGATATGACTTCAAACATTTGTTAACAGGTGGAGTAGGGTGGATATTAGATTATTGTTTTGCTTGTAGATTATGTATTTAAAGATAACCTTGAGAACGTCAAAATGATTTTTTATTGTTTACAAGATATTTAATTATGAGAATGTGAATGGAGTATTTGAATATACTGAGATACAAACAAAACTTAACAAGATTTATTCCTATATAATAGAAAATACAAGTTTTATAATGATCATATCACGATTATTATAAGTATAGAATTCTGTGTTGCCTTAATTTTTATGAATTACTTGTACTGGGAATGTCTTTAATTTTAAACAATACTTTTACACTGTCTTAATTGAATTTTTAGAAATCTAAATACACTAATATTGTCTTTAATTTTTATGAATTACATACATTATGAGTATCTTTAACTTTTTAGAATTACATATGATGAGATTATTTTTTTTAAAGAATCAATAAATGCTGGGATTGTTCAAATGTTTGTTAATACACGTACATATTGCGATTGTATTTAATTTTTTAGTATATTAAATGGGATTATTTGCATTTTTATAAATGACATACACTAAGATTGTCTTGAATTTTAAAATTTAACTACGATGGAATGATTTTAGATTTTATTACATAAATATACTGGATTGCCTTTAATTTTATAATCTAAATACAATAGGATTAACTTAATTTTCAGCAATTACACACATTGGAATTATCTTCATGGTTTATATCTAAACATACTTAAGGTATTTTATGTTTATGAATTCATACACTGTTATTTTGTAATTACTTGTACTGGGAATGTCTTTAATTTTGAAAAATTACGTGTACAGGGATTGTCTTTAATTTGTGGGGATCTTCATATACTAGGATTTTTTTCATTTTAGAAATCTAAATACACTGATATTATTTTTAATTTTCATAAATTACATACACTAAGATTGTCTTAAATTTTACATGAACTGGAATTATTTTTGCAGTTAAAATTTGAAGAACATGGAGACTTTGACTTTGTATTAGTTCAATACACTCTCTATCTACATTAAAGTAAAACAAAATATATTTTTTAGAAAAGAAGAGAACTTATTTTTAAAAATAATAATTTCAATTTGTTTAACTTTTTTCATTCATTAAATTTTTTTTATCGAAACGAAATTAAAAATTTATAGTGTGCATCTACTCATCATACATTAATTCTTTTGAAGCATCATAAACTTGTTTTAGAAAAAAATAAAATACTGTTTTAAACTGTTTTTTCTAAACAGTTATTAATTTTTTGTTAAATAAGTTAATTAAAGTAGTCGATAAAACTAAATTAAAGATTTAAATTATGTAAAATAGGAATGAACATAGATAACATTAAAAACAAATTAATATTTAAAATGTAATACAAAGCATTAATCTTTTCTAATATCTACAATCAAGTCAACCGATATTTTATAATTTATTATGTACTGAAGACCTACAACTAATTTGTTCTTTTTTACCATTTTAAGGATTTACTTATCTGGTGTTCATTAGGGTTAAAATTTCAAAATACAGGATAGAGATGAAATCAGTTTTTGATGTTGACGTAAGCTGGAACACTATTACTAATGTTAAATTTGGTTTATTTCTGCTTTTAGTCATGATTATGACAGAACAAATTTTTTATAGTTAAAAAAAATCTCTGAAACACTGCAATAAAACATGTTTCAGATCATGAAAACATCAGTGTCATATTTTATAAAATAAATCAACCATTCATAACATATATCGTTTTAATTTTTTCAAGAATCAATCTAGTTTTCACTGTAGAATCTTTTCTACACATTTTTCTAAACATGACCTTGTTTTACACAATAAGATCAAGTTTAGAGTTAGTTTTTGGCTCTTACAACTAACACTTAATCGCATTAAATAGTTTTTGATTCTTAACTCGTGTTTTTATTTTTTCCATTTTTTTCTTAGAGTTTTTTCCCTAGTGATGTTTTTCAAAATTCAAAAATTCAAAAAAAATTTACAGAATTTTTTTATAAAAAAAAGTATGTTCTAATTGTAGAAATCAGGACATCTTTCTCTCTGGCTCTATAATGGTCTATATATTGCATTTTGAACAAATTTTTATTAAAACGTACATTTGACTATCAAAAGCACATAAAACTTTAATTTACATTGCTTTTGTCATAAATAGCGGAAGTTTTGGTGGTTTTCGCTATTCAAATCGTTATAAATTTACATATTTTTTTTTTGAAATTAGTTCTGTAATATTAAGCTATAGGAGAAAAACACATTTTTTGACAAAAAAAGACAAAATACGTCAAAAGTAAAAGTAACAACAGTGGTTTTTCTATTTTCTCTTAAATCGATATTTTGCCTCCAGCTTCCGTCACCAATTAAAACTACAACACAAAAAGAGATTTCATGGTCTTACTTTGATACTAAATAGTTGGTTTTTACATTTTCTCCTCAGTCGTCATAATAATGTGTTTAGTGGTTTTTGGGCACTTTTCAAAGTTTCCCCTAGTGATGTTTTTCAATTTTCAAAAATTCGAGAAAATTTTACAAAATATTTTAATCTAAAACAGTATGTTGTAATTGTAGAAATCAGGATATCCTTTTCTCCGGCTCTATAGTGATCTATATATTGCATTTTGTATAAATTTTTACTAAAATGTACATTTGACTATCAAAAGCACATAAAACTTTATTTTACATTTCTTAGTTCTCAAACAACTAATGTTTTTGCGTTCCTCATGATTCAAATTGCTTTATTTAAATACATTTTTTTTTTGAAATTAGTTCTGTAATATTAAGCTATAGGAGAAAAACACATTTTTTTTGACAAAAAAAATACAAAACTTTTTAAAAGTAGAAATAACAACAGTGGTTTTTCTATTTTCTTTTAAATTGATTTTTTGCCTCATTTTTTACTCCAAATTTCTTGTAATTGATTAAAATTACAATACAAAAAAGACACTATCGACAAACATCACAACAAAATGATTTGTTATTACTTTTCTTATCAATCGTCATAATAATGAGTTTAGTGATTTTTGAAACATCTTTAGAGTTCCCCTAGTGAAGTTTAACAAAAATAAAAAAACAAAATTCAGTAAAGGAACATGAACACTATAAATCTTGTTTGAAATCTTGTTAAAGGTCAATTACTTATGTTTAAATTTTATTTAGTCAATTTTTTTACAAATGACAGTGGAATACTTCCGTTCATGATATGAATACAAACAAATTCTAGCAGTTTTTAAATTTTTAAAATTAATTATAATCTAAATAAACAAGTTTTAACTTGATTTATTTTTTATTAAAACTTTTTTGTATAGACTACGTATTTTTGGAATAAATAAAAGGCTTATCTATATTTAAATCCGTTAATTTCATCGAATTATGTAGAAGCCATTTTTACCAATTACTTTTTTGTTCTATCAGACAGAATATAATAGCTATACGCGATTCAAATAACAATAAAAACTTGATATTCATAGAAAAATGTTTTATATATTTTGTTTATAATATTGATTTCTTCTATTTAACTTACCTTTAAAAATAACTTAAATTTAATGTAATGTTAATATACTTTTTAAACAATCGAATATTTTTCAAGATTACAAATTACAATTTAATTTATTTAGATCCAAACAGTAAACTAATTTCTAATGAATTCAAAACCACTTTGACCCCATGAATTTTACAAATGATACAAAAGCAATGAATTAAACCCTTTTTCTTATTGAACAGTAACAGGAAGCAAAATTATGTTGATCTAATTGAGTTATAGATTATCCAAATGTAATCGTTTATTAAGATGATATTTGAAAATTCATTGACAGGATCATTGACAAGCATATTGTAATTATAAACAATAGAGATACTAATACATCTAATTAATAAATTATTTAATCCTATTCTAATGCTGTATACAATTTATCATCCAAATAATTCAATCATAAACTTTACTCATTTTAATTGGACCATGTCAATAATCTTAAAAATTTATTGTGTTTCTGAAACTTAACAGAGCAATCTCATACGCCGTAATACAAAAGGATGCGTCTGGATCAAAGTATATTATTACATTCGTCAATCATAACTTTAATCATTTCCTTTTACCACCGATTTAAATATATTTCAAATGGCTTCGAACAAGATCCACGAATAGTTTGAACTAGCATACGTAACATCCTTTGTGTTTCATACTTTCGTCATAAAATATCATCAACTTCTCGTAATGTTTGTAATCAAAATCGTAAAACTTTAAGAAAATTAAATGTTGAAATATTCTAAATATAAGGTTGTAATATACAAGATCCTTCTTGTTAAGAATGATTTTATTCTGATTTATTCTGTTTTTAAATGTCACATGTTGAGAGAATTTGAACTCCCAAATAAAAAAATTAAGATCAGAGTGTTCGTTAATAAACTTTTCTTGCATTTGTAATAAAATTTGTACCGTTCTTTGATGTGCAAGAAAGTGCCTTAATTATAAACAATATGATCATTATTCTCTTGTTCTGCATATTATCTTCGATTTTGGTTATAAATAAGTTCAATAGATGGATAATGATCATAACTTTGATAGAAGGTTTCGTTACTAAAACGTAGCCTAATGATAATATTTCTTGTATTGAATGTTTATATATCTCCATGTATTCATTTACAAGTGTATATGTCCTATCTCTAATGTTTTTGTGCGTTGATATTTCACAGTCAATTGTCTCATCTATGTCCTTTAAAAAAAGATTGTAAATTATAACTGAAATGATTTGATAATACTTGTACTTATTAAATAAATTGTAAACATTCATTCTATATACTTTCTTCAAATATTCTCTTATCGATTTCTGAATTTTTCTTTTTAGAAATCAAATTGGTTATTCTTCTAGTTTTATTCAATCTCTTTATGTATGTATCGCTAAATGGAATAAACAAATTATTTTTTTAGAACAATGCAGTTTTTCATAGAATGACTCTATATATTCATCGAACACCAGTCTATAATTCATATTTGTGCTAGTCAAATTGGCATCAACATAAATTAAATGGGAAGTAAAAAGATATTGATGACCTGGAGATGAAAAATTGTTAAGTAATTTCTCATAGTCCTTAAGATCTTCCTTTGTTGGCTCCATGTTATCATGTTGTTCACCTTCTAGTACATCTTCAAGTCTGTTTATGTCCAAATAAGTTTTAAATGTATTTCTAATTCATCAAAGATATAATTTAAATAACTTAAACTGCAACAAACTTTCAAGACTACTATAAATGTCATACTTATCTCTTTTATTTTTTAAAAAGGGGGTTCTTGCAGATATAAGTTTAAAAATAAATCTTGATGAGTTAATCAAAAAAGGTGATTTAGATACAAAATCCACTTTTAAAAATTTAAACGCAATACAATTATTTAATATTTTCGAATCGTTTCTCTTATACATTTATTAGTGTAATTTTTCTAATTTTTTAATTAAGACATCACGCTTTCTCAGGATCAAAGTTTGCGAGACCAAAGCGATGAGTTTATAATTAATTCGAATATTATCCATGCAGACGTAAAATTAGTACCTCATTGGTTAGTTTTTAAGTCTTTGTAATCAATATTTTGGTTGAAAATTTCTTATTAATTTTATCCTTTTGCTTTTACAAATAAGAACAAATAAACATAAATGTTATTGTAAGGCGACAGCCTTTCTATTGTGCTTAGTCTCCACGAGTAACGATAGGTCTGCAAGTAACACTCCGGTTTCCACGTGTCACTCTGACACAATCAGGGTTTCATAAGGGGGATCAGATCTGCAGTGAAACGTGTGGTTTCAAATCCCCCTTTAAAACTATATAAGTCGGAAACACGAAGGTATTATGATGAAGAAGACACATAATAAAGCTATTATTTCCAACGCCCACAGTTATAGTAAGCACAAAATAATTGATTATAAAATTTTTAAGAAATACAATATATGATCTTAAACATTAAAAAACCTTTTTATACAGGAATTATTTTTTTATGAAAGAAGTTTGATTAATTTGAGATTTTTCTTTCAATAGCTCACACACATTTAATTTAATTTTTTACAATCAAGTATATAAGACATTACTTCTGACACGAGAAGCATATACATTTAATTCCTGATGCATACATTAAACTTAATAGATAAACTTCATTGATTTAATTTTTGTTATCAATAGTGCTAGCTGAAGATTATATTAAAGATTAAGAATTAAATTTATATCACTTCAATTAATTTGTTTTAAATCTATAAAATTTACTTTACCAGCTGTTATATTTTCGTTAAGCTGTCATAACTAACAAATAATTTTTTGAAAAAAAATTTAATTTATCAACAAAATTTTACACGTCAAAAATAATATGACATTTTTTCATAGCCTCCTTAAATGTTTAGATTTGTGCTACAACTGTGTTATATTCGCGCTTCATTACTATCTCAAAACGCTTATCATAAAGAGGATCATATACTTATTCAGTATATTTCTAAGAATGACAGTATTATTGGTTACTGGATGAAAGATACCAACAAAGAAACCTTGGGTGAACCAAAATTGTTTAAAGAAATGGTAACTAAGATTAGAAATATTTTAATTATGATTGCTACTGAAAAAGATATTGATTTTAAATCTCTTATTATGCAAACTGAAATGTCACTTGAAAATATAAGATATCCTTATTATACAACATTTATTATTTTCTCATCAGTTAAACGTATTCTTAATGATTCAGCAGAATTGCAAAATTCTTATTTATCAGTATATATCCTTTATAGAGAGTTGGATATGATTTATAAAACTCTCATTTTAATTACTGACAAAATACGGTTTGACAACGACTATACAGATTGCTTAATAAGTTCCTTGGATTTAAGGAGTACTAATGAGAATTGCGAATTGGAAGATGAAAATAAATCAGAGGATATATTTAATAAAATTCAGTTGACAAAAATATCTACAGATTTCCTTGATTCTGTTTTTCCTACTGATAAAGATACTTCAGTATTTATCGAAGCCCATGAAGGTGGATTTAGAAATAGTAGAAAATGTGTTGAGAAAGAATTCTTGTTAAATATTAGGGAAGAATCAGAATATTTCTTCAAAGAGAAAACACCAAAACAGTACTTGATCAAACAATCTAATCTAACAAAGGTTGAACTGAAGAAATTTATGAAGTTTTCATGTGATAAAAATGTTGCCAAAGTAATAGTAATGTTGTTTCATTATGTTTCAGAGATCCAAGGAAGGAACACACGATATGAGATCATCCTTAAAGAAGACGGTAAATATCAAATTATATGGTCATATCCAAAAAAGTCATCAATTAAAGCTGTAAAAAAATACTTAATGCAACAAGAAATACAAGATCCACACGAAATTAAAAAATTTAATAGAATTGGTCCTGTTAGAAAACACAAGACCAATTACTGTACAATTAAGTCTAATGATACAAGGAAAAAGGGTATAATAACTAGATTAATGGTATTGAGTTGTGGTCATCAACTAGGATTTGATCTTATAGATCTATTTTTAAAAAAATGTTACATGAACTATCAACCTACTCTACGATGTCCTTTTTGTAAAAGTTTTATCTCAATTCTTGGTTGTTACGATGCAATAGTATACAAATGCAGTGAAGTCACATCATCATGCGCTATTACTTAATAAATTTATTTTCATTTATTTGTAAATACATGCACCCTTATAAAGTTTTAACTGGAAAAACAAACAACAAACCGTATCAGTTCTCACTGGTATTTTTAAACTCATACTTTAATCTATAATTGAAGTTAATATTATCTCACTATATTTCAATGACCAAGTTCAAATCTCAAGGGATCAAAATTCCCGACTGCGTGATAATTTACAAATTTTTTTTTTAAATTTTATTGATTAACAAGTCTAAACTTATTTTTAAGCATTGTAGTTAACTCTTTAATGTTATAAAGTATCTTCTCTTAGTCTTTTTATTTCCTTTAGTAATTATCTCTAAATGTCATTCTAAACAAATAATAAACTAATCCTTTAATGCAAACAATAAATGATATTAAACTCTTTTAGTGCATTATGTTCTTCTTATTCTTTTTGATAAATTTGCAAATTCCTCTCCTGGCTAGTTTTGTTGATACAAAGCTAAAAAACCCTTTTAACATTAAAATTGGTTTCTACTCTTTAATTAAAATGCAAAATGTGCCTTCTTTCGAGAAACAATTAATGACATCTTTGTCTTCTAAGATAATACCACTCAAATTCTTCGTTTTCTGAAACAAAGGTTTATTTGGTTTATTATGTAGGCAACAAAGAAATTAAGATTACATCAGACTTTTCTAAGTTTTCATTTATTTGGTTTCGGATTCATTAAGTTATATCTTAAAAATGACTTTGATAATATCAGAAGAAAAAAAAACATATAAAAGAACGTTTGATGATATGCTGATTAATTATTTAAGAAAACCACTGCATCTTAGGAATAAAATAAAATAAATTGTATCTGTCGATAAACAAGAATTTTACAACAGTAACAACCTTCTATTTCATGCCATAATAAAACATTATAAATTGTTTATCTAAACGAACTGCAAAAATTATTAATTTAGCTATCCCATTAATGTATTCCTATATTTTTTAACTTATTGTTCTATTCTTCAAAATACACAGGTTGACAGGGTAAAATACTTAAGAATTTTTTTCATTATGAATTAAAACACACCATACTCATGTACATTAATTAGAATTTACAAATAAAATTGATTATAGAATTCACAAATATTTTTAATGTTTCTTTAACGTATAAACATTACAAAATTTACCCGGTCTTTGTTTGATCTAATAATGTATTCTTAATACAGTTACATGACTTTCATTTAATCGTTATAAAAGTAAATTTAATGAAACGCGTAAAATATCACTATTAAAATTATTTAGTTAATATCATGGACTATGTAATAAATCAAAAATTTATCAGATGAGAAATGCTTTATCTTTAAAGTTTTTAAAAAATCGTAAAACCCACATTAACACGTTTATCATCAATACAAATATTAACTCTTAGATACAAGACATCATTAAACAATACAAATAGTTTCTTAATACCAGTTAATATATCAGGTTAGTTGTTAGTTTTTTTTATTTCACATTAAACTCGATCCAAAAAAGCAAGGTCAAAGTTTAGACAAGCAAAACAAATGCCATCATAAAAGCATAAAATGAGATTATAATAACAATAAATATCTTCAATTTGACATCTAAAAGCAAGAAGAATTCCAAAATCTTTGTAAGTGATCATATGCCACAAGTCAAAAAGTTTCAACACCATCTTTTATAAGAAATAGTATCAGTTAAACATTAATTTTTCGTAAATAAAACTATTGATATGTGCTCTAGTGTCTTTAACTTGTTTTATTGTGAGACAATATTTTATAGGTTTTAACTGTCGTTGCTAATAAATGACTTTTAGTATAAAAGTTATAATTGTAGTTTTGTATGTTTCTATACAAGTCTTAAACCAATCTGATTTCATCAAATAAAATTGTAAAATAAATGACTGATTATTGACTGTAAATTTTTAGGGGTCATTAGTTAAATATTTCATATCATTCATAGATAGTCAATGTTTTCGACAAATCTTAGAATAGCAATCAGATAATTAACTTATTCGTAATCCACAAAATTCTTATGTGTAATTGCTAGGATATTATTTTGTTTCTAGATCTTACAGTTTAACATCTTTCTTCTTTATAAGAACAGCACTAAATATTTTTTAAATATTACCAAAATTTCCATATTGGCAATTAATACCAAATACAAAAATTCTTCTAAATCTTGCTACGCTTTGAAAATTATCTTGAACACAATTATAGCCATTTTAAAATCTAAACATGTCAATATCTGACAATCTATTCAATATAAGTTTATCTCCTATCATGATTTAGACCCTTATATAAAAATTTTATTGTCTTCATTGTTTCTCTTTACAGGTTCTATAATTCTTTCTTAAAATCAACAGCAGATAAAAAGGCCTTATAAATCAATACAGAAACGAAATAAGATCAAAACTTGCAAACTAAATCAAGTTTTTATCTTTTGTAGCAATGACGCAAAATAAACATCCAATGAACGTCAACAATAAGATCGCAACAAAAGGGCTCTTAGGCCTGGTAATGGGAAGTGATTGAAGAAATGAGGCCCTAGTGTCGGTTTCTTATCTCAGTTCATATATGGATATTTATTTGCGTCAAAGTTTTTTTCTTATTCCATCTTCTTGGGGGTTCTGGCCAAAGTTTGTTTATAAAGTTTTTGGAGGGAAAGTTTCCCGTCAAAACAAAAAAAAAGAGAAAGAGTTGAATAAAAGGAAGGAGAGATACCAAAAAACGTTATTTCCAGTATATATCATGTTAAATATCTTTTGAATTGTCTCTTGACGTTATGATTTATTTGTTAAATTTAAGTCTACACAATTAGAAACAAATTGATAGCACTTATAATTTAATTTATTTCTAAAAATGTTATTCAAAATCAGAGCAATTGTTTACTTAAAATTTTTTTCTTACTCCTTTTTGTTTACATTTTAAAATTTTAAAAATTTTATTTGTTGATACGAAGATAAAATAAATTAGACTTTCAAGTACAAAGCATTACATATGTTTTCATATTATAAAAACCTATCTCCTGCAAAAAAAAATTGAGTCAACCTTGTTAACTCAGTCTATATACAATCTTGTGATACGCAATTAAAACTTGTAAATCCGATCCTTACATACACAAAAACAATTCTTACCTCGTAATCGCTTGACAAGTCATTTGAGCTGTTTTTACAAGGGCATACTAGGATTCTATCATTACCACGTTCTTTATCTTATTTACAGAGTGCTTGCTTGAACGAACTTATAATATTTTTTTGTGACAGATGATACAATTTTTGATTATTTTTCTTTATTTCAATCTGTTGCTGATGATCATACTATGGCTTCAGATGTCAAACTGACGCTTTTTTTATCTGCCACGTGTTCTTTAACATTTATAAATCTTTCTCGAACGTATTTAAAGTCAATTTCTTAAGATAACGTGACTAAAATACTGCTAATATTCATAAAAATTTATTTATTCCAATAATGTTCAATCTAAACTTAACATGGACGTATTTAAATTATGACTCATTAGATTTCAAGAATTCTATCAATCAAATCATTACCAAAATTAGATCAGTAATGCTTTTTAAAAACTAGTTTAGAATTTCTAATCTCTATAAATAATTTCTTTTCATAACATTATTTGAATAATTTACAATTATAAACACATTCTAAAATCTTTGCCACCTAACTTTGTGTTTCAAAGCTATTTAAATGTTATAATATCAACGTCTGTATCAGATTTATTTTTCAACAAAATACTAAAATACACCTTCTCATAATTGTTTTTGTCAAATTTATTTCATTAAAATTATAGCATTTGAGATTTCCCACCGCTGATAAACAATCTGTTTTTTTAATGCAAAGACAAGGGTTTGCAAATGATAATTTCAACTTGAAAAAGTTTAAGGATTAAATTCTTTATCTTGGTATAGTTTAATAAGTCGAGTTATCTAAAATCTCCTTATTTTTCTATAGTATAATCATTTATTTTCTTTTTTTAATCCTGAGTTTGTAATTCTAATTTAGATAACACGATTTTCTTTAATTTAACTAACTTTGTTTATGTTTTTTTTTCACTTTATTTCTAATCAAAATAAGCCCCGCCCCATCACAGAATTATTTAAAAAAAGGGATTTTTAAGGACATCCAATCAAATTTATTCTAATCAAACTATTTTATAAAGATGACAACAAATCTAACTGGTCTATCTTCAATAACTCATGTCAAAAAGTCAAATGTCATAATACGAGTAATGTGAAAACAAACGAACATGCTAATTGAAAGCTGTAAATTCAACTCTCAATATGTTTAAAAATTCTTATGCTATTATGACATTGCTAAAAGTCCATTAATTTTTACCTTGTAGTACCTTATCGCAAATATGTTTAGTTGCTCTCCTAAAATGTTTACTAAAATAGCAAACAAAACATTTGTGTGAGATTAAAACTCTAACAAAGAACTTGCCAAGTCATGAATCACTGCATCTCCAAACATATAATAGTTTACAACTTTATGTATAATTAAAATAAATAAGATTAATTAAGCCATATCAATATCTGTTAAATCTTAACCTCCTTCTTAACGTTTAACCCTCATTCACATGTTAAGTGTTTTGAATGATGACGTTCTTAAAAGAAAAAAAATAAATCATGAAGGTCTTCAGAACATGAATGGCTGCACTTTTGAAATACAAATATAATGACGCTTCATTTTTTTAAACTCAAAAAGCCCTTATGTATTATGTTCAGAATAAATACTGTGTCTTTTAGAAATTGAAAATATTTCAAATGAACACGTTATAAGTATGAAAAACTAATGGAAAGTCGTCAAACTGTATATCACTGTAAAATTCATCAAGAGTTAACAATTATGGCTCTAAGTAACGTAATTGTGAATCAATTTAAATTTTGTATGTCTTGTACTGAGATATATTAGCTTCTAATATTAAATGTCTTTAATTAATTTCTTTCTATATATGCAAATCGAATTTGTTTCTTAATGCGTAAAAATTTTTGCTATTATATACTCTCTTTTATTTTTCGTGTGCTAGGATTTTAATGCTTTTTAAGTTCACGATCTTGTGATGACATTTAAGGACCACTAATACAGCTTTTAAAATCGTTAGAATCGGCAACACTAACTGTAAACTAATTACTTTACAATCTAAAAATGTAATAAGAAATGCATATCAAAGTAATATAATGTTTTTTGTAATTATAATCTTACTTTCTAAAAGCTGCAAGTATTTTGTAAATATAGTATCCCTTCTTCTTATAAAACAAAAGAACATATGGTAGTTTGATATTGCTTTTAAGTGGTTTGTTGTGATAACTTTCTACATAAGACAGATTGATGAAATCAATTAAAATCTTTATCCTTTTGTCTCAACTTTCTTAAATTAATCTATAATATTTTGTAAATCCAAATACATATTATAATTTTTTAAATTCTTTTAATGTCTCTATTGATATGGTGTTGTCTATTTTATCTAAAAAAATCAATGCGCACTCTTTATAAAATGCCTCTTTACTGTAACAGCGCTTTCTTAATTTCTAACATCTTCAAATTAGCTGTATAAATGACAACTTTATGATACTCATTCTGTGTTTTAAACGAGGAATTACAGCTAATTACCAAATTTTAGTTTCTAGACGTGCAATAATAACATAGAATATACGAGATATTATAAAACAAACTATTTTTCTTATAGTGCTTATAAGACTAACTACTTTCAAGTTTATTTTTTATAACTTCTTTATACTGTAAATAAAAATTTAAAACTAATTTTTTGGATACTCACGCATTTTTATTGCCCATAAGACTTTATGACACATTACAATAGTCTATGTATGCAATTAATCATATTAAACTCACATTAAAATGTCATTTTATCACTATCTCTTTCTGCTCTTTAGTCTCATAAAATAATTTAGATCATGTATCTAACATATTCACTTTTAATTGGATTATTTATAAAACTTTGTTTTACGAATTGTAATAAGTGTCATTATCAACCTCTCTTTATCTTTAACATCACATAAAACATCGAATTTTCTGTTTCAAAATGATATGTTATTTTAATTTATAAATCAAATAATACTTCTTCTAATTCAATTTCATGCACTTTGATACCATTTTCCTTTTAACTTAGCATAACAAGCAGTAATTTTTCTGTTTACATAGTTTAACGCCATCTAGCTGATCATTGAATTATATTTTTTTTAGCGGGATCTTATCTTACAAAACAAAATCAACCATTTAGAAATATAATTTTTTTATCTTATTGATAGTAAAATTAATTTTATAATCTTAAGTAACCGTTATCTTCATAAAAATAATAAACAAAATATGAAAATTAAATATTCTATGTTGTGTTCATCCGGAATAAAACTTTCTTGATCTGATCACCTTTGTATGATTAAAGTAAAAATGCAGTTTTTATCGTTAGAGCCCTATGTCGTCTACCCAAGAAGATAATATATTTATAAGAATGCATAAATACTTAATTGCTTAACTCGTACTTCGTATTTAACAATTGATGATGGATATTTTTACAATTTACATGTGTTGACTCTAAGAAGTTTTTATATTCGCATGAACCGAACAATAAAAACAAATCTTCTTGAATATGATTATGAATTTTATAAACAGCTGTTTAGATTTGAAATTAATAAAAGTGACTATCCGAACGTACTTTAAAATGATACTTTCTATCCATTATTAGAGCAGATTAAGAAATTTTTATCAGATTTTGTTTTTATAAGGATTATCATGAAACGATGTTTTTAAAGAACGAAAACCCCTCTACGCCTGATCCCCGTCTCTTGAGCAACACATTCGTTACAGAAAACTTTTTCTTAAAGATGTTACTGAATTAATTTGCGATAAGTATACTATCAAGTTAAAAAAAACTGAGACAAGTAAAATTGTGGATATGGAGTTAAAAACAATCATCGATAAAGTTTTTTCTAGGGAGATTGAAGGTCAACAAATTCTACTTTTTGATGATGTTGATGATGAGACCAAAGCGACAAACGATTATCTTAAAAGTTGTAAATATCTAAAATCCTGTCAATAAGATCTGCATTACATTCTTGGATATAAATGTGATAAATAAGACTCAAGTTGACTTGTTAAATCATTTTGTTCAAGGATGTTCAGAAATAAAAGAAAATTTATCCTTGACGCCCAGTAAAACTAAACTACGTTAGAGTCCCTGTCTACCAAATCAAGAGATCTTTATAGTGATAATTCTAGGCATTAAAGAAGTCCAGTATCATTAAATGAGTCCGAAAATGTTTTTAAAAACATTGGTTCGCAATTAGCATCATCAGTTGGATTGTTTGGTACATTTAGTGCATATATAATATTGATGTTTCTGTTAAAAAAGTTCTCATGGAGATAAAATAAAATAAATAATAGCATTATATACAATCATAGGACATTCATCTTAAAAATTCATTTTTAAGCACAATCATTCTCTTATAAATTTGTTTTTTCTTTACAAGAATGTTAAGAATAGGGTGCATTAGAGAAATTTAACCAAAATCTAATAACTTTGAGCTTTTCTCTATATTAAAACATATTACACTGCAGTTTTTTTATAAATTTTCCTTTTTTTCCTCTTTAATCTTTTGTTTGGGGTCCTAAGAAAGAAAAAAAAAATGTTTACCATTACTAAAACTTTTTACAAGATTTATTGATTATGACGTTTAATTTTTTCAGACGACTATACTTGTGTCCTCAGTAAAATAAACTGTCTTTAATTTTATTTTGCTAAAATTCTTAAAGTTCGTCAAATAAAGAATCTGTTTATAGTTACCACAATTAAAAATTTTGATTTTAAATCTTTAAATGTTTAAGTTCACTAAAATAGACATGTTGACCGGAAAATCTTAATAGTTTACTTCTTGTAGCAAAACCGATTAAAAACTTTTACAACTTTAACTATCAAATATTGTCTTACCCGTCGTCGTATTGTCAGATTTATCGTGTTTCTAGTAATATTCATAAACATGAATCCGAATCCATTATCCTATTCAACATCGTTTTTAATTGTATAAATTCCCTCTCGCATTTTACACTGATTTATAAAACCCATATGCTTGTACAAGAATGATAAAAAAATTGCTACCTTAAAGATCCTATTTTATTTTCCACTTTATCTAAATGAATTTTTTTTCTCTTCCACCCACGCAATCCATAAACTTTTAAAGCTGTATAAAAATTAGAACAAGATATTGCTAATACATTAAATAAGAAGACTTTTATTTTATTACATTAATTTTTAATAAGGCGTATTATAAGGGCTTTCTTATATCTTTTTTTCAGTAAATAATTTAATTAGTTGAATAATAGATTGCTTTGCAGTTAATACCGACCTGGTGAAAATCACCAACAGCTAAAGCTTAGGTCACATATCAAATTTACAAATGTCTTTAGTATACAGCTACATTCTAAATCGTTTTTTTGTACTTTAAATGTTAACCCTTTTAACCTTAATAAGATGTCGGTTTTAATTGAGAATATATGAATAACACTGTAAAATAAATCTTCTACATGAGTAGTTTTATTAATAAACTAATGATTGTAAACAATACAAAAGTTCTAAATGTTTTTAATATACATCTTAACTTTTCATAAATCACTAAAGTTTGTCCATCTAGAAAACAAATTTATCGATTTCTAACTCTCTTTAAGATCAGAAGACTTTTCAACAATTTCTGAGTTACTCAATTTTTTAAAATCAATTATCTTAGTCTCGACATCATTTTCATGTAATTCAACGATAATTTTAAAATATTTTCTTTAAAAAGCGTGGCAATGTAAACACCATTAACAAATAAAGAGAAATTAAATACTTTTAAATGCTATACAACTTTTATATAGACCCCTAAAGGTTAGAATTTGCTTTAAAAGAATTGATTAAGTTATAAGCAGCTTATCAGCCAGCTTAGTGAATAATTTGTGTTGTAACTTGTTTATTTTATATATTTGCTTCATCGGTAGATCCTTTCCTAAAAAACATAAAGTATATATCCCGGAAAGGAATGAGACGTTTAACATGTTCTACATGACGTTCTCGAACATGCCAGCCAAACTTCTGACAAACAGGTGGAATATATAGTTTCAGGGTGGGCGAATGAGTCGTTTCTAAACATTAAGCATCTCAAGTTTTGATATAATAAGGATTAGAATTAGCCTTGTTAAATAAAGATTAAACATCTCTGTGTTTACTTAAACACGTTTTCTTTCCAGTTAAACTGGCGTACCCTCTAGTGAGGGAGCCGAAATTAAAATACTGCTCAAGATTGAGATGATAAAATATGTTGTTAAGGTAGTTTGTTTATTTGGTAAGCGCACTTTAAATGACCTTCAGCTTGGTTTATAGTGTATTTTGTTTCTTTCATTTGTTTATATATTTATTATTGGTAAAAAAATAAAAATTTTTAATAAAAGAAAATTTCTAGAAAAATAAAAAATAGAAATGAGGTATAGGATACCACATAAACATATTGTAAATGAAAATACAATTACAATATCTAAATCTTTGACTTTTGTTTGATAATAAGGAGCGGCATGTGATCGCATCAATATTCTAAAAGGAGACTATCTTTTAAAAATTTTGACATTTTAAATATAAAAAGAAGCCTGGTGCCCATGATCATAAGAAATATTTTCATTAATTTTCTAATAGTTTTTACTTCTGAAAATAGTATGAAACGGAAAAGAACATGCGACAATGCTCAAAATGTGGTATCTTTAGAATTAAGTATTTTCCTAATAGAAGACCAGCCACCAGATTTAAGCACAAAAAGAAACAAAGTTGAAGAAAATCAAACACCAGGCCCTAGCAACACTTCTAATGAAATTGTTGAGAATTTAAAGAATGAAAATATCAAAAAACAACCTGTGCTTCCATTGAGGAAATTATTGATTGATACACTTAATGTGCTCGATTCAATATTTTTTATTTATGAAAAAAAATGTTTAGATGTGAAAAAATGTTCAGAATTTGAATTAGAAGAACTGAAAATGCAAGTTGACACGGCCATGAAGTATTTACACAAATCTAAGCACATTAAAACTTACCGTAATTTAAGCACAGAATCATCATTTGTTCGTTACATTCAATCTTGTAAACATAAATCAATGGTCAATGAAAGTTCTATTGAACAAACTCATAATAAACTGGCTCGTGAACTTGATGGAACAAGTATCCGAAGTTTATTTTACACTTTACTTTTTTCAGTTAAAGAAACTGGATAAAATGCTCCAAAAGGTGTGATTACATGCGCTTTATTAATATTGACTATCTATAAAACTGATAGCATTCCTAAATACAGAGATTTTTTGATATATCTGATTGTAGCTCATAAAAAAAATGTTTTTGTGAATTCTCAAACAGATTCTGATTCTAAAGATACAGAGATTCAAAAAATTAAGGGCAGTATTTACAAAAAGATGTGCGAGATTCTTTTTCCAGATACTACATTAGCTAAATACGATGAAGTTATCAGTTTAACAGAAAAATTTAAGAAAAAAAATCGTTGGTTTAATGAACCTTCAGTTATTTTATTGATGCAACATATTAATAACAAGCATATGACTGAGATATATTATATTTTAAGAAATTTAAATGGATTAAATGCTTTAGATAATGCAAAAATTAATGAATCTATATCTAAGTATCATTTTTACATGTTTCTTCTTTTTCAATGCGAGACTATATTATTAAAGAAAACTAGTATGATTATATTTCCCACTTAAATTACTAGAATAAACTTTTTTTTAATTTTTTTGTTGAAATTGTAAAGCAAAAATCTTAAGTCTTTTAAATCTCACAAAATGTGCTTTTTATTACTTTAACATTGATTAAAAATAAATTTCTAAATACAAAAATTAATTGAGAGTTCAACTCTAACAAAATAATTTATGAATCTAGTTTGCTTATTTATGACGACTATTTCTGTCTATAATTGATTGTTTACAAAAGCTAACTGTTTAGACAAAATCTTCTCAAACTGTAAAAATGCTCTCAGTAGTGTTTGTATCGAAAATTTTAAACTTGCTCAAAAAACATAATAAGATCGTTAAATGCGATACCAGTGGTCAATGCCTATATTATCTACAATCCAAACACATTAAACTATAATAATGTTTGGTCATTGAATGAATATTTGTCAGTCGAGAAATCATAATTTTTATTTTAAGACTTTTTATCATAAGTTTTTGTTTACGTTTTATAATTTGTAACAGCAAAATTTTAAATATAGCAGTTTATCTTTATGTATCTTTAAATACACTTAAATAAATTAATAACTTTTTAATGAATTAATAAAATTGTGTAAATCACAATCAGGGCAATTGTGTTTACTTATTATCGTATCTATCAGCTGAAAATATTTTTCTGTCTCTTTTTTTCACAATTGTGTTTGTTTATCGTATTTATCAGCTGAAAATATTTTTCTGACTCCTCTTTTTCACAATTGTTAAATTTCAAAAATAACGTGTGCTGATATATAAATATCAATAGAATTGATCGTAAGTGTATTATATCAAATTAATCATAAACAAAAATATTTAAATTTCCGCATTTACTTCTAAAAGCTTTTCTTATATAAGAGATCATTTCCCATGTAAAAAAGTGATAACCAAAAATGCTGTGTTGGCAATTTGTTCGTAAGGCCTTGAGAGAAAAAAAATTGTTTAAGCATTTTGACGTACATATAAAAATCTTTTTTACGAGAAAAAGTATAGGTATTTTTATGTCAATTCCTCCTCTATATAACAACAGATTTATTAAATGTATTGAAATAATAATATTATAAGATGATTTGTACATGAAAATACGTCCTAATGTTAACAATTCTGGAAAATTTGCAAAATGTTTTTCGAATTTCATAAATTCGACAATAAATAAATATTTTTTCGATTTCTCATCATCCATTTCTATTAATTTATTTAGAAATGGTTCTAACTCTTTAATCGAATAAATGGTATTAAAAAGCTCTAAGTCAAATTTCCTGTAATTTTCATCGGAAAACTCTGTGTTCCTGTTGAATTTTATCAACATAATATCAAGTACTTTAATAAGATTAGGATCAAAAGTTTCAAATCGAAAATAATTTTTTAGATAACCCTTTCTGTACTCAACTAAAAAATCATAATTTGAATTAATGCTTGCTAGTTTCGAAGAATAGTGTTCAAATTGAGTTTTATTGAATATAATTGACAAAAAATTAATTATTTTCTCATAAGACTCTTTCATTTTGACAGATAAAAAATCATTGTTATCTTGTCCATGCTTTGTATTAACAACGGTGGCGGAATCGCTTGTTTGCATTTGAGCTGAATCCTTTTGCAACATACTTTTCTCGGAGGGTTCTTTTCTTTCCACCTCAAGTGTAACAGTAGAAGGTATATCAATATCTATATGTTCTTCCGGCAAGTCAAAATTTGTTTTAGTAGCCTTTTTCAAATTATCTCCACTCTCTTTTGGCTTACCAAAATATTCATACTTTTTTTTCGTTTTCAAATTTTTATAATCATCACAGTACTTTTCCTTTGGTGGCAAAGCTGGAAATATAGATGTTAGTAGAATCAAAAAAAGCTTCATTTCTTGGGGTAAAAATTTTAGATTTTATGTATATAGTTCTAATTTGGTTTATTAAATGTCCATATGTTTTTATAATTTAGTTAATAAAAATTTGTTCCATTACAATAAGTAAGTTAAACCATACCGCTGATATATCTTCAAAATAGAAATATTAGAAAAGTGATATTCCTTAAAAGTGTTATTTAGAAGTCAAAAGTTTTTAGTTAACAAGCCTACATTTTTCACTATCGTAAAAATTTACTATATTTGTAATATTTAGCAAACTTATATTGCAAAAATCATGCTTAAGATATAAATATCAAAAAACTCGTTCATTTAAATGTTTTCGATAATATTATGATCTCGGATATAATAGCTCCATGACAGCAAATATAGCCAAAAGAAGAATATTTGGAATCGAAGAACGTAGACTTCTTTTTAAGTAAACTCAAGTTATTTGTGGTTTTCCTTAATTTAATAAATCATTTATACTGCTTCTTACAAGAATATTGAGCAACTCTGTTGTTAAAATGTCCATAGTCTAGCTTGTTATGAATAGTTTACTTGATAAGTTTTAGCAATTAGTTTTGTTTTTCTTTAAGGCCATACAATACAATTTTTGATACATTTTCTTCTATTATATCTTCCTAATACATTTAAATTATCATTTACATTTTCTGAATATCCCAAAACAGACAAATGATTTATTTAATTTGATAATTTCTTTGTGCTATTGTCATGTTTTGTGGATAAATACGTATTCATGATGTAATTATTTATTGAGATTGACTTCTATTTATACTTTTACTGAAACATATGTCACATTGGTGATGTTTCACATCTGTATCGTAAACAGATTAAATGTGAGACCTTTGATATGTTTTATATCAGATCGTGATTAAAAGTGGAGGTAGAAGCCAATGATTGCTACAATGTAAAACCCATTGTTTCAATGTAATGGGAGTTGTGTGTGAAGGACTTCACGACACGACAGCAACTTTTAAATTTCTCTTGTTTATGGGACCCTATAATTTTTCTTTATCACGAATAATCTGGAAGTCGGTTTTAACAAGTTCTTCTCAAAAATTACGATGCACTTGAGCCTCAATAACAAACAAAGGTTTTTCATTGGATATTGAACAAATTACTTATGGAATTTGTGTCAAAAGATGTCTTTTGTTTGTCATTCAAAGAAATTTGTAAGGATTTAGATGAAAACATCTCTAGCTTTTGATGATAATTTAAATATTTTAATATTAGGAACGATGTCAATACTTTCAGATGTCAGTTTGTCTACATTTGAGCTTCTTACAAAATTTTCACCCTTCCATGTTGTCACCTCATATTATTTGTTAATTTTTATTGAAAATCATAGGCTGTTAAGTGAGACTCACATGAAACAATATCAAAACGATCTTTACTGAAAATTGGATTTAAGATACAAATTTTCATAAATATTTAACTAATTGTTGGTTTAAAAACCTTTTTTGTCGTTAAAATGTTAATCTTGCCAGGAAAATTTAGACATGTAACATCTTATGATCTTTATTTGCAAACACAAAACTAGCCAATTATTTACTATCAAAGATTTAAAAATTTTATCCTTTTCTACAGATCAAAAAATATATAGATTGCCTATTTAGGTGCAGTAAATGTTAAAACTAACTTAAGAATAGTTTACTTTGTTTTTTAAATTTGATTATAAAAAGCCCAATTACATTTTACACATCTTTAAATTAGCCTATTTTTTCTAACAAGCGCGTAAATCATTCAATGAACATATAAAAAAATGACGTAAATAAAATTAGATTTGGTCTCATGCAATTCTCATCTATGCGATTATTACTTACATATTTGGTGCAAATTTTGTGTGCAATCTTATTAAAGTTAAGTTGTAAAATCATCATTGTTATCAGCCTGAAACAAACAAAACAACTAAGATAACTTGCATTATTTATTTTAAAAGCTAATATGGTTGACCTTAAAGATATTTTCAGTAATTTTTAATGCAGCATTTGAACCCATAAAACTAAATGGCAAATTATAATTTCATGGTTTGCATGAACATTTTTGCACGTAAATTATTGCTTAAAGTTATAGAATTAAACTATCATTTTGTTTATTGTATGATTCTATTCAATGCTTATTATTTACTGTTTCTTGGTGATACTTAACAATGAATTTGCAATTTTCTATCTTGTTTATATATTCTATCAAAGCTATATTGGCCAATTTTTTAATTTAATACACGTTAGATATCTTAATAAAACAATTTGTTTATTTTAAAATGTAAAGACATAGAAAATTTGACATAGTCTAAATGTTTTTACAACCCAAAAATTTTACCATTGCTAATATAAAATTTAAAGATGCTCAAACGAGAAAATAGATTGTAAAGATTTTTAATTAAATTAAACAATCAACTATCTTCTAGATTTAAAAAGCTACAAATAAACCTCGTAATATCCTATGATCACATTATAAAAAGTAGAAGCTTTTAATTAATCAAACAAGTTATTACTTCATGCGTATTGCTTGCCTTCTAATTATCTCTAAATACTCATCGAAGAGACAAGCAAAACAATCGTTTGACGACAATACTTTATCAATAAACCCACAAAAATTATTAATTTCTTCATCCTTAAAATCGTAGAAAATCAAAAATTCAAAATGCTGATACAAATAAATTATCAAAATTGCTTTAAATGTACATCATCGTAAATACTGCACAAGACCATATCTTTAGATATCTTTTTTTTATTTATACAAGCCCGTTTCGATGCATGAATTTCCCATGATAAAAAATTAATATTAAAGTGTTCTTTTGAACAAATGATGTTGTACTTAGAAATAAAATAAAAAATTTTTCTACATTTTTTTGAATATGAAAATGCTTTGTGCATCAAACACAATATAAAAACCCTATTAGCTTTGAGAGAACCAATTTTTTCTGCAAACAAATAAATTTAATGAATAGTATTTGCAATTCCACAAAATAAATTATCTTTATAAATATCAGCAATTGTGAGTAATTCAGGCATCTCGTAAATGTACTTGTATAATTCCATAAACTCAACATAAAAATAATATTTTTTATAATTTTGAGATAGTTTAGCCACAGGTACTTCATTAAATAAACTTTTATCTTCAAATTGAAGTAAATTAAATTTGTTATTGAAGTTTTGATATGTTTCTTGATTAAATTCTTTATTTTGTCCAAAATTATGATGCAGTTGGTTTAACATTTTAAAAAGCTTACAATCTCAAGATGATAAAGCAATATTCTTTTCACAATGTCTAAAATCAATCATCTGGATACAAGCAAATGACTCTTCTAAAATAGTCAATCTCTTGATATAAAAATCAACATAAAAACTTGCAATTCTTTCATTAAAAAATCGTGTAATTTTAAATTTCATTTTACACATATATTTTTTAACTACCATATCATGTCTAATCTTTAGATCGTTTTTCTCAAATTCATCAATTTCTAAATCTTGAGTTCCATTTCCAACTGTATTTTTGTCTCTCTCTTCGTAATTAAAACAATCAATGTATTTCTTTATACTTAAATTCATCTTACATGGTGTTTCATCAGGGTTTAAAATTTCATCAACATCCATTGGATTTAGTACATGTAAATCACAATTGTTAAATTTTTCTAATTCTACTGCATATTGAAATAATCTACGTGATCTAAAAAATCAAAATTTTCTGATGATAAAGACGAGTTGTGATTTTGAATTGGCTGATTTTGATCATGTTTGTTTAAACAACTATACAAATTGCTTAAATCTTTGGAATCATGAAATGTTAAAACTTTATCTTCAAATAAATAGTTATCCAATGTATCTTGTGTATTGGCATTAAGATTATTATCTCCGGTATTGCATGTTAAAAATTTTTTAAAAGAATTCAGTGAGGCAGATAAAATAAAAGAAGAGTGCAAAATCACAAAAAAACTTGTTATCATTTCTGGGAGATCTCAACAATTTGAATTTAAATCGTTTTTTAAATTTTGATTTGGTGATCTGATACGCGTTTATCAAAATTAAATTAATTTGATCAAAACACTACAAAAAGAAATATACATCTGAAGAGTGTAACTTTTTGTGGAAAGCAATAATCAAATCCATTAAATTTAAGACTAAGAGGATTTTTTCTTACATTGTGTGTCAAAACATGTGTACCAAAAGTTAAATTCTTGTTCATAATAATGATTCATATTTTTTTTTCAAATCTTATATGTGATCAATAATTTAAGTTTGATGTAAATATTTCGGTTGTCTAAATATAAAAAAACTAAAAGTTTTGCATTTACGAGGACAAGTCTCTAAAATACAAATCATTCAAAATTAAGTCTTGTGCATTAGATAACAAAATTGTATTACAAAGAATTCGTTTGGTTATGTAAATTACATAAAGCTTTGTACTCATTTGCATAATGGCTTTATTCTCTTCAAAAAACGTTTTTCAACTAGTATTGATAATTTATTACACTTAAAAAATACATTAATCTTATTAATCAAATGCGTGCTCTTGTTATCACCAATGCAATCGCCATAAAAAAAATCTTATTCTAATTAAAATCAGCAGTAATCTTATTTTCTAAAAAAATGTACTTTTTTGACCTTAATCACCTTCTCGTAGTTTTTGCTTAAAGATATCACCTTCCCTTAAAACAAATGATCTTCATTTATTGACCACTTTCAAATTCTAATATTTCTTTGTTCATACTATCAAGATAATTTTTAAAGCTTTTCTCATTGACAAAATTTTTTGTTTGTAAAAGGACAATAATCATATTTGGTAATTTAAATTAAGTCTTACTGTCACTGTAAATATCAGGGATCTGTATAGTCTAGTGCTTTACTGCACTAAATGTGTAATTTTTTTTGCTTTCTAGAGGTGCTATTTCAACACCAAACAAACATTTCTAGCTAATTCTTTTTACTTATAAAATTCCAAAAAAAATATAAGAAGATTCCAATAAATTAGTATCAGGCAAAATCATATCCTTTCTGCGAAACTTAACTACACCTTCTTCATGACTATTTTCTCATAGATCAAAAATATAAACTTTGTATTCAATTTTAAAAATCATCTGATGACTCTCCCAAAAAAAGCAAAGTATATATAAACAAGAGTGCTAATGTTCTAATTCTTAAGCAAATCATAAAATTTTTGCCAATATTTGCCTTGATCTTTCAAATTCTAAACGAATGTCAATAGGTTAGTGGGTGTTTCTGCCCAAAGCTTCTCTTTTTTGTTGTTTAAATTTCAACTTGTGAGTAATCATCAATTGCAGTTCAAGCAAACTTTTTTATATTGATAGTCGTGATATATTGAGTGAGTCAAAAATGAATATTAGAGCATTTGACACCGATACTTTTAGATCAATTTTTCTTAAATTTATGGTCTTGCTTTTGACTTCCTTCCAAAGTTTTGGCAAAATATATTTATGTTGTCTTTGACGATTCTTATACAACCTTACTAAGTCTTTGTAAGTTTTCATTTCTCACTCAATCTTTATTCTTGTTAAAACTAAATCTGTCCTTGATAAACTTTGACATTTTTGCTATTGATCATGTTTAAGGGGTTTACTTTACAAATTTATAAATAATTAATCCAATGTTTGCACTTTAATTGGTCATCAAATTTCACTAAGGATTAAAACAAATCATTTTTGTTATTTTAATCATATTTTGCCTAAATTTGAGTTTTCGAAAACACAATTGTGTGGATAAAATAATCACAATTGTATTTTTGATCAATTTTTATCAAAATTATTATTTTTTTGTAACTTGATGCCTGTCATATTTTTATCATTAAAATATTTTTTTTAAACCTCATTTTATAATGACTTTCTTGGTAATTTAGTAACTGTCTTTGACAGTATACACTTCTTAAAACTGGATAAACAAAGGTGATACTATAAATGGAACAGCTGTTAATCTATTAAAAGAAATAATCGTTAAAATTAAAGACATTCTAATTTTAATTGACAATCCAGAATATAAAGATTTAAAAAAATAATTATTGACACTAAGACATAATTCCCTTATAAAATTTCTTATTATTATTTTGAGACGTATACTTTCACAAAATCGTTAATAGGATCCTCAAACTTTGTAAATTATATCAAGAAAAAGGTGAAGATAACTGTGACGTTGATAAGATATCCTCATTATGAAGTCAACTGGATTTTGTTTAATCTTTAGAAATAAGCAAGATGAGTAAAGGGACAGTGCTATACAAATATGATTCTATGTATTTAGCTATTACAAAAGATATATTTTTGGTTGTAAATTGCCATGTACAAACTGAGTATCTTCATGTAAAAGAGCTTTTATCTAATGAACTAACAGTATTATTATCTAATGAATTGTATTGACTTATAAAAGTCTTTTTTCAATTATTCTAACTAGATGACATTTCAATCTTGAAAAATACTAAACACAAACATATTACGGCTTTAAAATATAGGATGTATTTTAGTAAGAAATCTTGGTAAAATATGCCTGGCAATTTCTGTAAAAATGGGGTTAAGATTTTGTTTCATATTCAGCAAATTCAAGTTTTGATGAAGCACGCCATCAGGCTGTGAAGAAATACATAGATAAACGATATGTCTATAATGAATCTGCAACTAAATTGCTAATATAACATTGATTTATTTTTATACAATGAGAACATGAGAAAACACTAAATTTACTTGAATGAAGAAGGATTGTATAAAACTAAATGGTCAACATCGAAAACACTTAATTAAGTTTACATTGTGAAATAAAATTTGTTTTAAACAGTTTGATCATTAAAAATATGTACAATAATCCCTATCCTGAACACAAAATAGTATTCTATTCTAGTTTAAAACAAAAATCCTTAACGATATGGCAATTTACTGATTACAAAAATGTTATTGACTGATTAAATTAAACTAGTCCTAATTTTCGCATATTTTTATATATATTTGTACAGATAAAATAGTAAAGACATCATATTCTATTTGTCATGCTGATATTGTAACTGTAAAATCAAACAACACGCTTTTTACGTAAAAACCATTTTTTAAAAACTTGACAGTATTCATTATCTATAAATATTAATTCAAATTAAAAGCAAAATGATCTTTGTAATTAAACTCTTGTAAAACTGTATAAAAATTACAATAGCTCCATCTTTAAAATCGTAGAAACAAAAAAAGTCTGCATATTGATATAAATAAATTGTTTACTTTGGCTTTAAATGCCCTTTACTTACTTCATTAATTTCAAAACATTACAAAATTGGATTTTCATTTCCATTTTATTTTTTTAAACGAATCTCTTAGTATAGAAATGTGAACAAGGATATTTTCAACTGCACAGTTATTCAAATTTTTCATACTATAAAAAAGTTAAGATTACGCTTGCCTGATAATGTAAATGTTTTATAAACTAAAAACATTTAAATCCTTTGTTTTCTATTGTATTATGGAATTTTTTAAAAAATAATTAATCATATTACGAGCTTAAACATTTGCAAGGTTGCTTTATCACAACAGCTTACACACAAAGACAACAATTTAGGTATTTCATTATCTTAGTATAAAAATTACACTTTGTATGATTACTAGATTCGTTTTCTAAAATATTTAAGAGATGCTTTCATTTCAGTCGAAAATATTTGACAGTTTCTTTCAAGCCTTGACTAAAGGTAATTAAGGAATGACAAAATTTCAGGGTCATGGAAAGTTACACAGAAATTTGCTTCTTATTAATTTGTGAATTGAAAGATAGTAATTGTTTTCAGGTTTTTACATAGATTCACGTCGCTTAGTGTAACAATCCAAGTGTTGCTTTGTGTTATTTTCCTTTATAAATTTTATGATAAAATCTTTTTCCAACCGTATGATTTGTACAAATCTATCATATTCTATACTTGATCTCCTTTTATATTTAAATCAAAGTAAAAAGATTTTTCTTGTTGTATTTCACTTTATCATTACCCTTTTCAAGCTCTCTTTAAGATTTTGTAAGTTATCTTTGTTTTTAAAACTAAAAAATCAAAGTATTTATATCTAAACACGACTAAAAGCAAAAAAAAGGTGTTAATTTCTAAAGTAATTTGTTTATCCTTCATTATTACTTGGATGTAATCAGGATGTACACCAAAGTTACTATCACTAGATACAACTTTTTGTGCAGTCACAGCATTTTGTATACAGTTGTATCAAAAATAATTACAATCTACTTAAAATTGTCTCAATTTGCATGAAAATTATAGTATGGTTCATTTATAAATAAATTTCTTCTTATAATCACTATATCAACGTTTTAAAAGCAAAAAATTCACATTTGTAAGCATCTTTGTCAAGACTGTTATTGTTGCTGAGTTTCTCCTTTATCCCCTCTGAGGGGTCTCGATTTTTATGTCTTCTGATAACGTCCCTACATGTAATGCTCCTGTTATAGATAATATCTATACTCTAATGTGGTAAATAAAATCCGTTGAGGAGCGTCGGCGTGGCAGTGCTCTATTTACATGGTACAAGACTCTACTGACGCCCATTCATAATGTTTGTGTTGCTATTAACATTTTTCGTTCTTGAAAAAAATATTAAGATTGTAAAGCTGTTAAGTTATATTTTGCAATAACGTTTCATGAACTACCTTTTGTATTATGGTACCTAATTTGATATTAAACTACAAATATAGTGTTTATTTTTTTAACACTAAATGTAAGCACCCTTATTTATTTAAACATATGATTCTTTTGAATCCTTGATTATCGACAAAATAAAATATCCTGCCTTTGAACTAATAAACATTTACAGTTTATAATATATTAGATCATAACTAGTATGTATTTATATGTACCCTAAAGTTTAACCATGGATTAAAGCCTTTGCTTATTGAATTGAAAAAAAAACAGAAAACACAAGACAAATGCTGAAACATGCTTCTTATCTGGAATACTTGAAAATGATTGATTTCTTTATTATAAAATTACTAAATAGTCACTTAATCTATATGAACTATTTTTTGACATTCTTTTACTCTCAAATAAACTTTAAACTATTAATAAACAACTGATTTACAATAAAAATTTTAAAGATGTCATCATAGAAAACAATACATTTGTTCTACACAAAAAATATGAACCGTTTATTTATACATACGATATGATACTGTAGTGTTTCTGTGATGGGAAACATAATGTCTAAAAAAAATTGTAACCATGAAGTGTTCTTTATTGCCATAACAATAAAAATCTCTTTTTATCAGTATCTTATCAATAAGTTCAACAAAATTATCAAATTAGAAGCGATGTATAATCATGACTTGATTCGAATTTTTAATATAAAGTAAACTTATGTCATTAATAAAAATAGATCATGAAATTTACATTTACAAATTACTATTAAAGACGTTAAACCAAAATAACGATGTCAATTCTAAGATCAGAAATTTAAAGTGATCTTTCATGATACAAAACAATAAAATACAAACTTTTTTAATTAGAAGTTTTTAACCTAAAAATGTTGTTCCTATATAATTTTTTTTTTCGCTAATATTACTGTTATCCTAAAATTATACTTTTTTAATTTTTTACAATATTAAATACATTTTTTTGTTTAAGGCCTATCATGTTTGATTTTTTAATTAAATTGTTCTGTATACCAACACCTTTGCAACTATCTGAACTAGATCAAATCGATAATCTTATACTCAATAGTTTTATCACATCATTTAACAATAAGAACGTAACACAAAATTGGATGAGAGCTAGAAACATACAAACATTGTGTGCTCCTGATCTATTTTTTGAAACTTTAAGTAAAATTCGTGATGTACTACGGTTATAAATTTTAATGAATACTCTAATGTAAAATCTCTGTTAACGAAGATAGATATATTGCCTGAAAATGTAGAGTTTCCATATTACGAATTGCCTAATGTTATAAACTCAATAAAACGAATACTCGAACTAAATGATCGACAACACCTAACTGGCCATAATTTAATTGATTCAAGTTTTTTTGAAGGAATTATTTTTAAAGAGCTTGATTGGTTTATAATTCTGTTAAAATAACTTTAAAGGCTTTTATACAAGACATTGAAACGTCTATTGAGTTTTAAAAAATGGGTTGATAACACTATTGACCGAATTTTAAATCCTTTACAAGTCGAACGTCTTTTTAATACGTATCCTGAAATCGTGAATATTTCAAAAACTATGGTCGATTCGATTCTCCCAGACACTGCTACTCCAACATTCGTCCACGCAAATCACAAAGGATATACAGCAAGCAAAAAATGTTTTAAAAGTAAGACTAATTTTTATATCAGAGATAAAGCTGTCTCTGTTTGTCCTGATACTGTGTTACATAATCTTATGGAATGTAGCATACTTCAAAGTAATTCAAATCAATTTGATATGGATCATTTTTTTGATAAAGTGTTTTTGTGCAATAAAACAACAGCTGAAATATTAGTAACATTTTTTCATTGTTATTCTGAGGTAAAAGGCAAAAGTACAATGTATGAGATTGTTTTACAAAAAAGAAATGAATACAAAATTAGATGGTTTGCTGAAAAGAAACTGTCTACAAAAGATATTAAAAAATATTTCTTTAATAAGGCATACAAAATTTATCAAAGAGAAAAATAATCCCGAAATTCGGACTTTTAGTCAACTACGGAATCGAATATTCGACTTTAAAATCAGAGGATACTAAAAACAAACTAATAAAGACTCGTTTGATTTTATTAAGTTGTAGATATCAGCTTGGGTTTGAACTAATAGATGAGTTTTTAGAAAATTATTACATAAAATATTCTGAACCTTTGATGTGTCATATTTGCAGGAAGGAAATTTCAATAGTCGGTAGTTATAATGCGGTTGTCTATAGGTGTAAGTAAAATGAACAAGAAATAGTTAAACTTATAAAATTTTTATTCAAGTCATTTTAACAATTTAAGTCTCTAAAAACGCATCAAGAAGTATCTTTTTTATCACAGATTAAACGTTCAATAATTTTAAGTTGTTTTACGTTCTTATCCATTTAGTAACAAGCATTATACAAGATTTAAGAAAAAGTGAATCATTTGTTGAGCATTGCAAGACTAATTTTAATACTGTTTTTATTTTTTTGACTCGTAAGCCTATAACAATCCAGATAAAGATCGAGACAAGATTAATAGCAGTACACATTTGTTGACTTCAGCCGGAATGGTATTTAGATTAATTACTTTAATTGGTTTATTTGGCATAGAAACAGAGTTTCCTGCCTTTAAATACTTTTATTAAAGATCTGAATGGTCTGTTTTAGATCTGTTACAGAATAGCACGCTTGATGGTGTCGTTGCTGATCTTAGCATCAGCTGACGTCCAAACATATAAAACTAAAAATCTGTCCTAGTATCAAAGAGATAAATGTAAAAAAAATATAAATAAGTAAAATAACTTTGATTTAATTAGCCTTATCTAGTTATGCTTTTAAAAAGCTTTAACATATCTGCTTTCAACTAATATCTACTTATAAAACAGCATTATCATGGCCTTTTCGGAATTTAGAAAATTAATAGAAGTCCTTTTTAAAAATAAGGGGAGATCTGAATTTATACAACCAATTGTGTGATTATTGATCAAATAAAACAGAATAATTGGTTTTCAAAAATATTGGCCATGTCAATTTTATATTCTCATTAAAATTAATTATCTTCATAAATTTTGATCAATAATTATCAGAATTGACGTAAATTGACTGTATTCTCAGTTACAAGTTCGATTGTATGTTAATTTTTTCTCCAAGATGCATACTTTTCTTTTACAACAATTGGTATATGTGATCGTTAAACTCCTCTGTGTTCTTCGATCTTTATAGTAACAAAATTAAAAAATTCTTGTTGTGTTTCTTATAAATTCCTAGTCACAATGCTGTTTACTTAAAATAACTATAATGTAGTTCTGGTATGGTTCAAAAGCTACATTTAAATCTGTAATTGTAATTTTATGTATCAAAACCCCGTTAAAAAATACAGATAAAATCCTTGGATATATCGATTAGCAAACTATTTGTAGGGGGTATTATCAAACACATGCCTGTATCCGAAGACTTTTATTCCAAATAAAAATTTTAATTACCGCTTGTATTTATAGAATTAATTCCAAACAGATCTTAACTAAATTTTCGACAGATTCTTCTGACAATTTAGTATTAAAAAATATTTTTTTTGAATTTTGTAAATACTCTTTGACCATACTTTTTAATTCCAATATAGTCTTAATGAAATCAGGGTGGTATCCAGTGTAAAAATCAAAATCACTATTTAAATCTTTTATAGACCATATGATTTTTGAACCTACTTTAAATAACAAATCATATAAATTCTCTGGGACATCACCACTGACTATTTTTAAAAATGCTGCCTCCCTGCCTCTGTTTTGAATTTTACATTTTTCTTTTTCAGACAATTCATGGTCACGGGGATAACATTCAAATATCTTACTCTTATAAGAAGACGAATTCAAGATCTGATTTACCCTTGAATACAATGCATAAATTTCTGCATTTGATTCTGATATTTGCTTGTTAACATTATTTACAATAAATTCAGGTTGTTGCATTTTTGTAAAATTTAGATAAATTATATCAGTCTCTTTCTTAAAATTATCTCCAAGTAATCCTTGTAAATATAATTCGTATAATTTAGTTAATAACTCATAGTAGACAACTAAAACTTCATCTTCTAAATATTCTTTAGAAAACTCTTTAATTTCCTCTTCTACTATCTTGTAATGTGATTTTTTATCTGCTAACTTTTGAGTTATAATAATTCTATCCCCTTGTTCTTGAACAGTAACAATCTGTCTATTTGGATCCTTTTCGTTTAGAATATTCTTAATAGTCACATCCAATCTTAACATTCGATCCTTAAACGATTGTGGATCGTATGTAAATTCAGTTGAACTATCTTTCATGTAGTGTATCTTCTCTGAGTAAATCTTAAACAAAATTTCTAAATTCATTTGGAATTTTTCGTTATTTTTTATTTCTCCATATTGGAAAAACAAGCATAGAGTAGATTAAAAATTTCTCACAGATTCACTTATATAAAAAGGTGGCTTATACAGATAACTGTGAGAAAGCGTTGTATTACTCACATTGCATCTAAAATCATTATAGTTTACTTTATTAAAAGAAAAGGAAAGCAATTTTGACTTGGGAATTCCTTCTGATGTAGGAATGCTATTGTTGCATTCCATATTCGTAGATGCACCTGAATATAAAAAGTAATAAAAGATAACTGGTTTTAAAATACTATTCATAGGGTTCTAGTTAAATCTTTTTTTATGGTAAGATATTAAAATTTTCTTTTACTTAATTTAGATAATTCACAAAAACTTGTAAAAAATCGTTTGTTAACGTAATGATTTGAAGGATATGACAATGTTATATGTTTTGTAAAAGTTTTTTGCATATTATTCCTTTTCGGCATTTTTAAAATACTTGACTTACCAGATTCAGCTTATCAGATCACGTTAACAAAATACTTAGCCATTTAATGTTTTTTCTAATATTGCTTTTTCTGGTATAATTAATTTTCATCAATATGCCTAATAAGAATAATAAAAATATTGTATTGCAGTTACTTATTAAAATCTTTAGCAAACGTTAATTAAAATTGATCTAATACTCGATTTTCTTCGGTTATTTTACTACCTTCAAACGCTTTGAACAATTTATATCTTTACAGATAAGTTCAAAACTTCCTTATCATTATACAACAAAAAAGTTTCCACTTACTCGAAAATGGTCAAAAACATTTATTTAGTGTAGATGTAAGCGGAATCTAGTTCCATGAAAATAGACTAGACACAGCCACGACCCATAAGTTGATCTTATTTACAAATATAAATGTTATCTAAAACAAGGCCATGACATACAGGGATGCTATCAGACAAAGCAATAGCGAACCCTCTCTGAGGAAATATCGGTAGAGTCAACTTCAAAGTTTAAAATTAATTGCACAATGAATATAATCTTGGCTACATTTGAGATTGTTCTTCAATAAAATATTTATTCTATCTAATAAGTATAGTTTAAGTTTTACTAAGAGTACATGTCAAATCTTTAAAAAACACTTAGATAACCTTTGATAGCTATTGTAGCTTTGTTTTATAGATATTTTTAAAGGCAACAAAAATGTTATTTCTAACAACTATAACTGGTCTATTAACCTCAATGGTCAAAGTGACGCGTGTCTTAGAATTCATCATGAACTAACTAGCTTTAGCAATTCAAAATATCCACTTACTCAAGAATATGTTTTGAAATTCTTGACAATGTATGTGAAACAAACTTTTAGAAAAAAACAAATCCATATTTTTGTAAATTGAACAATCGAAATAATGGCATCAACAAAAAGACTTAGTAAGTTTAACTAAGGAAGAAAAAAAGACGAACATCGTTTCGATTAGAAAATGAACAACAGAACTTACTGAACAAATGTTATACATTATTCGCTACGATCTATGTCACATTATACAAATTCATGTTAGAATATTATTTTGCTTAAAAAATTCTTTGAATTATAATTTTGCCTTTTTGTCAGTTTGTTTACTCTTAAAATTTACAAAGCCCTTATTAATGTCAATTTTGAAATCATAATATCTTTTGCTACCCCTACAAATGACAATTTTGTTTGTAATCAGATGTTCGAAAGATTTAGTAAACCTTTTAGAGACGAAATTACAATACAAAACTAAATAATTTCGACTTAGAAGTGAAATTATTTGCTAACCATTGCTATTTAACAAGAAATATTGTTGATAATATTTATAATGATAAATTCTAAAAGGCATATAAGTCTCATATCTCTTTCTTGAAAAATAACATGAGACTCAAAATATAGGCTAACCATATCACGTTGCCTATAACATTTTGACTTCTAAAAACGTATTTTTATGGTATGAGTAACTAAATAGAATGTTAACAACAGAAAATGTTCTAAATTTTGATAAAAATATTGTATTATGACCAAATTTGGTAAATCCATGAAGTATTTATTATTCAAATGTGTTATAAAATAAAATTTTGTCAAGATTTCTTTGAATCTTTTACCCGTAGAAATTAGCAGAAATAATGATTTGCTCAATAATAAACAAATTGTGTCTTAATTTGCACGACTTATCGAGTAATATGCTAAATTCATTTTTATCGATCAATAATCAAATGCCAGTGTATGTTGTTACAAATTTTAAAGGTTTACATAGCAGTAAATGGTGTACAAATATCCTTTCAATTGTTTTATAAGAAATAACTCAAAAATACTTTGTTCTCCATGTGTTCTACTAAACTTTAGTAAATGCATAATATAGAAATCTATTAGGAAACAATCCAACTTCAAAGAATTTAAAGATCAATTTTTTTTTGTAATAAAACCACAGACAATGTTCTGATAATGATGTTCTATTATTATTGGATATTACCTCTAAATTACAAAAATTTAGATTATTCAAGAAGAAACAATGATTGTAATATTAGATGTACAATTTGTAAAAAAAATTTCTATGAAAGAGTACTGGATGGGAGAAGAAATAGAGAATTTATTAACAAGAAAAATGACTTGTGAACTTAGTTATAAAGTCAGCGACTAATAACATTATTCAACAATTAAATAATTTTAAACTCAAATGCAACCAATAAATAATCAATTAATTTTAATGAGATGTGGACACCAATTGAATTTTGCATTGATAAGTTGTTTTGTTAAATACTACATGAAATATAGTAAGACGTTAGAGTGCCCTATATGGAAAGCAAAATCAATCTTTATCATTGGTAGTTATAATGCATTAGTTTACAAATACAAACAAGAGACTTCAGCATGTACAATTTGTTAAAACTAAATGTTAAACTTTATTTTAATCTTACCTTTATAAACGGAAACATAAGGTTTCTGATGTCTAATTCTACAAAGTTCGTCAGCTTTGGTGAAGTTGTCGAATTAGATTAATAAGTTTTTGATGGATGTTAATATTTCATGATCAAGTTTCCATAGCATAATCATAACTAAAACCCCATGATATTGTCAGAAACATCAATAATCAATGTCCTATTATTTCAGTATATTTTTATTTGACGACGTCTATGAAGCATGACAATTAGCAAATGTTCTATTTCTAGCCCAATTTTTTGATAAAGATGTCCGCTTTTATAATTGCAGTTTAACGTCATTAAACAAATTATGGCAAATAGTTGAATATTAAGTCAATAAATATGAATCAATATCTCTATGCACTATGATATTCGAGTAATCATATCCAATAGTAAGGAATTTTATTACATACACCATAATATTTTTCAATTTATGTATTTTTTGTTTTTAGTAAATTGTAACTTTGCAATGTTAATAAACCTCTTCTCGAGCAATATCAACCATTTTGCACTAAATTTCATAGTTACAAGTTTATTGAATACATTCATGGCATAAATCTTCTTATAAACAGTGACCCATATTATTTTTTTGATTAAAATTTGTGTCAGTTGTAATCTGAGAAGTGAACATCACAGCATCTATTATCTGCAAATTATTAAACATACATTTGTTGAACTATACTTAGAAACTCTTAAAAAGACAACCAATACAATCATCCGATACTTTTACTTTATCTACAAATGATAAAAATGACTTAATCGCTTTATCGTCAACATTTACAAGATTGATTAATATCAAATGTTGGTACAGATATATATAAAATACAAGCTTTATGAATATTTTATCTGTGGCTATGCATTTGGAAGTAATTAAGTTTCTATTTTTAATATCGTATCGCTTCTTTCCATTTATTTCCCATAAGAAAAAAGATAAATCATAAGAACCATTCTCACACACCAGTTCATAATCAGGAATTAAAAAGATCTCAAACGTGTTGTCATAAAAACATTCAAAAATCTTATAAATTATACACAAGACATAAACTCTACAATCTCTTAAATTTCCAATACTCTCTGCTATCAAGTTTAACAAATGTATAAGGGAAATAACATTACCACACGATTTATAAGAGAAAAGACCTATAACAGTCAGTAGTTCTGGGATGTCAATAATGAATCTGTGCAATTTCATTATCTCTATATAAAAGATTAACGTTTTTTGGCTATGTGTAAGATTTTCTATCGCATAACGAATTTCCCATAAACAGGAACTGTAAAATATCTTTGGTTCGAATTCAACAAGAAACCTATCGACAGTTTCTTGATTGAATTTACTTTCTTTGTCGAATGTTAAAAGCATGTTTTGTAGTTTGCAAATAAGATCGTCATCATTTTTAAGGTCAAATATACGCCAATATTGAATTTCACTAATTTTGTGTTTATCAAATGTTTCACATGCCTCTTTTAAATTCTTCATTCTTCTAATATGACTAGAAGAATACGAATTTGGAATGTTGTAGAGGATATATACCTCAATGAATGATTTGAATCTATTTAAATAGGATTTAAAATTCATTTTAACCAAATTAGATTTACAAACTTCATATTTAGATACACATTTAAAATACTCATCTGTATTATTAAATCTTACAACAGTTGAATCTTTGATACAATCGTTTTGAAGTTTAACTTTGTAATCGTTTCCCGCACATTTAAATTCTTTATTTGTTAAAATTCCAGTGCTTTCTTCACTTTCGCAATTTTGCTCTTGTATAGATGGATTGTATTGTTGCTCATTAAGCAAATCGTTTAAACTGTTAAAGTCCATTGAAGTCGGTGTCCAATTGTTAAGCTCTTCCTTTAAATTTTCCGAAATGTCATTTTGTTCGAAAAAATAAATGAATTTCTGATTCATTTAACTTAATGTGGTTATTGGTTTCTCAAATTGATCAACATTGGAGGGGACAGCAAGGTTTGGAAAACTTCTATCAAAATGATTAAATTTGCATAATTGATGTTTTAAAGCCTCACAACAACTAGAATATTTGACTCTTATTGGATCTTGTTTTTCATCATATTTTATTGCTGATTTGGTTTGGTCCAAACTGTAGTTTATGGTATTAGAAGAAGGTAAACTGTCAAAAGTAAGGTTTTGAGATGAGTAGTCCATATTTTGAACATCATAATGTTTATAAATATTTAAATCGATCTCTTCAAGCTTTCTTTTAGATTCTAGACTTACATAAAGATATAAAAAAAGTGTCATCAGATGGTTTGTTATTTTCATGGGTAAACATTTCTTTACTCTGATAAATTTGATCAAAGATTCAAAAAATCATTTTTAAAAACGATTCGATGATTATCTATATAAAAATAAAATAAAGTAAGATAAAGACTTATAATAACGGTAATCCTAGATTATATTGCATTTCAAAATTTGGCTCGTTTAAGTATTACTTACTTGTGTCTTTTTAAAATGCAGTTTGCAGATAAGCAAGCTTCGAAAAGAATGAATATTTACAACAAATAATTTATATTTACACTTAGTAAAAAAATTGCGTATAACTTGAATATAAATTACTAACATGCAATGTTGCCTATGTGCCTATTTTATAGTTTTAACAAAATAAAGTTTCTGAATGTTTTAAAAAGAAATAACACGGCTATAAGATGTTTACGGTAAAGAATATTTTTAAAATATACAATTGTGTCAATACTATATTTAACCTAATAAACTTTGTATGGTTTTAATTCTTAATCTCACAACCCACGAAAGTATCAGATATAATTTATAAAGAAACTATCAGTCATGTAAAATTACCGTTCTATCAAAGTCTTTAGAATATTGGCAAACAACTATAAAATTTAAAGTTTTTACATTCTTGTTCTTTTAAAATTATTTACTAATTACAAGATTGCTTTTTAAAAAGTTTTAGCTGTTTGCTACAATTCAAATATTCATCAAAATGACAGATACAATTATCTGATTGTTAAACTTTCTGATTTAATTTAATTGAACCAATTAATTACAAAAAATATTAAAAATTCCAGATGATGCTAAAAATATTAAAAAATCGCTTTTAATAGAACTTTTATATAACAATACGTCTTTATTATAACACCAGTTACAAGGAAAATAAAGTGGTCTTGAATATGTTTCGAGCCTCATTTACAGATTACAGTATATTGTAGGAGGGATCTGGTATCTAAATTTTTTACTTTCAGTTTTAAAATTTTGATTAACATAAATCAGTTAATTTCTGTTATAGAGATATTTTGATTGTACAAAATGTTGATGAGGTGTATGGTCGATCAACAAGACAAGATATTTTTAATAATTTCTAACAAATACAGTCACACAATTTTCTTGTATATTGCTAATAGAAGACAAATCTTGTCATAAAAAAATAATATAAACACAATTTAAAGTAATACACTGATTATAATCTAACATTTTAATGTTTAAACATTGCTGTAAACTTTTTTAGAAATCTTATCCTTATCATGATCACATACATGCCTTACTCAAATCATTTAGTTCATATTAAATTTTATATCATACCAATAAATCGTAAAAATTGATTACAAACACAGCCATGTTTTTCTGATAAAACACTTTTTGTAAAATTTTTAAATTCTTCAAACTCATTATATTCAACATTCATGTATTTTATATAGATTAAGTGCTGGAAAAGATATAATCTAAGAACTACATTGAAATGAACTCGATCTTCCGAAAAGTTATAAATAGGATAAATAGCATTGTTCAATGTAGTTTTAATTTTTTTCCTTTGATTATTGTTAAATTCACAACAAAAAAAATATAATTTAGAAATTTCTAAAGAATTTGATTTTTGAAACTTAAATATAGAGATTAAATCTAATCTGTGTTTTGATGAATGGGAAAGAGCTGTTTTTAATAAAAGCATTACTATCACTTAGTTCTCAAGTAAATTGTGTTCGTTTTGCCTCAAGAATAATACAATCAAATGAAAATAAATCGTAAGTTTTTTTGAAAGAAATTGTGTGGCTGCATATCCTAATACTAATAATTCTGGAAAAATTTTGACATATTTGTACATTTTAATGAATTCTCGTAAATGAACATATGGTCTATTTTCAATTTTACTACATAATAAATTGTAAGTTACAAAATCATTTTTTTCTATTATAATTATCCTCTTATCTAGTTCTAAAGAGAATCTGAAAGCGGTTTTGTAATTGATTTTTTTACAATTCAAAAACAAAAATTTAAGATGATCAAGCATATCGCTGTAATCATAATCTATATCCGGTGTAAATATTTCTTCTTTATCTATTTTGTACTCACCTATAGTTTTTATCAATTCATTTATTTTATTTAATCTATGGAAATATGTTTTATGATGTGATTCAGTTACATTTTTCCGTATATAGTTGTGTATATCATCATATAATTCTTTGGTAAAATCGTCTAAATCTTTTGTCATTTTTAGATTGGAAGTTTTTATGTTAAAATCTAAACTATCAGTAGTTTCAGGATTGGTTATTTTATCGAGAAATTTATAGTAATCTTCGAACTCATCATTGGAAATAAAGTTGGTTTCATTAGAAAGATCAAGTCCATTAATCATACCTTCATTTAGCAATTTGTACAAAATATCCTGTCCTGTATCTATTTCACTACGAAAAAATAAAATTTTACATTAATCAATATGAAAGATAGCATTGATAAAGGGTAAAATCATTAATCTCTATTCATACAATGATCAGATTTTTTGGTCAAATAAATTATATTTTTTTAGTAAAGGCACCAGGACCATTCATAATGATAAACTTACTCTCTTGTAATAATCTTTGAATAAAAATGATTAATCAATTGGGCAGGCATTATAACTGATTTTACAAATATTTTAATACCCTTTAGTATATGAACAATGACCCGATTATCATCTAATTTAAAGACTCTATGTACAATTTTTGAATATGCATAAAACACCTTCATGTAAAAAAAATATTTATAAGCATCTGTCTTTTCATATTGCTTAATTATCAACCAATTTGGCCTGTTTTTTCCACAATTGTATAAAATCTATGCGTCAAAACACGAACTACCCAAAAACTTTTGTTAAAATGGTTTAAATTGTTTAAACGCATAACCATTGTATTAATAACGTTTGTACAAAATACATTGCACATTAAACACATGCTAAAAGATTTTTAAATCCATTTATCATCTTATAAAACTCATTTTAATGTTCGCATTTAGTACAGATTGTTGTGTCGAATGCAAAACAAACGCTTAATTTTCTTTGAGTTCAACATTCTCGAAATACCTCTTAAATTTCTAATTTTTCCTTGATCCTTCATTTTGTCTAAGAGTTCTTGCTATGTATGTCTTCTGATAATGTCCCTGCATGCCATGCTTTTGTTTAAGAATAGCTATAATTTAATGTGGTAATTAAGACCCATTGGTGGCTTGTAGCGTGCGGATTGATTATTGACATGGCACTAGAGTCCTCTGACGTCCGTAAATAATATGAAGTAAATTTGGTATTCAGTTTCTTGCGGCAACTAAAAAAAACATTATATATTTTTTGAGAAAGACTTGACTTTTGTATGTCACATTAATTTTACTTCTGTCTCGACTAATTATTTTAAAGCAACAGATTACAAATCATTTTTCTTACATTACTTTTCTCTTGAATAAAATGTTTTTTTGTTAGTCCTATAATGATAAAATGTATGTGTTAGATCTTTTATATAAGAGATAAAATTTTTTTAATTAGTTATAAAAACGATTATTGTCTCTAAAAAATTAGCAAATTATTTATTTAACGTAAAGATGGTTTGGTGTCAATAAAAATCAAATAAATTATCAAAATTAGATGAACATTGTACTACCTCAGAAATAAATCTTGTGGTAAAACATATATACTTTTAAGAGAAGTTTCAGAAATAGTTTGTACCCAATTTTGGTAGCTAACAAATACGTTTTACGACAAAACAATTATGGCATTTATTGAGATTAATTTTACAACTAAATCGTGTACCTTTTATGTCTTTTTCATTAAGCTTTTATAAAATGCTTTGACAATTTATTTTTGTTATTTGTGATTCATTGATATCATAAGATAAAGTCTAATTTTTGTTTTTCAATAAATTTTATAAATTGATGCATTTTAGCCCAAAGGATAAAACATTAACATAGACATTTTACTTGTAATCTTTTATGTAAACTTTGATACCTGCAGTAACTTATAAAATATAAATGTACAAGGTAGTTTTTAAGAACAAATAACTGGTGACATTGAAAGAGAATTTGATATGAATAAATTTTATGTTGAGACAGAAATATTTCTTGTAAATATATTAAGAAAAATTATATAAAGTAATTAAAACATACGTAGAATCATTAAGCGAATACATGATCTAAATTAGAAAATAAATGACAGGCAGCCATATAATAAAATATTATGTGTATCATATTTAAATCTTTAGTTGTTCGTAAACAAAAATGCAAATCATATTTTAGAATATTAGCATTACAATTGCTTTCATTATGCCACATGCCTAGAAAAGAAACTGAAAATAATAAAAAATCATTAAACAGTTCTAAATATGTAAGTGTATTTTTGTACATTATAAAAATCCATTGGGACATCTGAGGGAAATTGTGTATCTGTATAACTACCATTGTTATTCCTTTTCATCATGTTTTTCTATTTTAATGCGCTTATATGCTTTTAAAAGCTGATATGAATCGTCTTATGTGATTGTGTCTCAGATCTTGTTTCATATTAGCGATGTTGACTGTTTCACATCAGATACACTAAGAACAGCCACCTTCAACAATACTTATATTCTTTTGAATTAGTCAGATATGTCGCACACATCAAACTCATTTTGTTTTAGACAAATCAATCAACGAATATTTGTTATTACATCAGCCGTTGCTCAGATGCCATAACAACTTTTTAATAAAACTGTTTATCAGAGAACAAATACACGTAGTGTTCTTTAAAATATGGATTCTTGCTAAAATTGATAAAAATGATATCAAATGTGATCTATCTAGAGATAGAAAAATACATGACAGAACGAAAACATTATTAAAAAATGATCAAGAATTAATAAGTATTTTTTTGTGCCTTAAAAACAGATTAGAAATTTCGGAGTGGTTTATGTTTAGTCATTTTGATCAAATTGATTTAAAAAAAATCGATACTTCGCTCAATGTCACAGAAACATATTTTGTTTGATGCATTTAAAAATGGATACAAAATTTGTTAAAACAATAAATTAAAGTTATAAATCATATGTCGAGAATACAATTCAACAAATTCCTCAAATATTTGCGGATTACATATTGTAGTTTACATACTTATTTTTTAAGACTTTTTAAACAATTCAAGTAACTGATCAATAGCTATTAATAATGTTTACAAAATAACTCATATCTGAAACGACAAAATAACTAACTCTAGTTCGTATATCAAAGGCTTATCGATTGTTTGTTTATTTTGTTTCAGAATTAACTATAAATTTGAAAAATAAAATAAACAAACATGTTGGTAACATATTTAATAAGATTACTTCTATTAGGAAATGTGTTAAGTGAGACAAAAGTTGTTCAAGAAAAAGACTTAGGTGTAACTGAAGTACCATCGAATATTATCTTATACGATCCAAGCAAAGTTAATGATCATGTGGGTGCTTTAGGTGCAACAAAAGTTGATAACGGTCTGAGGCTGAGACAGTCAAATGATAAAGGCGGCTTAGTGTTGTTCCTCCAAGATAATACATACGAAGAGTGGAGTTTTACATACATTATTTCTGACATTGACTTACACTTTCCAGAACAAGCAGGCGTCTATTTGTGGTACACTAAGTACGATCAAGACATGGGAACGTACAGAGGAGGAGATGGGCATTTTGATGGTCTAATGGCGGGTATTGAATTCAAAGGAATGTCGCCTGAAATAGTGTATGCAATGAACAATGGAAAGAATCTGAATGAGTTTGAAGATCATACTATCCACAGAGATTCCTTTGATCCATCAAGGTTGAAAGATGTCAAAGAACTAACAGTAAAAGTGATTCTTACAAACAAGAATTTCAAAGTTGAGTTGTACAATCAAGAGAAATTACTTTATGATAGTTTCAGATATATTGATGATCATCCTTTTAAGAGTTTAGGAGTCGACAAACGATTCTCTATTACTTCGTTCTACTCTAATACATCAGCAGAGAAAGCTTTTATTCTAAAACGAGCCCAACTTTACAAGAGAACAGAAAGTGAAAAATATGATGCTGAGAGGGTTCATGCGATACACGAGGCATCTCTTCCTATTAACTACCACGAGGACTATTACCTAAACAAGGAACTTAGAATGTTCATAGCTCAGTTTACTCATTTTATTCAGTACGCAAAAGGGGTTTTAGGAGATGTTGAGTCACCCTTGATCACGATAAGGACCAAAGAAATAATTGACAAAATTGAAGAGACAAACAGTGAGAGCTTCAGACAGACAATTTCAGGCAAAATCAATGACATCGAACTCAGAATCCAAACAATTGATAAAAACATTAAGGATCTACTTCACTACATAAAAGATGTTGATCATAGTACAAAAATAAGTACTATGTATAACCTAATACTAGCATTCTGTGTGTTCTTAATACTTGTTTTCGGAATTAAAGAGTATCTAAGGTCTGTTGTTACGAAAAAAAATCTTTAATAAATAAGATTAGTTAAAAAAATTGTAGTTTAATAATTTTTATGGTCACATTAATAAAATAATTTGCTTTAGTGACGTTAGTTGATTTAAATATCGGCAATAACGCCATCAAGCATACTAATATGAAACAGTTTTGAGGCAAACGTTATAGATTTTTAATTAAACCTGTTGCAGTGCGAATACGCCCAGACCAGATGGCGGGCGCTGATGTGTGTTGATATCACCTCTGATGTCGCCGGTGATCGATCCCATCACCTAAGAAAGGATTTAAGGGCAAGCCCTAAAATAAACATGTTTAATCTGAACAGTCTTACGAGTACCAACAAAACCATTTAACCTTTGGTTTTTTGGCTAAAGTCGACACAAACATAATTTTTTGTGTACAAAAAAACGAAGTATAAAAATGTTTTAATTATTGTTTTCATCACACCAAAAGTTTTTATTATTAAACTACTTAAGGTTTTGTAGTTTTTTAACATCTAAAGATATTGTTTCAAGACATAGAATAACCTATACAACAATGTATATTGTCTAAAGAAACAAGGCCTGCAGCATAAATACAAGTCTTTTTATAATTTCCTTGTTCAACAGATGCTTTTCATGATTATTACATACAAGATGTTCTGCAGTATTTTGTTAATTTGATAATAAATCGCTTTTCTTCACATATACATGTTCTTCTTTTTTTCTTAACAAATATTTCCATTTGTTTTTTATTACCGGATGTCTCTTGATAAGTAAAATAGTCTCCTTCTTTTACATCAAAAATGTTTTCTAAGTTTCCTCCCATAAGTGATTGTTTGCAACCTACCTCGTCGTTTCTCTCACGGTTTCTTAGATTTTCATTTTCCAAATCAGTTTACCAATGATAATTTTATCCTTTTTATGATCATAATTGATCGCTTTTCTTTATCATCGACAGTTTATTGGACTTTTTTCTGATAACGTATTTAATTTATCTTCATGAATAAATCCAGTAATCATATCACACATAGATTTATTTATCATCTCATACATAAAATCTATCCGGGTAGTTATAAAATCTTTTTTTTTAAAATAAACTTTATTTTTATTATTCAAATGTTCGACTTCTCTTTCTTTAAACGTTTTTTGGTTGCTGTTCATAGTAGATTTATAAAAATTTTGATATAAAAGCTCATCTTCTTTATCATTTTTCGATATTTCTATGTTTTCATCTGTTAATATTTTTACTTGTTTCGATTAAGTGCAGACACATCATTTTTATCTTCATTTACTAAATGCTTGTTTTTGACATCGTTGACAATTAACAAATCTTTATTAACAAACACACTTGCTTTATCCACCATAATATCATTCTCATTATCACATGTAACTCATTCAAAGCATCATTAACAAATATTTCATTTTTATCAATTACAGCCACTTTTTTTATGTCACTTAGAGATTTTTTGACTAAATCATAAACGGACAAATCTTGCTTATTGTTCAAACGTATATTAACTGCAAACTCTTCCTGATTACCTGTTAAATTAGCAATAGTATTTTCATTAAAACACTTTCGATCTCATTTCCCCTAAGATCCACAACTTCAGAGGCGTAAATAATTTCATTATTGTTGTCTCAAAACTTGTTACTATCTACAACCCTTGTCTTTATGTCTTCCAAATGCGTTTCCTTTTTATCATACTTCTTGTAACCATCTATTGATCTTTTCCTGCTATTTTTATTATTATTAGATTCAACAGCATTTTTGTCAAATTTATTGCATTTTTCGGATTTTTTATATCAAATTGAGCTTTTTTGCTACCAACTTTACGATATCGGCAATTGTCATCTATACGTAAACCATCGTTCTCATAAATGTTCGATGGATCAACGTTTTTTCTATTTTTATCATTAGCGTTTGAGACATTTGGTCTGTTAATATCATCTTCTTTGAATGATTTTTTAGGTTTATAGAAATTATCAAAATTATAATCTTTTTTCTTTAGAACATTAGAAAATGATAGATTTGTAATACTTTCGCAATACTTTTTTCTTAAATCACATACCATTTTAAGTCAACTATCCTTTGCATGAATTCGATATTTTTTTATACGAATTCATCATTGAATTTTTCGGTTTCATTGTAATTTTGTCTTTTCATATTGTACTCCACATCTATCCATGCTGAACATAAAGGTTTAAAAAAAGTTCTTATAAGCTTTTCTCCCAGCATTTGATCACCACCAATCAGCATTATCACAGCTCACTGATCTCCTTCCCACAGTAGTCATGATATTTTAAATACTATGTATAATTTTTTTTAAAATCATTTTTTTTGTTATCAGTTTGAGCTAACAACTTTAATGATCACTGATAAGTAAAATTATAAATGAACATAAAATATTTTGAAAACAATATTTACATTTTAGATCAAATAAGGTTGTTATGTTATGAGATAAGTGTCGGATGATTTTTTTACAATTGAAAATTTTTAATTATCTTAAACTTGTATTTTAAAAAACTTTATTATGAATTTGTAGTTTTCCTGAAAAATTGATTATTGCATAAGCCAGGCGACATTTGTTATGATTGGTCCCAAAGCCTCTTTAAAGATATTTAAGTAAATATCTTAGAAGAGGGATCGCGGTTCTATATTAATGCCTTTACTACCAACGTAACGTTCCGACTGACATCACAGATTATGACATCTAAAAAGTACAAGATTATAAACGTATAGAATTTTTTGTTTTGTTCAAAAAATTATTTTTTTTGTTCGTCAGCTTTTTGATTGATAGATTGATAGATATTATCAAAAAAATCACCCAAAATTTATAGGTTTTGGTAGCTTAAAGGAGTAAATTTGAATGTAATTTGATAAAACAATCATTGCATAAATGAAAAAGAAAAAATTTTATTACTTAAATTGTAAATTAATATAACTCATCTTGTTATTTTTAAATAATTTATTAATGGTATTTAAACTAAACAGAAATGCATTTAAATTTTTAATAGCGCTATTAATCTGCATTAAATAACTTTTTTATCTTAAGATTAAATCATTATGTGCATTAAATGATTAACATTATATAATTTTATAAAAATTATATTGGAACAGATACATATACGTATGGTTTATTAATTATTTTACCAGCATTAAAATCTAAAATATGCGTCAAGTGCATGGATTTGAGACTGTAAAAATTATTAAATTTTTTTATATATAAGTTTTCTAATAGTCTTCTTTCTACGTGCAAGTTAATTTTAGTAAAAAAGGATCAGAAATTTTCTAATTTTAGAAATTATACAAAAATGATGATTCGCTGATTAACATTCCTTAAGGGGTCAAAAATCTCTATAAACTACTGTAAAATGTTCAAAAAGGGTCCCTTTTTATGTCGATTTTGTTGTCTTCAAACAAAATGCTCAAATATTTTGTCAACGATCACAATAAATAAATATTGCTAAATTTATTTTTTTTTGTACACCAATAACAAAAATATTGTTTGATGATCAAAAATGGCTAATTAAAGTGCGTCCAAATATGTTCTTAAAATTTTTAAATCTCCTATTTAATTCTGACTTATTCGTTTAATAAATATTTTTACATATTTGATTTATTCATTAATTTTTACAAAACTATAAATAAAAAAAATTTCTATCACAACATGATTAATATTACATTGTTACTTTTAAATCTTTTGTTGTTTTTTGATGGATTAGTCGAAGAAGTTCATGCTGTAAAAGAATCACTTAATGATAAAGATGCGATGAATTGGGAAAAAATGAAACCAAAAATTGAAGGTCAACTTAAACAAGATATCATGAAAATTTATTCACTTTCCGAAAACGAATATTTACAGCGTATTGTTGGAATGTGGATTATTGCGAACATTGAGCCTGAAGATGTTATGAAATTGATTAGGTTGAGCATAAATTCCTCCGATCAAAATGCAATGAAGCAAACTATTTCAAAAATACAACAAATACAAAAATCTTTACGTTCTTTGTTTTTATATACTGGGGAGGAAGCTGAAAAAGCATGGAAACACCCATTCGTAAAAAAACTCGTTCAAAATCTTAAAAATAAACCCCAAAACACTTCATTAAATGAAGATGAAAAAGGTATCGTAGACAGATTTTGTGCGAAACACAAATCTGGTGAACAGGTTTTTAAAATAAAAACAAACTATAAAATTTTAACATTTGACGAAAATGCTATAAAGAGAGTTCCAGACGCATTCAATCAATTTAAATTTTAATCTTGAAGTTGATTATAATAAAGTATTAGCGTAAAAATGTATTAGGCTTAATTTTTTATTTGTAAATGTTAAATTATAAAATATCTTATTTTGACACAAGAGGCCTACACAATTTTTGTATTTAAAGTTTCGGTAATTTAAAAGACGCTGCAGTTTTTATCAGCCTGATACTACTTTAATTATTGATCTGACACGATCTATTTCAGATCTGTTACAGAACAGCACGCTTGATAGCGTCATTGCTGATCTTAGTATCAACTGAAGCCCACAAATAATGATTGATGTTAAACTAAAAAAGGTTTTGAAATTATGTTTGACCATAAATTGTTTTTACCTAAATCTAAGGTTACAAACGATAACTTCTTTGTTTATTTTCATCAAAAAATTTGTAGCGCTATAGGCTAATGAAATGTATCAATGTATTTGCACTACCCCAACTTAAGTTCTAACAGTTACTTAAACTTTTTTAGAGTGCTATGATAAATACTTACAAATAATCCACGCTTTGATAATTTTTTAACACTTTAAAAAAATTTAATTTGTAAAGTTTTTATTAATTAATGTTTTTATATTACATTTATAATCTTTAAAACAATTGTTAACCCATCTATAACCTCTTAAGATATTTCTATCTATACATTTATATGCAAACATCACATTTCTGGTAATTATTTAATTATGTTTTCTTCATTTATATCGTCTATTTGTGATTTCTCTGATTTAACATCATCTGGTTTGTTAAAATCTTCTTCTTCTTCTTTATTACTAGCGTCTAAATTTATTGATTCATCACTTTGATCTTTTAGCTGCTTGTCAAATACGTGCATTTTTTTATCACCTGGCCGGTACTCCTCATCATCTGATTCTTCTGCCGGCTTTAATTCAGAGTCTAAAAAGTCTAAAAGAGCTTTTTCATAGTCTGTATTAACATCAATATCAAGATCAAGGTCGATTTGATATCCAAAATATTTATCTATGTCATCATTATACTGTGGCTTTGTTGAAGGATTTATAATAGTTGATTTTTTTATATTTTTTAGCTCATGTTCTGCACTCATCATATAATTTACACATACAATGATTGTAAAAACAAAAGCCATTATTTGGGTTAAAATTTCATTTCAAATTTAAATACAAAGAGAAATATTTAGGAAAAACATGTTTTTATGTTTAATATTTTTTAGATTAGGCTAAAAAATACATATCTAGGAATACAGGTCATCATAAATGCGCCAAAGTAAATTGATTTTTAATAGATAAAAATTTTGTGATTTATTTTATACAAAAAAATGATCAATATAAAAAATTATAAAAACTCGAATTTACCTTTTTTGGTAATGCTTTTTTAGTTCAAAGTATTTTTTTTAACAAAAAAAATTTTAATTTTTGATCATCAAATCAACATGCAATTATACTTGTTAAATATGAGGACTATGATCAGCTTGCACCAAATTTGTTTGTGTTTAAAAATCTAAAATAGCTTACAGATTTTTTGTAAATACCGTGTATATCAATTCAAATTTAGTAACATTCAGTCTAAAAACAATTAATCCATTGCTAAATTAGCACAAATATTTTATTGCGATTTATTTTATAACAGAGAGTTTTACAAAATTTTATTTATTAATTTATTTATTAAAAAAACTAATACAAGTGCATATCATTCCTAAAATCATCATAATTCTCATAGACGTTCACTTTCTTATTGTTAATTCCCAGTATCTTGTCAAATTTAGAAAGGTACTGGAAGTTATGAATTATCACAAGGACAGTTTTATCAGTTTTCAAAATGGCACCTATCATTTCTTTTTCTGCGTGATGATCCAAATTAGCAGTTGGCTCATCCACTAACATAATATCACTATCTTTTATTATTCCTCTCAAAAAGGAAATCTGTTGCTTTTGGCCTCCCGACATATTTCTGCCATTCTCACCCACTTGTGTTACATATCCATTTTCCATTTCTTTAAAAACTCTGTGCGTCTTGTACGTCTTACTTAATTCTACGACATCAGCGTCTCTCATTTTTGGATTAGCGTATTTTAAGTTCTGGATAACTGTGCCTTCGACTATAAAAGGCGTTTGTGGGATATACGCCATAAGATCTCTTTGAGATTTAACTGATATCTCCCTTGTTTCCAAATCATCTATAAAAATTTCTCCTTCATAATCATAAAATCTCAATAAAGTTTTCATGAGTGTGCTTTTGCCTGTACCATTTTTTCCAACAATTGCCACCTTTTCTCCTTTCAAAATGGTAAATGAAGACGGATAAATTAATACATTATCATTATTAAAGCTTAAATTATCATAATTGATTTCATTATCAGAGACATTTGGTATTTTCAATTGAAAATCTATAAATGTTATTTTCTCATTCAGACTATAAATTTCGACACCTTCACCAGTGTCATCTTCTTTGAAATCTCTAATACAATCATAATTCAAATTGGAACCATGTTCAATAATTTTTACGATTTCCCGACCTATAGTATCAATTTTGTTCTTTAAACTCATAAACATTTTGTTGTAAGTAGATAATTGAATGAAAGAAGTAAAGAAAGTCTGTTTCTTTATAGCCAAGTAAAAAATGAAACAATTAGGCGCTATAATAATTGTGTTTTGAACAAATCGAATAAAATCTTGTAGTATTTCAAAGTAAGTCCAATCCTTTTCTAAAGAATCTAATTTCAAATCTAAACCAACTAATTCACTTCGATCATTATTAAAAGACTTAATTGTATCGTAATTATGAATTATTCCAAACATCCGATTAGAAGCAACATTGTCAGATTCTGATGCGGCTACTCTGAAAGAATTGAGTATTGGACCAAATAAAAAACATGAAAGTATGTAAAATCCAATAACCGCTAAATTAAACGCTGCTAACTCGAACCCAAACAATTTATAAATAGAAAAACTTGTGGTAACAATATAAGTTAATCCTCCATATAAATTCAAAATAAAGATATCAATTAGTTCTGTAATGGCTTTAGTCCTTCTCTCAATCAGAGAATGCACTTTACCCGAACCCATTCTGTGAAAATCATTGTGATTTACCATGAGATACTGGTAAGTGTGCATTTTAGAAGAAAAAATATCATTTTTTTGTAAATACCAGCCAATAATAGTCATGTAAATTAAAATCAAAGTGTAGTGGGTGATAGTAGAGAAAATATACCAAAATAATAAATTCTCTGGAGATTTAGAAGACCCATTTCTATCTTTAATAAAACTTTCTATGTCCGCACAACTAGATATGATCATATTCTGAAACAGCCCAGAGATATAGATAAGAAGGAGATTTGGAACGATAGTCATTTTAAAATAAGGATTGGGCATCATATAATCAAAGAACATTTTGTATAAAATGTTTTTCTGGGTCTGTTTTATTTTCTTCATTATTTGTTAAATTGAAGGGGACAAAAAATGTTTTAACAAAAAATTAAATTGTAAAAAAAGGAGAAAATTTATTTTATTTATAGGAGAAAAAGAAATAATCGTGTCTAAGTTTATCTGTGTTAATTTAGATTTACTTAGGTCAATAATGTTATAGTTTTACAATGCCTATTCACTTTTATGTCTAAGAATTCAAAAATTAATTCTTTAATGTACAAAAAAACACTAAACTCCTTGCGTTAAACTTAAATTAACTTTATATCAATACAATTTTACACTTGAAATAACCGAGTTGATGTTTTAAATAAAAAATTTTTAATCATTTAATTTGTTTAGAAAAAACTAAATGGCCACATACCTCTATCGAAAGCCCCATGTGAATATCCTCCATAAGCATCACCAGACGCATAAGATGGATGCCCACTTCCATACGGAGCATCCTCTGGACTAGTGTTTCCAAAATTATTACCACTTTGTTCACCTTTGCGTGTACTATCATTGATAATAGAAAATCTTCCTTTAGTAGGATCAACAATAATGGACTTTTTATTAACAGGCGCATTTTCATACAATTTACGAATTATTTCAGGATCACTCTTAACATCTTCAATAGGATTCTGAGAATGTGGATTCTCATGTAATAAAGCATTTTTCTTTTGACTTAAACCTTCTTGGAACGCAGCTCTCCTCACATTATTTAATCTTTGCAAAGCCAGTGTATCATGTGCCACGAACCCAAGAGAATGTGGTGTCACAGCCACTGTAGGAATTATATCTTTAGCCAATTCTTCTTTGTTTGAAGTCAGGACTTTGTTGATATTGTCGTGTGTCTTCATAAGCATTTTGGCCTTGGATCTTTTTAATTCTGCATCCAATTTCTTTTCTGCTGCATCAAGTGCAGCTGCTTTTTTAGCGGATTCAGCACTATGTTTCATATCGTTTAAAGCCGATAAATTCATTTCATCGATCTGTCGATCTAAACTTTTATTAGGACCACTTTGCATCAATTTTCTCATAGCCTCATCTGACGTGTACACCTTTCCATCACCTTTATGAAGAACGTCTTGAGTTACAACCACTGCTTTTATACCAGTGTCACCAATATGACCACTTGCGTTACCACCAGAATTGTTTAGTGGTCCACTTTGGTCTCCACGTTGCCCACCGAAACCAGAATTGTATCCTCCTTCATTTACAATGTGGCTACCTGAACTTTGTCCTCCATAATTGTATTCATTGCCACTAGAACCATGCACATATCCAACAATGTTCGAAAAATGTATTATTACTAATAAAGTTAACATCATGATTAGTTGTTTATGACATTTATAGACATTTAAATTATTTTATTCAAACTGTTTCACTTATGACGAATGAATGACGACACTTCTTAAAAAAGATAAAGATACACCAAAAGAACCAATAAAAATTAAAAGTTTCACCAATAGAACTTTAAAGATAAACAAATTACGTAAATACAACAAATTATTATTCTTACAGAAATTTAAATTAAAAATTAAAATTTAATCATTTAAATTTTATTAAAAGGAAATTAATGTTTTATTATTTTAATGTTTTAATATATTAATGTTTTATTATGATTTTTGACTCCTTGAGAGATTTGACAGGAAATTTGAACAAAATCAAATTATAAAGTTTTTTTTACTTTCGATTGTTGTAAAATTTTTCTTTAAAAATTAAAAGATTTCGAATCATCCATCAAACCAAAGTGTTTCAGATTTTAAAATAAATTTACAAAATTCAAAAGTTTAGAATGAAATTTCTAATTTTTGTATTTGCGATCTTCGGAATACACCATTTAAATAGCCATGACAATCATGTTGGTGGTTATGGAAGAACACGACACCATCCTCATAGAATACGTCGTCGTCCACATAGTCATTTTGTTGACCCAAATCCCGAAAATCGTGATGATGATTCCTCCTGTTCATCCTCATCTGACACGAATTTCGTACCAAGTCCTAGCTCTCTGAATATTTTAAATGCAAAGACTCCGCTTCGACGAGAATTAGAAATTGCTGATGATTTGGATAAGAAGACGATGAATGAAATGAGTAGACCAGTAACAGAAGAAATGCTTCACAATCCAAATGTTCCAATTTATGAACCATACCAATTAACTGAAGCTCAACAACAAATCCTTTTATCTCACCAATAAAAATTAAAAAAGTTCCTCGTAGGGGAATCGAACCCCTGCCTCCTGTGTGAAAGACAGACATCCTAGCCACTGGACTAACAAGGATGATAAAAATGTACTAAACAATTAAATTTTATACTGTGAATGTCTCTTTACTTAGAATCAATAAAAAGATTTTATACTATCTTAATTAAATTTATTTTAACAATAGTAAACATTAAGGTGTTTAATAAAATATGGCCTTTCATTCAAAGGCTGACTTTTATAACACGTACATTTCTATTAATTTTAACTTCATATACCCCAAATCAAATGTTTCTGTTCTCTCTCTTTGTGATTCTTTTGACAGGTTGTTACTTTGCTCTAAAATCCGCGTTTAAAAAGAAACAAAAAGAGACTAGAAGCTTACTAATCTCAGATAAGAAGGATCCTGAAGTAAGTGAGAGTATAGACATTACATCTTGTATTCCTTTATTGTGTTATGGTGAAGTAATTAAAGATTTAATTGTTGAAGAAGGTCAGCAATTAGATTTAAATATTCCTTTTGTTATTGTTGACGGTGAATTTTTGATCTCGTTCGGTGATAAAGAAGTTTGTAAGAAAATTGCAGGTGAATGTGTGTTTTATACTTTAGGAGTCCTTACAAATTGTGGAGATATGAAGTGTACAGCCTTAAAAAAGTCAAAAATAACTTTACTGGATCTTTCTAATCGATATATTTTATTTTCGATTTTTAAAAAAAAATGTATTGAGATTGTGAATAAATATTTTCGGAATGTGTGGTGGTTTATTAATGAAGAGAAGGAGATGAATAGAAAAAATAAAAGTAGAGAGAAGGATGATGATAGGCGTAATGATGGCACGTGTAATGATGATGGGCATATTATTGGCAGCCGTAATGTTGGTAGTTCTAACAATAGAAATTTTAACAGCGGCAGAAGTGGCAGTTTTTATGATGGTATCAAGTATGGCAGTTGCAATAACAACAACATTATTGATATTAATAATAACAACACTCTTGATAATAACAACACTAATGATATTAATAATAACATTACTGTTAAGAATATACCTTTTTCTCCATTTGATTTCCTTAAATCTTTTCCCGTCTCTTTTAAAATTTTAGAGATTAATGAATTTTTAAAAAGAAAAGGCCAATCTTTCAATGATTTGTTTTTTATTCATTACGGTGAAATTATCTTAAGATTAGAAACAGGTGAAGAATTTACTTTTGGGGAAGGTGATTTTGTTGGTTTTTTCAATTTATTTTTTGATATTTTTGGGTTAGTTGAAATTTTTTCAAATTCAAAGACAAAGATTTCAATTTACGAATACGACACTCTTAAAAGAAACGGGTTTAATGAAGAAGATTTTCCTTTTGAGAAATACAATTTTCCTGATTTTTTTAAATTTGTGGACGTGTCTTGTGAGTGGTTAATTTTAAAGCCAGGAATTGTCTTTGATCAAGATTGTGATAATTTTTATTACGTGGTAGACGGAGAATGTAAAGGAAATAAAATTTACAAGGAAGGAATGACAATCAATTGTGAAGAATGTTTAATACAAAAAAAATCAAATGATATAATTAAAATTAATAAAATATCAAATTTAATTAAAATTAAGAAAAGTTTAATAGACGAATTTATGAGAAATAATCCTAATTCAATTGAAATCATTAGAGTCCTTTACAATGAAAATGTAAATATCAATTCAATAGGATCAATAATAACAATTTTACCAGCAGACAAACAAAGTAATGTCCAATTATTTACACGGAGACTCAAAGGGTCAATAGGAAAAGATTGCCTTCTCTTGGGGATTAGAGAAATATCAGAAGTCCTGTCTAAACGTGTTTTTACTATTTGTGAAGAATTAAGAATTACGGATTATTTAAATAGAATGACTAGAGTTTATCCCGCAGTAATTGTTTATTTAGAAAATGAATATTCTCGATTTTTAAAATATTTATTAAAATACTCAAAAACTTGTTTGATAACCGGAAGTTTACTAAAATATCCAGGTGAATTAAGTAAAATGTTGATTTATTGTGAAATTGAATACGTGAGACTTTATGAGAAAAGGGATTGTAGAAGGAATAATAATAAAGATAATAAAGTGGATAGATATAATGTGGATGATAAGTTAGAGACAAATAACAGTTTTGATGATTTTTATAAAAAAATATCTTTTAATAGAGTTCATCATGTGGTCTCCCCCAGTAGAACAGTCCTTTTTGATACTAAAGATTTTGAGAGATTAGGGCGGTTTTTACTTGGAAAAAGAATAGGCCTTGTTTTGAGTGGAGGAGGGGCTAGGGGTGTGGCTCACATTGGTGTAATCCAGGCTTTAGAAGAAGAAGGAATTCCTATAGACATAGTAGGGGGTACTAGTATGGGGGCTTTTATTGGGGCTTTGTATGCCAGGGATTGTGATAATAGCCACGTTTTTAGGGATAGTAAGAAATTTTGTAGTAAAGCTCGGAATATTTGGCCTTTTTTATTAGATTTAACTTATCCGTTAGTAGCCTTTTTTACAGGAAGAGGAATGAACAAAACGTTAAAAAGTATTTTTAAAAATTTTTTAATTCAAGATTTGTGGCTAGAATATTTTTGTATTACAACAAATCTTTTTACTAATGATGAGGAAATTCATAGATCGGGTTTAATTTGGAAATACGTAAGGGCTAGTATGGGGATTTGTGGGTATTTACCTCCCGTGTGTGATCAAAGGGGATTTTTAGTAGATGGTGGATATATTAATAATGTACCAGCAGATGTAATGTTGAATATGGGAGTATCTTTAGTATTGGCTGTAGATATAGGCACTGTGTATTCTAATGATTATGATCATTATGGGGAATATTTTGATGGATTCGTGGCTTTAATTCATAAATATTTTGGGACTAGGAAGTATTTGACTATGGAAGAAATTCAGTACAGGATTGCCTTTCTAACTACGGAAAAGAAAGTTAAAGAATTAGAAAGTAATCCTAAAATTTTGTTAATGAGGCCAGATCTCGGGGATGTAAAAACTGGAGATTTTAACAAATTTGATGAAATCGTGGCACAAGGATACAAAGCGGGAAGGGCGAAAATTAAAGAATGGAAAGCGAAAGGGATTTATGAAAAATATTTTGTGAATAAAAAAAGGACAAGGAGGAGGTATTCTGTGTAAATGAGGGGGTAAAATGATTTGGCTATTTTGGCAAGGGCTTAAAATCTTATTAAGGCAATTATATAAAAAAAAGGCAATCAGGCAATAATGAAAGCCATTTATCTTAATTTTAATTAACTTACTTCATCTATTACTTAATTCAATAATATTTCACCATAGGCCTCCTTTTGATAGGCCTCTACTTCCCCTTTAGAACACTTCTCTAGTAAAACATAGAAATTCACAACCCGTGTTAATCTACTTCCTAAATTAATTAAATTAAAAACTTTTCCTTGATAATCGTCTTCTTTAAAAATTGTTTGATCTAAAAGAGACGAACTCTTAATTTTTGGTTCAATTAAAGACGAACTTCTCATTTTTTCAATTGGATCAAAATCGTAACTACAAAAATCCTCTTCAAAAATTGATAAATCCTGAATTTCCTTTTTGTTTTGAATTTCTTTAATTAAAAAATATTTCTGTAAATTAAAATCAAAACCATTTTGGCTTTGGGCCATTCCGGACAGAGTAGAAATAGAACAAAATTTGGAACAGTTAGAAAATTCGGTAATTGTGTCTAAAATCACATTTTTCTTAAATCTTTTTGGGGTTAAATCCTCTGGCATACCAATTAGATCTTCATGGACAGGGTCAAGGATAGAATTTGAATGTATATAATCATTTTGAGTAATATTATCAAGGGCATGATCACTACTATCATCTAATAAAATTTCTAAATCTTCATTAATCTTATTGATATTCTTTCTATCCTTTACAACCTTGTTATCTTTTCTTTTATAACTCAACAAATTTAGTAGATTTTGTACTTCATTTTCGTATGCCTTAAGTTTGTACAAATAAATCCTGACAACACCCACAACTAAATAAGAATAAAGTCGAAGAGCAAAAGGCTGAGGGGGGTTTAGAAGAGATTTTAAGATTTTTTGAATATTCAAATTATTGAGAGTTTGTTTGTTTAATTTTTTTTTGGTTGTGGAGACAAAGTAAACTAGAGAAAGTTCAGTGTTCGATTTCATTGATAAAAGATTGGCTGCATAAAACATGGCAGAATTTAAGGGAAAATGCATAAAAGCATGAAAGTAATAAAATAAGGTTTTCAAAAAATTAAGGTTATTTAAGAATAGGATTTAAGTGTGTCAATTACCTAGCCAGAATCATTAAAACTATTATAAAATTCTATAAAAACCACATTTTACGATTATAATATCCTTTATAACCCCACTGCTTGTAAATTAACATATACCCTACATATATCTTACTGCTTCACAATATCTCTATTTTTCTTCTCATAATCTTTGATCATTTTTTCCTTTTTAATTTGTTTCTTTAAACAACAAATAAAATGACACTTAAGGAATCAAATGTCATGCATAAATACAAAACCAACAAACTCATAATGGAAGATCTTTGGATAGGAGTAGACATACCTGACGACCCTAAGACTAGAAAAATTAAGAAGATTAGAGACAAAATTACATTTAAAGAAGAAAATAAAGTAAAATTAATAGAAAATGGATTCATTTCTAAAGTAAAATTTGATTGTGGGAAATCCGAAATAGCTGTGAATTGTGAAATACTTTGTATACTTTCAGGATTATTTTCTAATGAAGATAAAAACATAAATTCGAATATTAAAAATCAAAAACTCCAATTACTCAATATCATTCCTCAAATCTTAAACCATCTCTCTACTTTAGTTTATCCTTTTACTAGACACGACATTTCAATACTCCGATCTTTAAAAAATATTATTTTAAATCTAAAATACAAAATTAAATCTCAAGAAATCCAATTCTTTATAGACCTCCTTCTTTTGCATAAGGACACTCCTTCTGTTTATGCTTTGAAAAGCGAAATCATAAATTTGTTTACTGGGATTTTAAAATACAAAGATATCAGAGACCAAATTTCCAGTAAGAAAGTAATTTACATTCTTAATAATCCGAATCTTAATACAATTAGCCTTTTAAATCTCCTAATTTCTCCTTATACTTACCAATGGATTAAAATTAATCACGTCTTCAATTCCAAAAACAAAGCCTTTTCTTTGGTCGTTAAGTGGTTTTTATACGGAGAAGGTAAAGCCTTTAAGACAGTCATAGACTTCTTTACGGAATACATTTTCGTGGATAAAACAAGCCTTTACTTTTTCGGACAGGTAGTCCATGAAAATATAGAAGCCCAGGTCTATGCCCGGGAATGTGGTTTATTAGAGAAAATTTGTAATAGATACGATCAAGAAGTAGATGAGGGAGTAGTGTACGTAATCACCAATTTAGTAGATACTTTTGAATCTAATAGGAAATACGTGGCTGAGAGCAATGTACTTCCTCAAGTATTTGAAATTTTTAAAATGAAATGTTTGAGAAAAGAATACGATGGTATTTTTAAGGAAATTTTACAATTTTTTCAAGTGATGACGCGTAGTGTTTTATTTTTACGGACTTACCTCTTGGATTATCCGATAATCGAATTATTGTTTGATGTACTTGATAACTGTGGAGATTTGAAAGAAGTAGTTGATAGTATTTTAGTAAATAATAATCCTGATCAATGCCCCCATTTAGTAACAACTTCCTCTACACATTTAAACAAATCAATTCTTAAGTTAATCGTAAATTTGGTTCTTGATTACGGGAATTACAAAAAGAAATTTGTTGAAATTGGCGGATTCGATAAAATTTCACAGCATAAACAAAATCATCCCGTGGAAGTCTTAATGATTTTTAAGAATTTCCTTTATGACACTCACTGGCAAGCAAAAGAACAATTTTTATCTTCTACTAACCCAGACTTCCTTAATTTCTTTTTTAAAATTTACGAAACTTCTAAAGACCCTCGTGTCATTGAAATTCTTTTTAATTTAATTCGGAATCTTGTTTGTGATGATTCTCTTGAATTAATTTTAGTAACGTACACCGATTTAATTCCGAAAGTGTTTAAATATTTAGAAAAGTTTTCAGAAGAAAATAATGAAAAAGTTCTTATCCAAATCTTGTATACGATAGGAAATCTTTCAGCCAATTCTCCTGCTTTCCGGGATTTGATTTTCGAAGACAAGAGAATGGATTGCCTTAAAAAATCGTGTACAACGCGGGATTTAAGCCTGGCTTTTGTTTGGATAATTATAATGTTTGGATAATTATAAATGTTTCATGGAAAGACAATGGATACGAAGAAAGAGTCAACAAACTCAAAGAATTTGGAATAAAGGAATTTCTTTTAAAAATGACTAGTGAAGATTCTGTGTTAATGGATAAGATAAATACAGCCCTTGACAATATTAAATGAGTTATAAGTCTTTTATATTTTATATTAGTGCCTCATTATATTTTAATGTTTAATGTCGAGACCCTTAGTATAAATACTCTCTGATTAAAATAAATACACTCATATTCATGTTTTTCAATTTCATGCATAAAATAAATTTTTTTCTCTTTATATCTCCCTTTTATAGAACATTCCATTTTTTGTTCCATTATGCTTTTTTAGTAACTTTTATGCTATCTTCATCTTATGCATTTTTCAGTTCCTTTTCCTTAGTAACCCCTCATTACTTCATACCCCCTCTTCACTTTAGCCCTCAATGGAAGAACTCATTTTCAAATTAAACAACGCAATCCAAAAACCAACCCTAGAAGCTTTTCTTAATATTTTTGAACACAATGGATACGTTAGACTTAACATGGTCTATATATCTCCCATTTCCCTCAAACACTTAAGACAAAAATTAGAATCTTTTGATCTCATTGAAATGTTTTTTACTACTAATGGGCTGACTTTCATTTTTAAGACTTTCCGTTTAAATTTCTTTGGGAACATGAACGTGGTAGTCAAAAATAAAATTTATTGTATTGAAATTAATTTTGATCCAACAATAGACGAGAACTGTGGAATTCCCATTATGGGTGAGATAGAACATTATTTAAAGGGATGTGATGCCTTATTTTTTATGACATACTTTGTAGATATAGACAAGGAGATACTTCATAATTCATTAAGCGAATCTGTTGATTTTTTATATAAGAGGAGTGTGATTAGGAAATAAAAAAATGTTAGTTAGTTAGTTAGTTAGTTAGTTAGTTAGTTAGTTAGTTAGTTAGTTAGTTAGTTAGGTAGTTAGTTAGTTAGTTAGTTAGTTTGTTTTTATGCATCCTTCATCAGTCTCTATATTCATACCCCACTAGTATTTCCCTACGTTTATTACCCCCTTCCATTCAATACGCCCCCCTCATAATTCCCCAAACACCCCCTTGCCTTCTCTTACTACTTCATACACAAATCATTTTAATTCATTTTTTTCTTACCCCTCACAATGGAAGAAGCCAAAAAACTCTTCGGTAAATTTAGAGAATTAATTAACACAGTCTACGAAAAAACATTAGCTAATTTTGTCCGAAATATCTTTTCCAAACCTTCTTCTATCCTTTTTTTAGGAATAGACAATGCGGGTAAGACTACCCTGGTCAAAAAACTTAAACATGGTGTTAATGACACTTACATGCCCACAAGACACCCTTCCAAATCCCAAATTGAAATAGGAAATCTTAAGGCTTCAGTAGTCGACTTAGGGGGTCACAAAGCAGCTCGAGTAGCTTGGAATAATTATTTTTATAATTGTGATGGAATTATTTTTATTGTTGATGTTAATGACACAGAAAGGTTTGAAGAAGTAAGAGAAGCCTATCAGAATATGAGAGCTTTAGAGAAGAAGGCTCCTATTGCTGTTTTAATGAATAAAGTTGATTTAGTAGGAAGGGATCCCCTTACAGCAGGGAATGACGTACAGTGGACAGATGAATTAAGTGAAAGGACAGGAATTTATAATGAACCAGTTGAATCCGGACAACCAGTTAATATAAGTTACGTTTCGATTATTCACGAGAATGCTGATGTTTTAACTGGACCTCTTGCTACTTCTTTTAAATGGCTTGAGATTATGATAAATCAACAAAAGAAATAAAAAAAAGTTTTAAACAAATTTATATTTTAATTAATCAATTTTATTAATCAATATTGCATAAATCAAATTATAATCCCAATACTTTTATTAATCAATTTTGCATAAATCTATTTTATTATTCAATACTTTTATTTTCATTTTAAAACATTTCTCAAACTGATTTTAAATTTTTTTTTTTTATTTTTTTTATGAAACATTTCTTTCTAATCCCTGTCATTTTTTCTAAGTTAGACACACACACTATTACAGAATTACGTAATGAAGATATCAGAATGGCTACTCATCTCCAATCCCATGGGTTCAGGGTATCAAATTCCAAGTATCCCCTCTTAGCCCCCAATCGATTTAAGTCAAAAACCCCGACTCATTCAAATTCCGATCTGACACTTGAAGATGAGAGGATGATTAAACATTTAAGAAAAGAAGGATGGACGATATTTAAATAAAATTATTAAGAGATTTGTGTAATTGTATTTACATTTTATATTAATCTAACCCAATGTCTCTAACCCTATACCCTTTACACACATATTCTTACCCCCCCCCATATTTTACCTTGAACCATGTACACTTTAACCCCCTTCTTATTCAACGTTTAACAATATACGTTTAACCATTAACCTTTACTCAGTAAATATTGACCCATATACCCTAACCCCCCCCCCATATAACCTTTACCCATATACACTTTACCCCACCTACCATATTCAACGTTTAACCATATACCCTAACCCCCTTCCCATTCAACATTTACCCATATACACTTTACTCACCCCCATATTTAACCTTTAATTATGTACCCTTTACACACACATTCTTACCCCCCCCCATATTTAACCTTTACCCATATATCCTTAACCCTTACACATTTTCCCTACCTTACTTAACCCCCTTTAACAAAATGAATTCAAAGATAAACGTAGAAATAAGAATCAAGCCTTCAATAGAAAATACCATCGATTCTAATTCTAAAAGTCTTACTGTTGGTACTAAAACTTATAATTTTGATAAAGTCCACCTTACTACTTCCCAAAAACAACTATACACTTCAAGTATTGAACCTTTACTCACTAAATTTATAGAAGGTTATAATTGTAGTGTACTTGCTTACGGACAAACTGGTTCTGGTAAAACTTACACAATGGGGATTTCTGAATCTGATACAAGTGGGATAGTCCCTCAATCTTTAGAATATTTATTTAAAAATTTAAATGAAAAATCTGTAACTTGTACGTTTATAGAAATTTATAATGAAGAAGTAATTGATTTACTTTCTTCCCATAAAGTCCCTTTGTGCCTTAGGGAAATCAAAGGAGAAGTTCATGTGGCTGGTGCTAATGAATTAAATTTAAATTCAGTAGAAGAAGGTTTGGATGTTTTAAGAAGGGGCTGTAGAGAAAGGACTACTAAATCTACTAAAATGAATTCTCAATCTTCTAGATCTCATGCTATTTTTACTTTATTTTTAAGAAGGGAATCTCGTGGATTGTTTATTTCTTCAAAATTTTCATTTGTTGATCTTGCGGGTTCCGAGAGGCTTAAGAGGACGCTTTGTATTGGGGAGAGAGCCAGGGAAAGTATTTCTATAAATTCGGGGCTATTGGCTTTAGGAAATGTAATTTCTGCCTTATACAAAAAGGCTAAACATGTACCTTTTAGAGATAGCAAACTTACTCGTATTCTTCATTCTTGTCTTAATGGTCATGTTCTAATGATAGCTTGTATATCTTCTTCTCAAAGTGATATGAATGAAACTCACAATACTTTAAAATACGCTAATAGAGCCGCCTCAATCCAAACAGCCACGAAATTAAATGTAGAAGTTGATAATACAAAAATGGCAGTGATACTTCTTAAAAAGGAAATTTCTAAATTAAAAACGGAAAATCAGATATTAAAATCCAGGATTCAAACGACTAAACACGCAAATGTTGAGGGTTTGATAAGAGAAAATAGACTTTTAAAATCACAAATAGAAAATATAAAGTACGATACTTTAATAGACGAGAAGAATGAAGATTTAGCACAAGAAATTTTAAAACATCCATTTGTACAGAATTTGATAAATGATAATCAAAAATTAACAGAAGAGGTTGATAAATTAAAAAGTGAAATAAATACAAAGCTTGAAGATAATAAAGATATTGAAGATATTAAAGATAATAAAGATATTGAAGATATTGAAGATATTGAAGATATTAAAGATAATAAAGATATTGAAGATATTAAGGTTGATAAGATTATGGATAAATCACCCCCTTATCCAAAGGTAAGTCCTTTGTCTCTAAACAACAGAACATCTCTTTCAACTAATAAGCCACAAAAAACCATATCGCCTCCTTATCAAAAGGATTTTAATATTCCTAATACACGTCCTAAGGCAATATCTCCTCCTTTTATTAAGCCCATTCCTAAGGCAATATCTCCTTTAGTAAACACAACATCATGTTCAGAAATTTCACCGCCTCGTTCAAAAAATTCACCTCAAGAGAAAATCTCTTGGAATCCGTCAAAACAAAGGAAGGTCACTTTTAAACTTGAAGATCAGCATAATAGAAGGACTCTTTTTACTCCTAGAAAGGAGAAGGTCGAACTTAATGTGGATATTATTAAATCTATAGAAGGTTACACTGCTCAATTCATGGCTATCAGAGATAATCATTTGGTTTTTTCATCTTTAGACAACAAAGTTCGAATTTGGAAGGAAAGAATAGAAGATTTGTTTTCTGATACGGGTATCAGACATTTAATTTCTGATTCTAATATTTTTTATACCACCAGGACTATTCTTAAACAATTTGATCATCGTGGTTTATGCATGCCTGTTTATGCGTACAAATCAGAAATAAACTGCATAAACAAAATACAAACTAAAATTTACACGGGTCATGAAGACGGGACTTTAAATATTTTGGATCTTAGAAATATGCAAATAGAATCAATTAAACTCCACACTGGTTCTATTTTTTGCATAGAAAATATTAATGATAAAATTTTTACAGGAAGTAGAGATCATTCTGTTAAATCTATTTCTCATGGAATTGTTACCTTATCACCTCCACATTGTGATAGTGTAATTAGTTTAATAAATTATAAAGGAGATTTAGTGTCTTTGGGAAGGGATTCGTCTATTAGGAGATGGAGTAATAATAAGTTAATTAGAACTGTTAATAATTCACATTCAACCAATTTAAAGACAGGAGTGCCTTTAGAAAATTACTTTGTGACTGGGGATAAAGGTGGTTTACTTAAATTTTGGGATTTTCATAAATCGAATATGTTTGCGGTTGGACAACTGGATATGAATAATCCAATAAATTGTATTTGTAGATCAGGAGAAGGGTTTTATGTAGGGACATCCAGGAAGAATATATCGTTTATAGTTGGAGAGTATTTGATATAAAAAAAAATGAAGGTATGTTATATTATGGGAATATAAATGCAAGATAATATGTTAAGTGAAGGTAACTTAAATAATAAGAATATGATAAATAATGGGAATATAAATGCAAGGTAATATGTTAAATGAGATAATATACTGGTTGATAAGAGAGTGTAAAAGAATTTAAATAAATTTTGAAATAAACAATTACATTTGTTGTTAAGGACATAAATTAAAATTTAAAACTTTTAATTTAAATTTAAATTAAAAATTAATTGTTTGTTTATATCTTTTTAAATCTTTATCTTATCATTTAAATTGTTATGTTTACACAACAATAAAAATTACCTAAATTAAAACGAAAAAATAGATTTTTATGAAAATTAATAAAAAATTAATTATTGTTATGTATTTTAAATATTTTTATTATCTAAATTAAAAATTAATTTTTATTTTTACAATATTAATAAAAAATTAATTATTGTTATGTATTTTAAATTAAAAATTAATTTTTATTTTTGTAAAAATAAATACCATATTCTTTTAATTACCTTTAAAAAAAATAAATTAATTTTCTTATCTATGATCTGTCTATTCGTCATTTCCCTTTCATTTTTGTTTGTTTCAATAATTTATCACATCATTTTTTGATTAAACAAACAGATTTCCTATAAATATTCAATCAAATTTTTACCCATGTTAAGAATAATTATAGGCCTTATAATTGTGGCGTTAGTTGTGGTTTTAATCCTCTTCTTAACCAATACACTTAAGTCTAATGATGACAAATCGCCTATCTCTAAAGACGGTAAAAAAATTAAAAATTTGGATATTAAACAAGCCACGGAAATATGTAAAAAAAATGGATTTAAACAAAATGATGAAGAAATTAAGAATATTTTAGCATTATCATACATTTTCGCTGGAATGAAAAAAGAAGATGAGAAATTAATAGTAGATGCCTTTGAAAAAAATCATAGAGATAACACTATGCATGATAAAAAAGTAAATTCAAAAGAAGGAGGCAAGGGTAAGACTAATAAGGATGGACAACAGACTAAAGGAGGTTCTGTTGCTAGGGCTAATGCTGCTAAAATAGAACAAGTTAATAAAGAATATAGAAAAGAAGTATTCGAAAATCAAGATGGCATAAAAATGGTTTTCTCTGACGATTACAAAAATAAATACGTAAAACAAATTCTACAAAATTTATCTAAAGTCGAACCAAAAGGAGATGCCAAAGAACTTGATGAGAAGGTTCCTTATTTTGATAAGATCATTAAAAAAGCCAATGTCTCCAGAGTAGACAAACATAATAAAGACATCGTAAAATTATCAAAAAACGTACTTTTGGCTCATGTGAATGCCTATGAATTTATGTTAGAGGCAACTATTAAGGGAAAAGGAGTGAAAAATGATTAAAAAATAAATAAATTTTGTAAAAATAATTGGGGTTAAATAAAAAAATTAATTTAATTGATCTGATTTTAATTTAAAGTGATAAAAATTGCAGATAACTAAATTAGGAAAATCGTGACTGATCCTCTGTTTTAAAGTATTGTAATCTGAGTTATCTCTAAAGAATTAAGTGTAACCTTGGGCTGATTATAGAGAGCGACAGAGACAATTAAAATTTTTTAACTACCGAGATGTCGTTGGGGGCAGTGAAAAAAATAATTTAATATCTATGAATCTAAGATTTTACATGATTTTTTTTATATAAAATTTTATCCTAAATCATCACTGAGGTGTATTAACTTACCAAATATAAATAAAAATGTCACTAATATTTTTTAATATTAAAAATTATTTAGATCAAAACTTTTCAATTTAATGTAAATTTAATTGCCTTGCGTTATCTCCTTGCCTCTTACTTGTTCCACAATTTGGGCAGTAATCACATTCAAAAGGCGTATCTACTTGACACCTACGACAAGTTGTATCTTTTGAGGCATTCACTTTAAGTCCACAATAAGAACAAGCCATGTAAACATCAGAAGATCCACAAGGACAAATAGGAATAAAACAAATGGCGAATCTTCTTTTATCTTTTTTGTAAATGCGAGGATATATTTTACTGCAATGAGGACATAGCATATCGCCTCTTAAATCTGGCCAATTCTCTGGTTTTGGTACTTCTTTACTTTTCGTGTCGCAGCCGATTATAAGACAACACGGATTACACATAAAAGGGGTTCGTTTTTTTAATTTATATTGGTCTCCTTTAAAATTTTTTTATTCGTAGTCATTTAAGTCCTTTTTATTTTTGATTGATTGCTTAAAAATTACAGTATATGACTTTTTGCATTATTAAGTGACCATAGTGTAGTGGTTATCACGTTTGTCTAACACGCAGAAGGTCCCCAGTTCGAGCCTGGGTGGTCACAATTTTTTTATAACCAAAAGATGATACATATTAATTTAATTAAACACTTTTTTACTATTTTTTTATTTTACGTTTGTTGTAAACGGTTGTACTCATTTACCATATATGCCACTTCTATTTGCTATATTGGTAATACTTAATAATTTCTTATGTGCTTTATGTCTGGTAATGAACAAGATTATAACCAAAAATTAATAATCAAAGGTTTTAATGGTTTAGAACAGGGTTGAGCAACTTGCGGCCCTCGAGAGAAAAGTTAAAATTAAATTATCTTTTTCTAAAAGTGCCGACAAATACATCATAAAATAGTTTAATAGGATCAAATTGGTTAATATCGGTATTTAAAACACTTTAAATGGTTTAATTATTGTTTAGTATTTGTATACGTTCTTTTTAGCATTATAATTTTTTTGATTTTCAAACTGCGGCCCGCCAACCAAAAAAGGTTGCTCACCCCTGGTTTAGAACTAAAACTTTAATATAATTTTATTTACTTTTAACTTTTAATATAATTTCAAATGTCCAGTAAATTCATTAATTTTTGGTTTAAATCCTGGTCCTACCATTAATAACAAATCTTCATAATTAGTACAAGGTATGTTCTCCTCTTTACTTTTTTGTTTTATTGTTTTAAATTCACTTAAATCCCCAACTAAAACAACTTTACCTTCTCCACAAAGTTTCCATTTGTTGTACAACGAACTGTCTTCAAAAAGAGAAGGTGCTATTTCAAAAACGGCTCTTTTTAAAGTTTCAATGATTTTTAAATTTTCTTTTCTTTTTTCTTTGTTAATTATAATTTTTAAAACGTAATCTCCTGAAGGATGTTTATTTAATTTCTTAGATTTCTTTTTCTTTCTTGTTAAAAAAATGTAAGAGAGGAGAATGGCGATAATAGAAAAATAGAAATATTCTTTCATTTAAAAAAGGGGATGGGATATAAAGTAAGTAAAAAATTAAAGACTGTGATAAAATTTTAAAAGTTGATAAGGAAAATGTTAAATAACAATCTGGTTACCCTAGAAATGCAAATGACTTATAAATAATAAGCTTCATGATTAGAGTTATGCTTACATATCCTTAGATCCCAGGCTTAGGATATGAGAATATTTGGCCCTTGAAGGGAAACCGAAGATGATGATAGATTAGGCGTGCTCCCAATATGCCGCGCGAATCACTCAAAAGAAAGGATTAGGTGAAGGTTAAGGCTGACAGGAATCTCTCGTAACCTAAAATATGAAAATTTGTTATATGAGATTGTGGTTAAAATTTAAACGAAGTAACAAATTAAATAGAATGTATCAACGTTCCCTCAAAATTTTAATTATGACGTCAATCACAACATACGAATTTAAGAGATCTACTTTACAAAATTAAGAAAATAAATTTGATTGATGAACAAAAAATATTATAACTGTAAATTAAATTTTCTTGTCCTGTCAAAACTGTCTACACTTGATTTTCATTAATAAAAATTATTTCGAATAAAAAAATTAAAAACTTAAAGCCCATGGATTTAAAATCAAAATACTCAGTTTATATAATAGGAGGACTATGTGTAATAGTTGGAATAATAGTAGCAGCAATAATATACAAAGGAAGAAATAATAATAAGCCTAGTAATAATTCAGTTAGAAGTATAACTAATTATACGAATAATGTAAGTGATAAAGTAAACAATAATCTAGGTGATAGTAAAAACAATAGTCCAAGCAACGATTTAAATGACAATATAAGTAAAAAGCAAGATAAAATAAGTAATAATAAAAATACTGAAATTGCAAATGGCAATCCTGAGGCCTTTAATGATCTAACTGTCAGTTCAAAAAATGAAAATAATCAAGATATAAATACAAATCAACCAGTGTCAAATAAAGACGATCAACTAAATGGCACAAAAGAAGCATCTAAACCTTCTCAAGCATTTAAACCCTCTCAAGCTATTCCATTACCTCAAGGATCTAAACCCTCTCAAGCATCTAAACCTTCTCAAGCATCTCAGCCTTCTCAAGGATCTAAACCTTCTCAAGCTATTCCATTACCTCAAGCACCTTTGTCTCAAGATAATTCATCTAAAAAAGTTATTCCCTTACAAAATTCGAAGCCAACTAAAGAAAATAACGAATTGAAAAAATCAGAACAATCCCACGCTTACGACAATCTCACTGATATACAACTCAATGAACTAATAAAAAAAATAAAAAGTGATATCATCAACTTGTGTCGAACTGAGGAGGAAAAAAAGAAAGCCTATGTCGAGTTTGAATCAAAAATTAAAGATCTTGATTCAAAAGATGCTCTCAAAAAACTTGTTGAAATGAAGGAAAAAATCATGAAAGAACAACAGGAACCAGTAAAAGAAACTGCTGATAAAAGATGGTGGATTACTGATAAAACAGAAGCCTTGGGTAATATGATTAAGAATGTGCCTTCTGCAATTTACGAATACTTAAATCGCTTGTATCTTCTTTTAAAATTGAACTATCAGAAATTAAGAGGTAGAGACATCGATTAAATTAAAAAAAATTATTTAAAATAAAAATATTAATGTTTATTTTGATGATTGTTGGGCATTTTAAATTTGTGTAAGATTGTATGTAATTCTTACGCAATAAAATTTGAAGAAATAAATACTTATGATCTATATTATATTTGAAGTTAAGAATTGCTATTGACTTAATTTTGTCATCTTGTTAGATTTACAATTTTAATTATTGGGTTATTTTAGAGGTGTTTGATTAAAAATTATCTAAAATTAGAACATTATGGTTAATAAAGCAGTATTTTAGTAGCAGATTTTACAATTAAGTTCGAACGATAGAAGCAATTTGTCTTTTTTTGTTTGATATTTTTTAACTAAAAAAAATTGCATTTAGTGAAACATTAGGCACTCAATATTTTCAAAAGGAATCACCATGCCAAGAGTCAACGATCTTTAAATTTAAGGGCTGTAATAACATTGACAATGTAATTTATAACTTGTTTTTAGAAATGTACATAAAAAATGGCAGTTTACACCTACTTAGATGTTTTTACTCCTATTGATGTAATTATGCCTTTTACAATATAATGCTTTCTTGACTTGAAGCTTGTATACCTTGTTTTTAACTTTGTTACACTCAAAATGCTTTTATATCACAATTTTGCATTTTAAAACCCAATCTATACTTATTAAAACTGCTTTGCTAATTTTAATCAATGACTAATTTTTTATAACAATGATGAAATTTATAAACAATTAAAATTTCAAATTGAAATTTTTGTTTGAACAATATTTTGGCTATTTAATGATTCCTGTCATAAACTTTAAATCGTTTTTCATTTAACAAAATCAATTTAAAATTTAAATCAAATTGTAATTAAATTACCCATGAATCATAAGACGAAATACACAATAGTAATTTTAGGCCTGTTAATAGGAATAAGTTTATTGACTTTTGTGATAACGATTTATAAAACAAATAAGTTTGGTAAAGGAGATGATAATAATGTTAAAGAAAATGTAAATAAAGAAATTAAAAGTGAGATAAACGAAAATGCAAATGAAGAAAGTGATACTGAACAAGATTTTAATGATGACACTGAAGTTTATTCTGAAACCAATTTGACACCTGAAGATTTATTAAATTTATCATCAGAACAAATCGAAAAATTGGATTTTGAGAAATTGGCAGGAAATCATAAAATTGAAGACCAAGCTACCCGTGATAAATTGTTTGAAGAACTTAAACAAGCAACTCCAGAAGAAAGAAGTGCAATTGTTGAGAAATACAAACAGGAAATTGAAGTTCAGGATGATTTTTTGTGGGCAAAAGAAGGATATCAGGCTGTTAAAAACATATTCAGTAATAATTTTATTCTTTTAAAAAGTATTGTTAATGGCCTTATTTTTGGTAATTGGTGGATATATGATAAAATGAACAAGTGGTTATAAAATTTTAAATTAAAAATTTAAATATTATTTTTATTGCTAGAATGAGTTGATGAAGCCATTATTTGTCAACTAAAACATTATAATTAGTTCAACCTATAAATTATTGTATACTTTTAAACCTTTTTTAAAGTCGTTAATGCGTTTGAAAAAATGCGACTAACAGTAATGAGACTCATGGTGAATTAAAAATTTGGGGACTTAATACATTTATTTATGTAAAAGACAATCTTTACAAAATAAAACACGGGAACTCAAAATTTAACAGAAAGAAAAGCATAACTTTATTTTAAGCAGCCAACAACATTTTTTAAATTAAAATTTTGCCATATTTGTGTTGTAAATGATCAAAAAAAAATTTATATAGTTGTTAATTAAAAGTCAGCTTAAATTATGCTAAAAGTATTTTTTAATTGTGCAATAGATATAATAGCTAAAGACGCTTCTAAATTTAACAATTATACTTGCATACCAGTTCGATAAATAATGAAATATCTCATTATACAGTTTATTAAAGCATTAAATCGGTTTTTAATACAATTAAAAAAAAATGACAAAACTTTTCGGAATAGTTTATCTTTGCATTTTGTAATAAAACTCCTTTAAATCTTTAATAAAACGATTATTTTATCACATAAACATATACTAACCTATACTCTTACACACTCATGCCATGTTATAATCAATGACGCTTTTTTAATTACAGAGATGAAAATTTTGAATCGGTTTACTTAAAGTTGCAATTTTTTTTAATATTTTAAATATTACACAATATTTTTTTTTGCCTGTCAAAACTTTTAATAGTTTTTTCATTTAACCAAATCAATTATAATTAAAAATTTAACTGTAAATAAATTACCCATGGATCATAAGACAAAATACACAATTATGACAGTAGGATTTTTATTGGGAATGTGTTTTTTTACTATTGTTTTTACGATTCATAGAGAAAATAAGTTTAGTAAAGGAGATGATACTAGTGCTCAAATTAAGGATATTAGAGAAGGTGAAAGTACAACAAATGAAAACAGTAGTATTGCATCTCTACAAGATTTAAAAAACAATGTTATTGAACAAAACGACATTCATTTTACATCAGATCAAATTGAAAAATTAGATTTCAATTTTATAAAATTAGCAGATTTTTTAAAAATTAAGGATCAGTCTGCCATTAATAAATTGTTTGAAGAGCTTTATAAAGCAGAGCCAATTGACAGATTAGCAATTTTTGAAAAATACAAACAAAATATTGGACAGGTTGATGATTTTTTGTGGGTAAAAGAAGGAATGCAAGCCTTTAAAGATTTATTTTTCAATATTTTTGTAATCGTAAAAGTCACCTGTTTTGATTGGATTTATTTTAGTGGAGATTGGTTTATGGAAAAAGTGGTAAGATACAAGGAAAATATCGATGAATAAAATTAAATTAAAAATTTTATACAAAGAAATGATTAATATTATTTAAAGTAAGTTAATCTATAAGAATATTTAATTTATTAATGATTTAAAAGGCGATTTTATATATAAATTATTAATCTATAATAAATTTTGTGGCTTAAAAAGATGACTGTCCATAATAACTTGTGGTTTTAAAAATGGTTATTGTCTTAACAACCTACTCTTATCTCCTTTCAACACTCTATTAATCTATTATCTCTTTGTGTATCTCTATCTTCATGTGGCGACACGATAAAATTCATTTTTTCAAGATCTTTAGGCGAAATTATCAGTAATTTACCATTTTTTACTAAATTACTTTTACGTGATTTAATCTTTTGATTTTTTGTTCTGCTCTTAAATTTAACGCTATGCTTTTTTTTCTTTTGTAATCTCGGTCTTGTTCCGTATTTATCAGATCCTGAACTATCATATTCATTACACCCAAAATAACTATCATTTTTGTCTTCACGAATAAATTTTTCGTAAGAAACTTTTGCAATTTTCCGAATTTTTTCTCTTTGTAAATTTTGAGATTTGATAAATGAGAAATTAAAGTCGGAGGAAAGGTCATCGGAGGATAAATTTATATGTTCATATTTATCATAGACATTTTCGATAAGTGTTTCATTAAAACATTCATTAAGAGATTCATAAAAATTGTCAGTTAATTGACTTTCTGAAAAATCATCAAATTTACAACTATCTTTTTCAGATACAGATTCATTAATATTCTCATTCTGTGCGGTTTTATATAAATTATCATCTTTTTGGTTATTATCTTTATCTAAATTCTTAAACAAAAGTCTCAAAATTAACACGATGATTCCAAGTAACAAGCACTTCATCACTCTTGTTACTTTCATTTTACAAAATAAATGGGCTTAGATCTTTTAAATTATTAAGTCATCACTATAAGTGTTGAGTAATAATTTTTTTTAATTATAAATGAAAAAAAAATATAATTTTGTAAATGTACATGCATTTTAACATTACAAGTACAACATAAATGATTTAATCAAGCACAATAACACATTTATAGCCACGCATATTAACCAATTTACCACTTTTGGCCAATTATAAAATATTTAGAAATCAATTGGTTCATATTGATCACTTTTTAAAAAAATTTAAAATATAAATATTTTATGAGATATTCTAACATAATATCTTTTTATGAACCATTTATTGTATAACTTAGTTGAGAACAATATTTTTAATAAACCAAATTCGTAAGGGGTATTTTACAATCCATTCTTGTATGGCCAACTAACAGCCACATGTTTTTAATATTTTTAAAGGCTTAATCCGATGGTTATGTTATCAAATATTATTTTTAAGAAGAATGAAGGTTAAATTAGATTAGTTGGCTTATCTTTAAATTAAATTAAGTAGGCCAAACCTCTAAAAAATACGTATTTTTTAACTTAAATGCTTTAATTATTCTTTTAATTGTTTATAAGTATTTATAAACGAGTGATAAACATAATCAAATACATCGTACTCCTTTTCATTAAATTTCAGTTTTTGTTTCTTTGTAAATTCATAGTCTTTACGAAATTCGCCTTTAAAAAACTTATTAATCGTCCCATAATTTTTATTTTCTATTTTATCAAGTTTCTTTTTACTTAGTTCACTTTCATTTTTAAAATTACTAAAAAACATTTTTAAATTTTCGTAAATTGGATTTGAATCTTCTAAAACTTTTACAATTTCTTCTGGCGAAAATACGTAAGTCATAAATGAATTATTAAATTTTACCAAAGTTTTCGTAAAATTTTCATTATTTTTAATATTGTCACTAATTAAAAATTTACGATCAACACTCTCCTTAATAAAAACTTCTTTTACAGCAATAATATTGAAAATAGATATAAAAATGGCTTTTATAGAATTTTCTGTTTGATTAATTCCAAATTTCTTAAAAGCCTCGTAAGTCTCAGATACACAAATGTCTGTTATTTGTTTTGGTGTTTCTTTGATTGTGTCTCCTCTGAAATAGAAAAATATAGAAACGAAAAGAATTAAAAGCACTGAAAAAGATAAAGCCACTTTAAACCAGAAATTTTTTGACATGGGGGGTTTAAAAAAATGATTATTAAATGAAGAATTTATTAATTAAAAGATTTAATTTATAAAAAAAAATGTTTTAATTACTTTAAACCACGTTCCTACCCTTTTTTCTTTTTTTGATCAAAACAATCAATTTTTATCATTTTTGGCGGTAAAAAATAAAAATAACGGTTTTTGTTTAAAAAAACTAACAAAATTTACTAAAAGAAAAAGACATTGTGTCGAACCCGACTATAAATAGTTCATATTTTATCATATACGCCCTTACGTCGACTATTGTCAACACATTGTTTACTAAATAATTTAGATAAATTACTTGCCCCCTGGGATATTCCACCACCTTCATCTTTTCATTTTATTGATGTTGTGTGTCACCAAAGGTTTTTGAAGAAAGTAGGGGCGGAATAACCCATTATAATAAATAAATAAATATATTTATTATATCCTCATTTATGTAAATTAAAAAATGGTATTTCTAACAGGACCATTAAAAAGGTTAATAAACACGTGTAACAAAAATCTAAGTCTTAAATAAAATCACGGATTTTTAAGTTTAAAATCACTTTAATTAATCTTTTGTTTATCCTGACCCGTCAATCATATCACCTTTTTTTTAAAACACTCTTTTAGAGATACAAATCTCTAACTTTATCACGATACTCCTTTTAATAGACAACTTTTAATTGTTTACTTCTTAATTTTTCTTTAAATGGTTAATATTATTTTTAAAAACGTCGTCTTATTTTTAATAATCTCATTTTATTTATTTTTGTACCCATCAAACTGTCATTTTTTAAACTTTGTTTGTTTACATTTCAAAAATTTGTTAGATAAATTTTTTATCAAAAAATTTCCATTTAGAATTTTTTATTTTTTATTTTTTTTATGATCGTAAACAAAACAAAGTTTAAATTTAAATTTTGTTTTTTCGAATAGAATAATTCCAAATCATTTTTTTTTTAATTTTACATCAACAATTATGTTTTTACACATTCCCCAAATGTCTCTGATTTCTTTAAAGTGTCTACACCATCTTCATTTAATAAACTATAACGGTAAATTAAAAACATTTTTATTTGTTTAATCTTTTCCTTTTCATCATCTTTTTTTCTTTTTCTCCTTTTTGAAATTATTTAAAAAATTTTTTTTTAACCCCCCCAATGTCAAGCGATAAATTAGCAGTTTTTATTGTTCTCGGAATTATTGGTTTAATTGGAGTAGGTGTCCTTATTTACATGCTTTTCTTCAAGAAGAAGGCTGGGCAAAGTGGAGCTGGTAATGCTGAATCTGTGTTTAAGAATGCTGAAGACAATCTTAAAAAACCTGTTCAGGAAGAGATGAAACTTAGTGATGATCAATTCTCTATGTTCATTGCTGGTGTCTTTACTTCTACTTGTCTTAAAGAAGAAGACTTTAAGAAGATTTTTGATTTGAAAGAAGAGAAAGATGAAGATAAGAAGAGTACCAAGACTTCCCTTGAAAATTTCAAGAATGTGCAAAAATCTTTAGTAAATTTCTTAAAACTTAAGGATGAGGCTGAGATCAAAAAATCAATTAAGGAAACCAAACAACTTGAGCCCCTTAAGGAATTAGCTCTTGGAAATAGTAAAGTTAATGTTACTAAGAAAGATAATGATCCATTTAAGAATATAATTGAGAATATCCAGAAAAACAATGATAAGAAGAAGGAGATATTTACTAAGAATGTTACTGATAAGGATTACAATATTGTTGAAGGAGTAGTTTGTGGTGTTACTAAGATCTTTAAGGATTGTATTGCATCTAGTGCATGAATAAATAATTTTGATTGAAAAAAATGTTATGTTGATTTTTAAAAAAAATTATTTTAAATGTTAAAAAAAAGTTTATTGACTGTGAAAAAGTTATTTTATATGTTAAAAAAAAGTTTTTTTGGTATTGATGGTCGTAAATAAGATTTAGCTTATAAGAACTTTTTTAAAATTTATGATTTTATTTATCACCTTTTCTATACCCTTATTGCCTTTACATTATGCTTTGTATTAACAACACCCCCTTCCTATATTATTACCCTTCCAATATCCTCCTTCCTATATACACACCCTTCATATATTATTACCCTTAACATACACTCCCTTCTTATACACCCCCCTTAATATTCCCTTCTTATACACCCCCCTTAATATTCCCTTCTTATACCCCCCCTTCCTATATTATTACCCTTACACATACACTCCTTTAACATATTATTACCCTTACACATACATACACCCCCACCCTTACAAAATGGTCCCTATTTCTTTTAAAATCTCAAATTTAAACAAAAATATTTTTTTTTATGAAATTTACGATTTACTTTCTGTTTTTGGTGAAATTACCGGATTTTTGGCTCAAGACGATTTTTTTATTTTTAAATTTTCTAATTTAAAATACAATTTATTAAATTTGGATTATTTAAGTCTAGGAGGTATTAAATTAAGAATTACAAAATGTGATTGTAAAGAATATGATCGTTTACCATCAAATGAAGACTATCTAATTTTTAAAAATATTTTATTAGAAGATATTAAAAATGAATGTATCCGTTTTGGAAGTATAGAAGAAGTTTATGAAGAGAATGGGATTGTAAAAGTAAAATGTACGAGTAAAGAAGATTTAAAAATGATATTTAAACATTTGTACGGGAGATTTTATAAAAATAAGAGAATAAGGGTATGGGTAATGTAATGATATAAGAGGATATGGGTAGTATTATAAGGGGGGGGGGGTAATGTAATGATAAGGGTTTGGGTAGAAGGACAAGGGGGTAGTATTATAAGGGGGGGGGGGGTAATGTAATGATAAGGGCATGGGTAGAAGGACAAGGGGGTATAGTAGGATAAGGGGTTGGATAATGTAATGATAAGGGTTTGGGTAAAGTAATGATAAGGAGGGATATAGTATGATAAGGGATTTTCAGATAAGGGTTTGGGTAATATGAAAATGTAATTAATAGGAGGTGGTAGTAAAATAAGAAATTTCTAGATAAGTTCTGGTAGAGATACTGTCCTTAAAGTAATAAATATTAATTTTTATATTTTAATTCGTGTGATCAACTTTTATCTCTATTATTTCCTTATCCACTACCCCCCATTCCACTACCCCCCCCCCTTTACCCCCTAACCGTACTCTTGTCCTTAAAAATTTTTTTATCTTACCCCCTCAAAAATGGCAATTCAACCACCAGGCAGTTACGCTAAAGCAAATAAAAAAGGTGCTAATAGAAGGCTTAATAAAGCAGATTCTTTCTCTAGAAAGGATTGGTATGATCTTAAAGCCCCTTCTATTTTCCCGAATTCTTCTTGTGGAAAAACTTTTATTACTAGGACATCCGCCAAACAAAATGTGGCTACTAGTCTTGTAGGACGTAAATTTTCTGTAAACCACGCGGATTTAACAGGAAGTGCTGAATTTGCTCATCGTAAATTTATTTTTAAAGTTGCGGATGTTAAAGGAAAGGATTGTATTGGTGTCTTTGATGGTATGAGACTTACTACTGATAAAGTTAAAGGGATAGTTAAGAAATGGCATACCCTTATTGAAGCTCAAAGAGATATTATTTCCAAAGAAGGGAATGTTTATAGGGTTACAATGAATGCTATTACTAGAAGGACTCCTAATTGGACTAAAAAGACGTGCTATGCTAAATCTTCTGAAGTTAAAAAAATTAGAAAAATTATGTTTGAAGTAATAGATGAAGAATTATCAGGAGGAGATATCCAAAAGATTATTAAAAAATTATCAACAGATTCAATTAGTAGGAATGTTGAAAAGAAAGGAAGCCAAATTTTCCCCCTTCAGAATGTTCATGTCATTAAAGTTAAGACAGTAAAATCAGTATCAACTGGAATCCAAGACGAGAATAAAGAGGAATAAAGAAAATTTAATTTAAAAAAAAAGGATTTATATTTTGTTTATGGTTTTTTTAATATTTAAATTACCTTTACTACAACACCATAGTATTACCCTTTTAATCCTACTTTACATATTGACACCCCTTTAAATCCTAGCTTCCTCATATTGACCTACCATTCCCCTACCCGTCTCGTATTAATTTTCATATCCTCCTTTAAATCCTATCATTCCCATATTACCCTTTTAATCCTATCATTCCCATATTACCCTCAAACATCCTTACCCTGCCCTTTTTTGCCCTAAAATACCCTACCCCCTACCATTCTATATTGACCCCCCTTTTTTATTAATGAAACTCACTTTAACTGAAAAAATCAAAATTTCTCCAATCCTCAACAAAAACAAACCAATTTTAGTCCAAAATACTCTTTATACCCAATACAACAATTCTATTCTCCTTACTAATGTCCTAAATGGGAAAATTTTAGAAAAATTTGATTTTGAAAATATCTCGTGTTTTACGATTTTTAAAAATTTTTTGTACGTGGCTAATACAAAAATTTTAATTTTTTCTTTAGAAGAGAAAAAAACAATTAAAGAAATAGAAATTGGTAAAATTTTAATTAATAAGATAAAAGTAAATGAAGAAAATTTGTATTTTAGTTGTATTGATGGTAGTTTAAAGAAAATTATAAAAAAAAGTGAAAATGATGGTGATAATGGTCATAATGGTGGTGATAATAATAATCAAGATAATGATAGTCATGATGGATATTTTATTAATAATTATACACATAATCATACTAAAGATATTAGGTTTTTAAGTCTTAAAATCACTTCTTTTAATAATCCAATTCTTAATTTAATTATTAAAGATAATAAAATTATAGCTTATGATGGTGAAGTAATTAAAGTTTTAGAAGGATCTAAATTAGAATTAGAAATAAAAAATCTAAATGTAAAAGGAATTGATTTTAATAAAAATTTGTATTGGTTTACAGAAGATGGGATTTATAAAAATTTAGAGAAAGTTATGGAAGTTAAAGGTGTACAAGGGATTTTAATTAAAGAAGATAAAATAATAATTTGTACAGGAAATAAAATAAAAATATATTTAAAAGAAAATTATGAATTAATAGAAACCAAAGAAATAAATGGAAATCAAAATGAAAACAGAAATGAAATAAATCTATTAAGTGATGGTGAAATAGAAAAATTAGAAGATTCTATTGGTGAAGGGGGTAGTATTGAGGGAAGTGTAGATTATGATCAGGATTCGGAAGAGTCTATGGATGATGAAGATGTTACAAAAGGGTCTACGGATGATGAAGATGTTACAAAAGGGTCTATGGATGATCAATCTACTGATAAGTCTATGGACACTGTATGTATTGATTTTATGGATAATTGTTCTAATAATGATTCTATAAATGACGAGTCTACTACCCTAATTACCAACCTTAATACAACCAAAATCCTTTTTTTTAATGAAGATCTCATTTGTACTGATCAAAATGAAATTTATCTCTTATCTCCTGATTTTAATGTTAAAAATTTAATTATTGGGAATATAGATGAAATTACTTCAATGGCTTTAAAAGATGATTTAATTGTAATTTCAAGTTCAAGTGATAGGATTTTTTATACTTATAGAAATTTTTATGAAGAGGGTGAATATGTTTTTAGGGGGTTTTTATTAGAAGGTCATTCAGATATTGTGATGTCTATAAAAATTTGTGGGAACAAAATGATCAGTACTTCAAGAGATGGATTTGTAATATTATGGGAAATAAAAGAATGTAATGGTAATGAATATGAAGATTATGGTAATTATGGTAATGATCATGATGTCTATGATAGTAATGATCTTAATAACTGTAATAACAATAATGATCTTCATAACCGTGATAATGATCTTTATAACATAAACAACATTAATAACACCTTTACTAAAAGATTCAAAAAATCTTATTTTAAAAATTTTTTAATTTTAAAAAAATTTGATTGTGGGGGTATTGGTCAAAATACTTGTGATTTTTATGAAAATTTGTTGGTTGTTGGGGGTGATGAAGGTTTAATTTTTTTTTTTAATTTAAAAGAAAATATTTTAATTAAGAAAATTCATAATAAGGAAATTAATTCTCTTATAATTCATAAAGAAAAGAAATTTATAATAACTGCTTCTCAAGATAAAGAAATTAAGATTATAGATTTTAATTCCAAAATTTTACAAACTTTAACTGGACATCGTAAAGGAATTACTTATATTAATATTTTTAATAATTTATTAGCTAGTTGTTCTTTAGATAAAACTATTAGATTATGGGATTTAAATACTTGGGAATGTATTTCAGTTTTAGAAGGTCATGACTCAGGAGTATTAAGTACGATTTTTTATAAAAATAATTTAATATCAGCTTCTGTAACTGGTAAATTAAAAACTTGGAATTTATCAAATAAAAAATGTGAAAATAATTTAAAATTTCCTAATAAAATTTGGGCTTTAGAAGTAAAAAATGATGAAATATTAATTTCATCTTGTGAACATTTGATTTTTTTAAAGGACGAATCTCAAAAAACAAGTTTAGAAATTTTAGAAAAAGAAACGAAATTAGCCAAACAAAAAATAGAAATAGAAAAATCTATAAAAGAATGTGATTATTTAAATTTAATAGAATTAATGAAAGATACAAAAGATTATAAAATGTTATTTAAAGTGATTGAGAAGGTTATTGGACATGGTGATGGTAATTATAATGATAATACAGTTACAAATGTATATGATAATACAGTTACAAATATATATGATAATACAGTTAAATTGGGGGTAGATAAACTAGATAGATATAAATTAGATAGACATAAATTAACTGATAATCAAAACTCGAATAATGCAGAAAAACTAGATGATAAACGACAATTAAATAATACAGAGAAATTAAATAATACAGAGAAATCAAGTTATACTGAAATGTTAGATTACAATCCTACTTTGAATGATGGCTTACAAAAAATTTTCAAATTTTTGTCTAAACAACAAATTTTTAAAGTTTTACAAGAAAATTCAAAATTTAAAAATTGTAAAACAAATAATTTGATTCTTAACTTTTTAATTGAATCTAAACAATTTGGATCTAAGGAAGTAATGAAGGAAGTAGAGAAAAGAGTAGAGAAGGAGTTTGAGGGGGTAGATGGTATTTATAGGAAATTAGTATCTTATGATATTTTTAATAAAAAATTTTAAAATGGGGTTTTATAATGAAAAAGTGTATTAATGGATAATCTATATTTAGTTTATAAACTATTTATGAATAATCTATTTATAATTAATATTTATTACCTTAACATGCTATCTTATATTATCAACAACATCATAAACGTTATTTATTATCATAACCTGTATTTATCATCATAACCTTTTTCACATCTAATAATTAATTTTTTGTGGATTCAAAATTGATACATTCATAAAAGCCAAAAATACAAAATAACTCAAAGTTATTATTCCAATTGCACTTATTACAAAATACATTTGATTATTTCCTCTATTTATAATCCCACATAAGTAAGGATACATAGCATAGAATGGAAATCCAAAATATAAAAATTTAGTAGTCCACCATAATAATCTACCAATATCTCTAATTAAAACCAACCAAACTAAACCTGTTATTATTACAAACACAATTATAAATTCAATTAGAGATGAGGATTTCTTTAAAAAAACAAAAATACTAATTAAAGATTTGTTAAGGACAGTTAATTGCAATACAAATCCTAATAAAGAAATTATTAAACAAGATATTAAAGTGATATAAGATAATAAAAAATTTTGATTTTGATTAGATGGTAATAATAATTTAAGGGCTTCTGATATATTAAAATCTAAAATCCAATCTCCAAAATAAATTAATAAAAATAAAAATGAAAAAATTGTAAATACACTTATTAAAGTAATTGGTAAAGTAGTAGATTTTGCTTTTTTAAATACAGAAACAGTAATAGAATGGGATTCACAAGCAAAAGATAAAAAAGAGAAACAAAGGAATAGATTTGTGGTCATGGAATATAAACTATTATTTCTATTATTTAAATTTCTATTATTATTTAAATTATTATTTTTTAAAATACAAATTAAAAACACAATCCCTCCTATTAAAATTAAAATATTTGATATAAATAAAATCATAGGAATATTTCTACAAATATAAACAAGAAAAATTAAAAAAATTGCAATTAAAATCAAAAAAATTATTTTTGTAGAACCAAAAGGATAATCATCTATTCTAAAATCAGGATAAAGAGAATATAAACTTTCTAAAAACATATCTATTAAGAAAATACAAGTTAAAAATTTTAAAATTAATAAAAAAATATCAACAATTACTGATAAAGGAAATAAATTGTAAGAAATAGAAGTGTAAGTAGAAAGTTTAGAATCATTTCTATTAATTAAATCAGAAATTACTAAAAAACTTAAAATGAAATGAATAGAAAATAAAAAACAGCCAATTAATAAATAAAATTTAGGAATATTTCTAATTAAATGAGATAAAGATAAAAAAGATACGATTATAGGAGGAAAAGAAATTAAACGAATACAACCAAAAAGGAAATCTTCAGGAGGGTTATCATCTTTAGTAGGAATGAAATCGTATTCGGTATCACCTTTATCTTTATCTTCATAAAATGTGGTATTTTTACTAGGAGGAGGTTTGTTGTTATTAGAAGATGGAATATCTTTGTTAGGTGGTAAATTAGGCTTCGATTCTGGATTGGGTTCTACAGTAGGACTGACTTTGGGTGGTTCTGGTGTAGATGGTGGTTTAGGACTTACTTTGGGTGGTTCGCCTTTAGGAAGATCATTGACTCCTTTACCTTCACCCCCCTTATTTTCTATACCTCCACTTTTTTCTTCCTTGCCCCATTCTTCCTCAACTCCTTTACCTCCCTCGGGTTCATACTTCACTTCATTTTTATTATTTCCATTCTTAGCTTCATTCTTACCTTCACTCTTACCTTTATTTTTTCTTATAGATTCTTCATCATCCCAGAACATTCCTACGTTTATTTTTCTCATTTTTTTTAATTTTTATTCAAAACGTGTATCATTCTAAACTCGTGTCATTCAAAACTCGTATCATTTTTTTGTTTCATATTTAAAATATTTTATTACCCCCCGTATCATTTTTTTGTTTCATATTTAAAATATTTTTTATCCCCGTATCATTTTTTTGTTTCATATTTGAAATATTTTATATCCCCGTATCATTTTTTTGTTTCATATTTGAAATATTTTATATCCCCCCCCTTATGAGAAACTTTGTTATTTCTTCTGGTTACATTTCTTTTAAATTTAAAAATGGGATTATTATAGCTTGTGATACTCAAGGATCTTATGGTTCTCTTGCTAAATACAATGATATTAGAAGATTAATAAAATTAGGATCAAATACTCTTTGTTGTTTTTCAGGAGAAGTAAGTGATACTCAATCTCTTATAAATCGTTTAAAAATGATTATTGAAGAGGATAATCAAGAAATTACTCCTAATGGTTTTCATAAGATAACCCAAAGGATTTTATATACAGCAAGAAGTAAAATGAATCCTTATAATACAAATGTAGTAATAGGAGGAATACAAAAAGATAATAATTTTATTTTAAGTAATGTTAATCATTTAGGAAATTCATATTCTTCTAATTCAATAAGTTCAGGATTAGGAAATTTTATAGCTTTACCTTTTTTAAGGAGTGTATCCTTAGAAAATTTAGAGAGAGATGAAGCTATTAAAATTGCAGAAGAAGCTTTAAGAATAATGTGTTATCGTAGTACGAGGAATTCCAATAGGATACAAGTAGGGATAGTAGATGAAAATGGAGTAAATATAAGTGATCCTTACTTATTAGAAACCAAATGGGAACATGGAATACAATTAGGAGAAGAAATAATACAAAATTAAATAAAAAATGTTGTTAATGATTTTAAATTTTATAAGCTTTATAAAGACACAAATTCCCTATCTTATACACTACCACTATGTTAACCTTACTATCCACAGATTTCCTTTAAGACCTTGATATCTACATTACATATGTTAACCTTACTATCCACATTACATATCCCTTAAACTTCTTGTACCTTATACACTACCCCTTATTACATTCCCATAGAAATGTTATCCCCTTTAAGTACCCCACACATTCCCAAATACATTTTACTATCCACGTCACATATTCCCTAGCTTACCCTTAATCCCTTTTACTAACCTTCAGATCCCCTTTAACACCCCCCCTTCTTTAACATACACTCACTTACATAACATCTACTTCTCTTATACAAAACTTTTTGGGTCTTCCTGGTCCTTTCCTTATTTGAACTTTATCTGAATGTAATTTAAGAGTTATATTAAGTACTGGTATTATTTCTACTAATTTATTATATTGTTCTTTAGAATAAACTGTACTTACATAATTATAAGGATCTCCTTTATCTTCTTTAATTTTAATACAAGCATGTACACAAGGTATCATTAATTCTTGAAATTTACCACAATCACAAGTTTGATTAATTAAATCTACTTTAAAATTATTAATAATTAGATTATTATTGTTGTTCATAATATCATTGTTAATGTTGTCATTAATTAGATTATTATCATTGTTGATATTATTATTATTATTGTTGTCATTAATTAAATTATAATTACGATCCTTATTGTCATTACCATTTATAAAACTATTATACTCATTACCATTATTATTATAATTCATATTCCTTTCTATTCTTGTTATTACATTATTTCCAAATAAACTTTTTGTATCTGTAATTGTAAATCTTTTTCTATTTTTTAGATTATCATTTGATAATTTATGGATTGCATTTATACAATCAAAGTAATTTAAAGAATAAACTGAGTACATTATAAAATCTACATCACATTCTGGTAAATTATTAATATTCAAAATTTCTTTATCTAATTTTTGTTTTAAATATCTTTTAGGATTTACTTTTTCTAATTGTTTTATAATTTCATTTCCAAAATTACAATTATTCCAAATATTTTCTATATTTTCTTTATTATTATCTAAAGAATAAATATAATTACAAATATCCCTGGTCTTAATAAAGAAATCTACTTTACATTCTTCTAAAATTTCAATTAAAATATCATCGTACTCAACCATAAAAAAAATTTTAGGATGAGATCTAATAAAAAATTTAAAAGCTAAAATATCATCAATATCTTCTGAAATTAAACAAGAATAAATCACAGGTTCAAAAAGGGGATCATAAAGAAGACCATAAATAACAATACCATTTTTCCTTTTATAAAATTTGATCTCACAAACAGGAAATAGAACTTTAGAATATTCTGGAACATAATAAAAAAATAATTTCCCATAAAAATGAACTAAAACTTTATCAGAATTTATATCAACAAATTCCTTGGCGTATTCAGCAATAATTTCATTTGAATCATGAAATTTTTTAAAATCCAAATCATCCCATTTTAAAATTTCAGAATCATCAAAAAAATTAGATTTAAATTTAGAATCATCAAGGGGTCTATACCTATCTCTTTTGTTATTAACAGTGATATTGTTATTACAGTTGTTAATCAAATTAGGATCATTATTATAATGATCACCCCCTTTATTACTAAGATCATTAAGATTATCATTCCTTACTTTAAGATTATCACCCTTCCTTTTAATATATAAATCATCACCTACTTTCCTCCTTTTAATTTCTTCTTCATATGACTTTTTTTGATCTCCATTCTCTTTATCTTCATCATAATCATTTTCTTTCTTTCTCATTGCATTCCAAACTGAATTATAACTTACTTTTATTCCTCTATTATGTAAAATTGATACAATATCTCCTATTCTAACTTCTGCATCTCCTATTGTTCTATAAATTTCATTTTTAATAAAATCATCTGTAGATCCAAAATCTGTAACTGACGTAGGACATTTATGAATTAATTTCATTTTTTTAACAATAAATTTATTATCTTTCTTTCTGTAATTAGAAGTAATAAAACAATCACGACCAAACTTCTCCTTTCCTTGACAAAATAAAGAAATTGATTTTGGTGTCTCTTGTAAATCGTATTTTATATTATTTTGATCTGCAAAATCCTTCATAGCTTTGATAATTTCATCTTTAGAATCGAAAATGTCATTAACTGAAAGATTCATGAGGGGTAAAAAAATAAAAAAAAAATAATAGCAAAAGGAAGGGAGGGGAGGGAGGGGGGTTAATTAAGGGGAATAGAGATTAAATAGAGATATAAAATGAGGATTAAAAGGGATCTAAATTGAGGATTTAAAGGGATTTAAAATGAAGATTAAAAGGGATCTAAAATGAGGATTTAAAGGGGTCAAGAATATTTATATTGATCTAACATTAATTAAGGCTTAATAATAAAGTGGTCATTAATAAATGTTACTTAGCTATAATTTAAATGATATCTTATTTTATTGATAACGGTATTTTTAATATTAATACAAATATTTTTAAATCTTTTACTATCATATATTAAGTCTATAATCATCCCTTTGCCTTATTTAACATCCCTTGACATTACAAAATACAAATATTAAAATACTTTATTAAATTTTTATTCATTGTTTTAAAATATCTTTAGTTATTACATTATAAAGAATGTAACATCCTACACTAATACTAAATATCATAACTAATAAAGCAAATAAAGAAGAAGCTTGTTTCTTTTTTGAATATAAAAAATAAAAAGCACATGGGAAAAATAATGATAAAGCATTAATAAGTACTGCTCCCATTATACCAAGAATAATATCTAAAGATAAATGAGGATATAAATTAATTAAAAAAAATGATCCACAAAAAAGTGATACACAACTAATTCTTATTCTTTCTGCATTCCTTTCATTTGCTATTAATTTAACTATGGTTCCTACTGCAGGATTGACTTGTAATGGGAATGATCCCATTAAAACAATAAGAGCTCCAACAATAGCAATTTTTGGTAAAATTGTAAGATTAGAGTGATTTTCTTCTAAAAAAACATTCAATTTTGATGTTTTATTACAAAATAACTTAATAAGATCTTGTTTTATAACTGCATTTCCTAAAACTTTATATCCAAAAAATCCAACTGATGAATAAACTATTCCTCCAATAACAGCACTAGCTAAAGAAATAATTAAAATATTTCTAGTAGTTTTAGATTCCATTTCAGTATAAACTTTAACCATATTAATTTGACAAGCCATTGCTAAAATTATCTTTGGTACACCAGAATAATAATCACTATTGGCTGCTTTTAAATCACCATCTCTAACTTTATCTCCTATAAAAAAATTAAAAAATATCATTAAACAAAGTAAATAAAAAACTGAACCAACACCAGCCCAAGAAGTAAACCATAAACTACTTAAATCTTTTTTTAAAGATAATAAATATAAAATTATTCCAATACCAACCATAAACATCAATTTATATTTTTTATATTGACTATCTTCTTTATCCGTAATACCAGAAGCAAAAAGTACTGCTAAATCTACCATGTAATTAAAAAAAGCTAATCCAGTCATAAATTGAGCACAAACAATACTAAGATCTACCGATAATCCTAAAAAATATCCTTTTTCATAACCAATAGAAGAATAAGTAATATTATTCATATCCTTTTGTTTGGAAGCAGCAAAACTAACAGCGTAAAGAGTAAAAAAAGTCAACAAAGTCATAATAATCATAAGAATACCAGCATTAGCATACCCGATGCTTTCAAAAGCAGAAGGTGTAAAATTAATACCTGCCCCCATCATAGAAGTAACAATAGTAATTGTGGCTGATACCGTACTTAATTTACTCGCTGACATTAAATGGGGGTAAAATAAAAAAAATATTTGGAAAAGAAATATCAAAAAATGTTCACAATTAAAAAAAAGGAGATGAAAAAAAATATTTTTTAATTAAAAACTTTAAATTATTAGAAATTACTGGTTTTTTGATTTAAATTAAAAATTAAGAAAAAAGGAGTAAAATTGTAATATTTTGATAGAAAATTAAAGATCTGTCAGAAATATAAAAATTAATAAACAAAAAAATATTTAATAGAACTTTTATTTAATCTGTTTTTACAAAACGTCAATCAATTGATCGATGTGATTGATTTCAAAATCAAAAAAAAAACTGAAAGAGATGAAGAAAATTGTTAAAATTCATGTAAAAAAGAGAAAAAGATTGTAAAAATTTAAACTTTTCATCGATTGTGAATGTCTACGTAATTTAGTTCCATGTCAAAAAAATCTCCAAACGTCAAAAACACCAGTATCTTTCCTTTAATTGTTGTTGATCATAGCATCAACTTACTAGAGTGGATGTACAATGAAGTCACTGATATAAATAGTAAGTAGGAATATGGGGTAGCATCAAACAAACAGCATAGGCCAGTGATGGCATAGTAAAAAATTTAGTGGCTTATTTTAAAACTTAAAGTTGATTATAATCTTGTGCACAACAAGGCCAGTAAAAACACATTTTGTGCATGCATACTTATCAACCAAAAGTTGTTTTGTAATTTATAAATTTCAATAACGGTTTTTACAAGTTTAATGGCAATGGATTTGGTTAAAAGAGCTTTCTTTGGGTTAAGTTATTTTACTCTGCTTATTTGCTTTTTAAAAACAAACAAAAAAACTTTTACGTTTTACTCGAAAAAATTAAGAAACGATTTCAATAAAAAAAATCATAACGAATATTTATTCAATACCACACAAACAAAAAATATTATTTTAAAATCTTAGAAGATTATTGATCTGAAGCACTTGCTTCAGCTCACCCGTTCTTCTTTTGTTTAACTTTCTGGAATCTCCAATCTCAAATAAGTTGGAACTGAAGAAAGTGGGGGTAAAAAATTTTTAAAATTTATAGGAAAAAAATTGAGAGTAAGAAAAATTAAAATAGTTTTTAAATTTAATGAACATCTATCATTCTATAATACAACAATAGATAGTAATTCTATACTACAATAGATAGTTCTTCTATACTACAATAGATATCCCTCATCTACATAGACCATTTTACATTTATTTATTTTTATTTGTTTATTAAGATCGTGTATAATATATAAACTCCTGCTAAAATACTCAATCCCATTATCATTATGAATATCACACCGAGTAAACCAATTCTTCTACAAGTTGTTAAATAATAAATCCCAGGAAATAAAAAACATATAAAATTATTAAAAATAGCTCCTACTATCCCTAACATTAAACTAAGAGAAAGTCTTGGATATAGATTAATTAAGTAAATAATTATACAAAATACAGAAATAACTGCAATTCTAAGTTTTTCTTCATTTTGATTTCCAATTAATTTAACAAAAATTGAAACTGCTGGATTAATTTGTAAAGGAAAACTACCAGTAATGACTACCATGGCTCCTATAACAGCAAAAGATGGTAGATGTTTTATAAAAGAATATTTTGATAAATATAAATTTAAAATAGAATTTTTGTCACAAAAAATATTTACCATATCTAAACCATTTGCTTTTGCTCCAAATAACTTATAACCTAAAAATCCTATTACAAAATAAGTAACAACTCCTCCTAAAGAACTAAAAAAAGATACTAATAAAATACTTTTTGTATTTTTCTTTTCCATTACATTAAAAACTTGAACCATATTCACTTGACAAGAAAAAACTAATATAAAGAGAGGAAGACCAGTAGAATAATTAGAATTAAAAGCTTCAAAATTTCCATTACTAATTTTATCCTTGAGAAAGCAGTTTAATACAAACAATAAAATAATTAAATAAAAAACTGAAATAACACAGGCATAATAAGTAAATCTTAATCTTGATAAATCTTTTTGTAATGAGAGAAGATAAAAAATAATCATAATAGCCGTCATAAAGATCAATTTACAATAAAAAAAATTTTGATCATCATTTTTTATACCAGTAAAAAATAAAACGGCCATTTGTACAATGTAATTAAAATATGCTAAAGAAATAAGACATAAAGCAAGAAGAATACTAAGATCTACTATAATACCAAGAGGGTATGAGATATTGTATCCAAGTTCAGAGTAAGAAGTGCCTTTACTAGATCCTCTTTGAGAAGCTGTGAAAGCCACTGCGTATAATGTACAAAAGGTGAGTAGGGCGATAAAAGACATAATAAAGAGGGCATTTAAGTAACCAACACTTTCAAATGCATTTGGCATGAAATTAATACCAGCACCTAACATTGAAGTGTAGAGAGTAAGGGATGATGAAAAAACACTTAATTTCGTAGTCATTAATAGGGGGTAAAAAAATCCAGAATTAATAAAGTAATCAAAATTTTAATTGCAAAAAATCTGACATCATAAAAAGGAAAATGTGATGATGATGTGGGAATAAGGGAGATAGGAGATTAAGGAAGGGTGTGAGATAAGTAAGGAGGTAAAAATTTGATGTGATTAAAGGAAAATTAGCAAATAATCATAAAAATTGAAACTAAATTCTAAAATTCGAATTTATTTATGGATGTCAATTTTAAGAATTAATTAATTTAAGATTTATCAAAATTTTATGTAAAGGGAATATTTTAATTGGTTAATGTCAGTTTTTCATTTGTTAATTTAAATAAAATTTTAAATGGATAGTAAAGAGATGAAGTAAAGAAGACAGTAGTTTTATGAAATATAAAATTATCATTTAGTTTGTTTTATATAAATATGTTTAAAATTAAAAGCTCAGATATGCTTCGAAAAAATGTTTTGTTAAGAGTACTCTAAAACGCTTGTCTTTGGAAGACCGGAAAAAGTGTTTTGGTAGTAAATTAGAAGAAAATTTGAGTTAGGGATTAGCAGACGGCCTTGAGGTAACCTTTTCTCATCTGTGAGTAATTTGCATTTAAGTGCCAAAGTATATTTATTTAAAATATTCTTTCATAAAATTGTAAACAAATACGTTAAAATTTAAGTAGAAACACTTTTTAAGGACCGACATCAATGTCAAGCACAATCAGTTGAACATAATTTTTATGGTAGGAGAAAAAAAATGATACGATTCATTAAAGTCAAAACAACATAAGTTAACACTTAGCAATTCGAGTTTGAGAAACTTCGCAAATATGACATACAGGCAGATAAATCAACACAGTTATACGTTTTCAAATCAACTATTTTTGAACATGTGTTTACTTGGGATGGTGTAGTAACAGAAATCCACACAAAGTATAGAGGGAGGCTTGAGATATTAGATCGAGTGGAGGCTTACATTTAGTCTTTTGTCTTAAAGAAGACACCTTTGACCATTTATTTAGACTTTTGCAGAACTGAAATTAAGAAGAGCTCTTGAGTGTTGATAGATCTGCCTATGTCTTAGTAAAGTCAGACAATACGAAGGTATGTGGCCTCTTTGATAATAAGAAATATTAACAACGTCAATAGCTCACATTAAAATTTTATTTATAGATGTTTTTTGTGATTTTGATTTGAAATTATGGCGTATAGATTGTTTGAGTGATTATATTTTTAGTTAAAAATACTTGATTTGACGTTAAATATAATGCTTTTTATTACACTGTTCCGAAACCAATATGTCCTATTCTTTAGGTCCCTAGAGTAAGATCAGACAATAAATATCATTTTAGGAAACCCGACAAGGATGATGTGAATGACATGTTCTTTAATATATTCTAGAACATTGCATTTAGTGTCTTTTGAGGATAATGAGATGAAGTACAGACTTCCAGGTTATACTTGATTTTTTTCTATAAGCTTGTAATATTTTTATTTCTTTAATGACATCTAAATTTACTTTAATCGTAATTATTAACATCAAGTTATTTACTAATTATGACTTAATAAGAAATACAAAACAAGAGAAAATACGTTTCTAATAACAAAAATACAGTACATTTCGTTTTACTTTCATTAAATTTTTTAAGTTTATTAAATTGTATAAATTTACCGTTATAATGAAATTATATTTTGTAACGACAAATATCAAAAAAAAATTGGAAGTAGAAGTGTGTCTTAATTTTCCTGTAGACCAGATTAGTATTGATATCGATGAAATTCAAGGGACTAAAGAAGAAATAGCTTTCGATAAATTAAAAAAAGCCTTAGCTGGTAATGAAGAAAAAATTATAATTATAGACGATACAGCAATAGAATTAAAAGCTCTTAATGGTTTTCCTGGTCCATACGGTAAAGATTTTTTAAAAATTGGTTATGATTGTATTGAGAATCTTGTAAGTAAAATAGGAAGAGAAACTGTTCTTTCAACTGTTTTAGGACTGGGATATTATGAAAATGGTAAACCAGTTTACAAATTATTTGAAGGCTGTTTAGAAGGAGAAATTATAAAAAAAGAATTTGACAAAGATAAATGTTGGGAATTTGATGGAGTGTTTAGACCACTAGGACAAGAAAAAGTTTATGGAGAAATGAGTTTTGAAGGAAAAAATGCTGTAAGTCATAGAGCTTTAGCTTGTAAAAAGTTGAAAGAATATTTAATTGAAAATAAAATGTTTAAAAAAAATTTTGATGGTAATTTCTGATTAAATACTTTTGAAATTAAACAGCTTATGTTTTTTTTTATAAATTGTTCAAAATGTCGCTACGCAAGCAAGTTAACAGAATGTTTTCTTATATTCGTTTATTACACATTTTGTAAACAAAAGATGAGATACATATCTTTAAATAATGACGTGGATGTATTGTTATTGATAGTGTTCCAGAACATAACATTTATGACTTTATCGCAGAAATGATATTAAAAGTTCACAAAACTTAATTTATTTTTGATCATCTTAGTACAATTTTTTTCTTTAAATATTTACTTTAATATTTTTGATGGACCGATTATTTTTTTTATATTAAAAAATTTAAAATAACCGTTATGGAAATTTATTTTGTAACTTCGAACAAAAAAAAAGTTAATGAAATGAGCTACTACTTAGAAACAAGTTTAAAACAATTGGATATCGAAATAGAAGAAATTCAAGGAAGTGAAGAAGAGATTGCTATCGATAAATTACTCAAAGCTTGTAAATTGAATGAAAATAAATTTACAATTATAGATGATTGTAGTTTAGATATTAAAGGACTTAGTGGATTCCCTGGTCCATACTTTAAAGATTTTATTAGTCTCGGTCTTGATGCTTTGGATAAAATTGTTAATCTTGTAGGAAGAAGAGCTATAGCCAAATGTATTATTGGTTTTGGAATTTATAAAGATGGTAAATTTGATTATAAATTATTTTATGGTCCAATACCAGGAAATATTAAACAATTTACTGGAGAACAAAAGCATTTTGATGATTTGTTTGTTCCAGATAGTATTGGTAGACCATACTCTGATTTAACTTTAGATGAATCAAAATTACATAATCATCGTGGTGTTGCTGCTCAAGGATTAAGAGAATATTTGAGTAATTCAGAATTTAATTTAGAAATAAATAGGTAATTAAATTTAAAAAATTAGTATTATCTTTTTATCTATAAAATTATTTTATAAATTATAATAATGATTAGGAATGTTATCTGTAAAACCCGCATGTAAATAGTCAAATTTTATAATAAACACGCTTATGTCCTATATTGTCAACATTATCTTTTATGGAGCATATGTTATCTATTTAAAATATAACTTAGGAGATGGAAGCCTACCCCCATAGCAGAAAAACATTTAATCATTTTGTTTTAATAAAAGTAATATTTTATTTAAATGTCAATTTTCTCAATATTTAACTTTTGTAACTCTTCATTTACTTGTTTTATTGTTTCAGATGGTCCTTTTGCTGTTATTCCTATAACACTCTCATCACTAAATATTTCATAATCATTGCCTCCTGGTTGAGTCATATCCCCAAAAAAGACAATGTTTTTTAGATTCTCTTCTTTAATATGCCTTAAACAATATCTCTTGTCCCAACCTTTTGGAAAACAGTCAATTGATATTTGACCTCCTATTACAAAAGCCATATCATGTTGAGCAAATTCTTTAGTCATAGCATCCACCATTTTTTGTCTTACTTTATGAATTTTATCATATTCAAAAAACTCTTTTCGTTCTTCTGTTGAACAACTTCTTCCTACTGGACAAATATTTATCATAGAATTTCTGTACTCGATAAAAGTGCCTCTTTTCTTTGGAATATCAATCTTACTCATGTATTCCAAACAAAAATTAGCAAATTTTTTATAAAGATCTTCTCCAAGATAATCAATAATTTTTTCTTGTTTAATTAATTTGCCTTCTTTGTAAAAACTTAAGCCATTTTCAGGAAAACAATAATCAAAAAGATCCAAACAATTTTCTCCTATTTGTTCAACTTGTTTTCCTAAATCAGAACCACCTACAAATGCAATTTTTACTTTTTTTCTGAGTTCTTCAAGCATTTTAATTATTGTCTTATCTGCAGTACATCTCGATGGAGTTAGTGTTCCATCTACATCAAAGAGGAAGATTGTATTATTTCTGTTGTATTCAGACATTGTTGTTAGGTTATATTTATTTAAATATGTAAATAAATGTTTATTTGTTTATGAATAACCAATCAAAAAAAATCAAAAAAGCTAAGAGGATCAATTAAAAAACCACAAAAAGGCTATAAAAAAAATCATCTAGAGATAATAGATTAAAACAAGATACAAATTTAGATAAGAGAAAATGTGTTTGTTACAATTTATTTTTTTAACATAAATAATTTATTTATACATATCAGCTAATGCCTCCGTTGAAATACATCTTAATATTTCACTTGAATCTGAATTTTCAATAAAAATCGAATAAATTGTCCTAAACAACGGAAAATCTTTAGTTCTATTTTTATATTCTAAAAAATTAAAAATATCTTCTGCTGTACCTGTTCCTTGAATCTTTTGACCTCCCATACTTTTCTCAAAATCTTCTAATGAAATATCCTCTTTGCCTTTCATAATTCCGTATTTGTAATTCCTGCCTTCGAGACAAGAAACAACTAAATCGGCAATTCCACAACTTTGAAAAATTGTCTCATCTTTTGATTCTGCGTAAAAATACTTTAAAAATTTTCTTATCTCCATTAAACCATTTCTCATAATAGATACTTTAGTATTACTAGTATAACCAAGACCTTCAACTAATCCACAACCTAATGCAACTATATTTTTTAGAGAACCAACCAATTCTACACCAGGAATATCTTTAACACAAGTTACTCTGTAATTATAAGAATTTAAAAGAAGATAAGAAAGTTCCTTAGCTTCTTCATCTTCATAACCAAGAGTTCCTTCACAAATTGAACCTTTAGCAACTTCTGTTGCAATATTAGCTCCCATTAATACACAAACTTTACATTTAAAAACATTTTTAAGATAAGTACTTATTAAAGTTATAGATTTATCTGGATTATCAATAAAACCTTTAACAACACTTATTAGAATACAATTTTTCTTAATTACTCCTCTGAAATCTTCCATTTTCTTTATAAATTGATGAGGCATTGCTACAATAATTATATCGAGATCAGCACAAATTGAAATTTCAGAAGTACAAAATAAATTTTCAGGAAGGGAAATACCATTTAGATACTTTTTATTAACATGGTTAATATTTATAATTGTAGAAATAAGTTCATTACCATGATACTCCTCAATACCCCACAATGTTACTTTTTCTTCAAAATACTTTGCTAAATTAGATCTTTTTACATTATTTGCTACTAACAAACCGAGAGTTGTTCCCCAATTTCCTGTTCCTATAACACCAACCTTCAATTTCATAATTTTTTTACGGTTCGAAATTTAAGAAAATATTTGAAACAAATTTATGATAAAAATGAATTTTGATAGGTGCCATAGAATAAGTAAATTCGAATCAAAGGCAAAAAATTATAATTGAAGTCAAAGTAAAACATTTTAAAATATTAATTTTTTAATTAAAAACGGTTTTAATAAGATAAGAATAACCTTATTGTAATTGATTAATTAAATCCTGTGTATTATTTTCTAAATTTTTCAATGTTTCAATAATGAGATCTTTGACAGCACAACTCCCATCAGCACATACCTTCATTAACATATGATTATCCATAGGATGCTCAACTTTATAAGTACTAAATTTACATCTATTATCTCTAGATATTTCATCAGTTAAACTACTTCCTAATGTGTGTGTCTCTCCATCTACTCGAATTTCAATTGTATTTGGAATATTTTTATCATAAACCATTTTGATAAATTTGTTAGACATTGAGGGATAAAAAATAAAAAAAATTTTATCCTCTTTCAAATTTATTTTTATCTTTGCATTCATTTTTACTATGAAAAATACAACAAATTTTACTTTTTTTCTTTTGTAAATGTTCATTATCAACTGTATCTGAAGTAAATGACACTTTTTTCTTTTTACTTACCAATTTTAAAACAAGTTTTTTTACTTTTGTTTTTGTTTGAGTCAATGTCATGGATTATAAAAAAAAATATTTTAAAACATACAAATTTACATATTTAAAAATATTTTTTTAGAGCATACACATTTACATATGAAAATAATAAAATACTTTACATTTATTTTAATATGAAAATATTTTTTTAAAACATACACATTTATTTTAATAATTCAATTGGTGGTGTTTTTACTTTTATAACTACAAAATATCCTGCTTGATCTCCTTTTTTAAATTTAAGTGGTTCACAAGTATTATTATAAACAATAAAATACATTGGTCCCCTATAATCACTATCTCCGACTCCTGCTACAGATCTAAACATACTTCCACAAACATTAATAAAATGTGTATTTGGTACTTTAATTCTTATTCCCATTGGTACTAATCCTCCTGAACATGGTGGTATTTCACTATTTTTAGATACAAAACATTTATAAATCCCATTTTCGTAAACAGGTTTTTTGCCTCCTTCTAAGACTTCAATCAAAATTTTCATGGATCAATAAAAATTAAATCTTTAAATAATAAAATAAATTTGATTTTTATTTGAAATTTATTTTAAAATCAACCAATTATTATTTGATATTCCAAAATAATGATTTTATTGATGACCCAATTAATCATTTTAAAAATTTTGATAGGTATGATTTTTATTAATTGCCAGTAGATTTTTCTTAAATTTGATGATGAAAATGATTGGATTTAAAACTTATTATAAAGTAAAAAACATATTACCCTCAATGGACTCTGAAAACTATAGAAAAGAATATAATTCCTCGTTAGAAAATAATTTAGAATACTGGAAAAGAAAAGGTGAGACACTTATTTGTTGGGATAAACCATTTGAAAATGTTTACAATGGAGATTTCAGTAATTCAAAATGGTATGAAGGAGGAGAATTAAATGCATGTTATAATTGTATTGATAGACATTATAACTCAAATCCAAACAAAGTGGCTATGATTTATACGGACAATAACAATAATTGTACAAAATTTACATTTGCTGAATCTTTAAAATACATCTCTAAAATTTCAGCACTTCTTAAAGAAAAAGGACTTAAAAAAGGCGATTGTGTGGCTATTTACATGTCGATGTCCCCAGAAGCCGTTTTTGCTACTCTCGCTTGTGCTAGACTTGGTTTAATTCATAATTGTATTTTTGGTGGATTTAGTCCAGACAGTATTTTACTTAGAATCGAAGATTCTAATGCAAAATTTCTAATTACATCTTATGAAGTAGAGAGAGCTACTTCTAAAATTTCATTTTGGGATAATGTAAAAGTGGTAGTAGACAAAAAACCAATGGATATTTTAGTTTTTGATATTGAAACTAAAGGTAAAAATTTAGATAAGAAACCAGAATCTCTTGGTTTAAGTACTACTTATTGGTCCGATTTAGTAAATAATACAATTGATTTCATTGGTCATGTACCAGTCAAATCAGAAGATATTCTTTTTTATTTGTACACGAGTGGAAGTACTGGAAAACCAAAAGGAATGGTTCATACTACTGCTGGATATTTAGTTTATGCTGCTTTAACCACAAAAGTATGTTTCGATTTAAAAAATGAAGATCTTTTTGCTTGTACTGCTGATATTGGTTGGATTACTGGTCATACTTATTCTATCTATGGACCTCTACTAAATGGTGTTACAACTGTTATTTTTGGAGGTACACCAGTACATCCTGATTATTACAGGTTATTTAAACTTGTACAATCTTTAGGAATTACTCAATTATATACAGCTCCTACTGTTGTTAGAACTTTGCGAAAATATTTTTTAACAAATGAATTTGAAGGTGTTTATAACTTAAACTCTTTAAGATTACTTGGTTCTGTTGGCGAACCTATTAATAAAGATGCATATAAATGGTTTACTGAATCTTTTAATAATTTACATATTGTTGATTCTTATTGGCAGACTGAAACAGGTGGAATTATGATAGCTCCTATTCCTTATGCTATTTTGGGACAACCAGAATGTGCATCTCTACCTTTCTTCGGTGTATCTCCTGTAATAGTAAAACCAGAAAGTACTTCTGAATCAATTATAGAAGCATCTCCGTATGAATTAGGTCATGTGTGTTTTAGAGGATCTTGGCCTGGTATAGCTAGAACTATTTTAAATGATGATAAAAGATACAAATCATCATATTTTAATTATGATGGTCTTTATTTTACAGGTGATGAAGGTTATGTCGATGAAAATAATTTATTTTGGATTAGAGGAAGAGCTGATGATGTTATTAATGTATCTGGTCATAGATTAAGTACTGCTGAAATAGAAAGTGCTGCTTGTACTGATCCGAATGTTGCTGAAGCCGCTGTAGTGGCTATTGATGATGAAATTACAGGTCAAGGATTGTGCTTTTTTATCGCTGTAAAGCAAAATATCTCAGAAGAAGAAGCTAGTAAATCACTAAGAAATACTCTTAGAAACAAAATTGGTAAGCTTGTAAATCCTAAAAAAATTGTTGTTGTAAAAGGTTTACCGAAAACATCGACTGGAAAAATTATGAGAAGAGTATTGCGTGATATTTTGTTAGGAACAGTTCCTGAAGATTTATCTACGTGTACTAATATTGAGAGTATTGAAGCCATTAGAAATGCATCTTTTGGAAAAACTAAATGATATTAAACGTTTTGAATATGCATCGATAAAAATGTATCTAGTTTTTGGTAACGCTTGTTTAAAACTGTGGTACCCCACATATATTAATTTAGTTATTGTTTGTTTATTTTAATTAATCACATGTTTATTTAATTTAGTTTTTGTTTATTTTAATTTAGATTTGATATATTAAATCAAAACGTAAACAAATAAAAATATATAAAGAGAAAATATCTACAACCCCACGTATTATTAGATGACAACGGAGAATAATAACAAGAATAACTATTATGATAAACAACCCCAAAAGATGGATAGGATCGAAAACAAGAGGTCATCCAGGGGATCTACTAAAGAATTTAAAAACAATAAAGAGTATTTTAGTAAAAGCTATTTGGAGCAGTATTTCAGCTGTGGTTACGTCAAAAACGAATAAATTTTGGTTTACTAATCGTTTAACATTTTAATTTATACAAAAAATCAATTACATTCAAATATCAAAAAATCGTTGTAAAATATTGTCTTGTATTCTTTCATCGCAATAAAATGTAAATTCGATTGAAAAGGATACATCTTATGATAAAGAATTATGTGAAATTATGTCTCGCTGATAATATGGCGTATCAAATCATGCGTTTATAAACGATCTTAACAAAAACCAAATTGAACTTTAAGATTGTTTTCTCCAAACAGTAACTGTAAACCAGCAAATGCCAGTCGGAAACAAACATGATGTTCAAAAATGCTTTGTTATAGCACTGTATTAATACCATTCTGCCCTATTCCTCAAACCTAGGCGTTCAATTGTTGCATTACTCTTGTAGTAAACTCGACAGGGGATGTGAATGATACATTTCTAGATGCGCCCTAAAAATGCCATATAAAATTATGTCGAAGACAAATGAGATAATTGCTTTCACTCTCAAATAATAGTTTCTTCTCCCAAATCTTCAACGCAATCTAAAAAATCAAGACAATAAAATAAAACATTATCCTGGGCACCAACGATGTCATAGAAATCACACTTTTTATTTCAATTCAAAAGTATGTTTAAGCTTTTTATATTTAAAAATAAAAATATTTAATTTTCCATTTCTTGCTTAATTTTCTCAAGAATCTCTATAAGATTTTCTGGATCCATTCCTGCATCTAATAATTTGTACATTGTGTTTAAAGTTGCTTCATCCACATCAAGATTTAGTTCATTTACTAATTCAATTAGAAGTTTTGAGTTGCTCATTGTTTTAAAAGGGATAAAAATATTTTAAAAGATTTATTAAACAATTTTTAGATTTAAAAATACAATTAAAATCATTATTTATCATTTATTCTGTCTGCTAATTTCACCTAGTCTCTCAATGTGTTCATTGCTAGGTAAATGCTTAACATTTGTTATTTCTCTTATCCCAAAACTGTAATCAAAATCCTTTTCTACAACAAAAGAAATATCATCTGTATCTATAATTTCTTTACCTTTATGTTTACACAATGTAGAACTTCTTGATATGATATCTAAAAGGAATTTCTCGCATAAGAGTTGAGTACTTTTTATTACATCATTGTCTACTTTAGTTTTAGATAATTTTGAGAATTTTTTCGGACAAAGAAAATGGTGTTCGATGTTCATTACCAGAAAGGGGTTATAAATTAAAAAACGAAACAAAAAAGTTTTTATAAGAAGATCGATATTAAATTTTTGACTGTGGATTGTTTTAAATTATGCTACATCCGCCTAGCTAGAAATGATTAACATTAAGTTGTTAAAATTTAAAATTGATATTTACTGCTTTAAAATAACTTTAACTCACGTTATAATACGTCATATTAAATAAATTACATAATATTACATGTTTTATAAGTAGAACATTTGCACGAAATTTATATTTGCTTAAAGCAAATCCTTTTTATTTCTTCTTTTCACTTCCAAAATGGTTTTATAAAAAAAAATAATATACTTTTTTGACATATGACAAAAATAGATAGGAAACCCTTATATGAATACTACAGATAATTCAACTTACAGCTTTACCATTAAAGATACTGAAACTTTTTTTAAATCACAAGAATTTTACACTATACTGATATATGGAAGTTTTTTTACTCTACCTTTGGTTTTTTTCCTCGTGTTTTACTTGATTAGTAAATTTAATACTATGAATTATCTTTTAAAAATTTTAATGAATTACATGAGATCAATTTTGGGAGGATTTATTGTTAGTATGATCGCTATAGTTAGATATACTAAACTTCCTGAATTTGAAGTAAGGATAGGATTAGTGTTTTTTATGCTGTACATTTATCCTATTGTACAATTTATACTTTTACTAGCATTTTTAGCTGCAATAATATCAATTTATCAACATTGCAAAAAGCCCGATTCGATAGAAACCGTTGAATTTGAATTAATTAATGTGAACGAGGGAGAAAATGATGAAAATTTAACTGTGATTGAAGATAATGTAAATTCATTAAGTTGCTTTGAAAAGATGAAATCGTGCTTTGATAAAATGAAGATTGGTAGAACATTATGGTTTAAAAAATTTAATGATATATATTCCCCTATTTTAGTTTTAGGAATAATTTTTCTAAATTCATTTTACTCTGGACTTGGGTTCAGCTCTTTTGAAAACATTGAGATCTTTGAAAAAACCATGATTATCCACAAAATTTATGAGGTATACAGGATAACTCACACCTTTAAGAAATTAAATACCAAGTGGTATATTGTGTTGGTTTACATAGTATTATTTGTAGTTCTTAATCCTATTGGAATCTTCGTCAAAGATTATTCCATAAAACATAATTTAAATATGCATAATGTCCCGTTAAAAACATTTTTTGATAAAATTTCGTATAGAAGTCTTCTTATAACAGCAATCATCGAAAATCTAGCACCAATGCCTTCAAGTAATCTGGCAATGGTACTTAATTTTATTTCATTTTTTACTATGTCTGTAATATCCGGATTTTTTATCTTAACAGATCATTCTTCGGATTAAATTTTTATCAATTAATGTTAATCAGTTTGTAAACGTACTTAGTTTTTTAAAAAATCTACAAAATTTTAAAACAACATTTAGGCATAACTAAATTTGTAAGTAAAAAACGTGTAAATATTTAAGTAAAAAATATATGTTGGCAAACAGAGATTTATGATTTTGGTTTTGTAGAATTTCAAGGTATAGCCTTTAATAATTTTTAATGGACGTTTCCAAATATATGGCGCAACTAAAACCTTTAGTAATTAGATAAGCACGATACTAGTGGTGATACATTAAATTACAATAAATTTAACTCGTTTTCAAATGCGTGTATACTGCAACCCGATAAAAGTTCAAATAGATGTTTTGAATATTTTGAACATTAAAAAAAAACAAATTACAACTTTAAAACTGTTTTAAACTACATTTTACATGTAAAATTAAGAAATTAAAGAGATTTTCGTTTATTGTATCATCAAATAAACACAGCGGGTTTGAGGGTTATTGTCGAGTGTGCATATCAACTGATACTAAGATAAGCAATTACATTATTGAGCATACTAATCTGTAACATATCTATGACAGATTGTTGATAAAGTATTTAAAGGCCTGGAAACAGTGTTTCTATGCCAAATAATCCCAAAAAAATGTTTAGCTTAAATGCTTCCGTCAGACGTTGGCAATGTAACACATAAAATATCATTAAAAGCGAATAAAATTCTAAGTAAGCCACTACACGTCAAAATTTTATCTAATGCAAAAAGATAAAGCAAATTAGTATGAGAAATTGGCAATGTCAAGTCAATACAAACGACATCTTATTATTTTGTATATTTTTTAATCTTTAAATAGCAAATTGAAAGATTTTTAAAATTGCGTTATACGAGGGTTGACTATATTACCTATTTTTCAATAGGGCATCCAAATCATTGTAAAAATGTATCGGTGTGGGGGTTCAAACCCATAAAAGTATATGCGTATGATGCAAAAAGTTAATTTTTTGCATCCACATAGCCCTTTCTTCTACGGGAAACATTTTATTTAACATTTTTTCGAAAAAACTAAACAAAAAGCATAAAGATTTTAAGTACGAAAATTAAATTAAAAAAATGTGTTAAAGTTTGAAAATAACATATAGAGCAGCAATATCAAAGTTAATAAAGTTTAACATGACAAATGTCTGATCCATTTTGCTTTGATTAGTTTAAAATCCATTTTTTTGACGTTTAAATTTTTCAGTTAGATCTTATTTATTTTAACAAGCATCACACAACAATATACAATAATCTAACTTTTTTAACAAGTTTTTGAGAATTACAATTTGACAGTTATTTACCAAATATAAATCATGATTGTTTTACTAATATCAAAAATCAAAAAGAAGGGTCAAATGGACATAAGCTCAAATGCAACAAATAATACAATGAACAGAAATTCATGCATTGATTTAAAAGAAACGGATATATTTCAAATCTGTTTTGCAAGTATCTTTTTTCTCTGTTGTTCTATCTATTTTAACATTATTTTTTCCTTATTAAGTAGAAATAAAAAAGTCAATGCTAAACTCTCAAAAGTAATGAATGTCCTCAAATCAATCTTGTCTGGCTTAATTATTTCTTTGTTTTTCAACGTTCAACATACAAATAATGTTTGTTTAGATTCACTTTCAAGTTTTTGGAATTCATTACTAAATAGTTTGCCTGTTATTTTAATGACAATTGCATATTTATTGGTAAGTTTACGTTTTGTAATACATTATAAAAGAAAGAATGACAAAAATTTGATCAACGATTCTGAAATTTTTGTGGCCGATATAAAAGTAGACAATAAATGGCACAATGGATCGAAGCTAATCTTACAAAGCATAAAGAAAAATTATTTAAGCATTACTAAAGAATTTAACACGTATTTTTACAATAGGATTTACCTTTTTTTGATATTTTTCCATTCTTTCTTTTCCGGATTGGGATATAGTGGAAATCAATTTATCGGATTGTACGGAATTATTATTTTGGTGCGTAAGCTATATGAATCATTTCGTATGCAACAATCCTTTAAGAGATTAGGTTTAAACAAGGATAAAGCATTGCATATGATGCTTTTTTTTAGCTTTCTTACTCCGATTGGGATCCTTCTTAGAATTTTTTTGTCATTGAATGGTGTTTCAGTCGATAACAGTCAAACAATTAAGTTGTGCCAAAAAATGTTTTTTCAAAGTTGTATTGCTATGGCTGGTTTTGATTTCTTGGATCCATTACCGAGATCATGGCTAGATGTTGCACTTAATTTTCCTTTAACCCTCATTTCTTATTCATACTTCAACTTATACTTCACGAACAATGAACCGGTATTTTAATTAAATTAAATTCGAATTAATAAGTTTTGGATTAGTAAAAACAATACGATTATTATTGTAATTTACACATTTTTTCAATATTCATTACCTAATGACATGTATACGTAAAATTAAGTTAGAGTTAAAGATCATATAATCTTAGGCGTTTTCCCCTTTTTGTTATTTATATCTGTCGTGTTCTAGATTTTTCGTCGGTCCTGTGATGATCACAGTAATTTATGAAATTTATATTACATTTAATTAAATTCGTTTTGTAAACAGATATCATAAGCAACGAGTTTTATGGTAGGCGAGTAAAGAACTGGACATGGACTTGTCCGTGTCACCTAAAATAACAAAATTACATCTTTGTACAATTAGTTCTTTTAGAAAAAATTTAATTTTAATTTAAGTTTACGAGTATAACTCCTCTTTATAAACTTCATAAAAATCAAAAAAGTAATATTTTATGTTTTTTAATGAGCTCTTGCTAATTATGTTGATGGGGACATGTATGTAAAATTAGGATTTATAGTACTCTCGTCAGAGCAAATCTAGTCTATTCTCAATATAAAAGAATCACACATGATAGCTTTTAATTGTAATATATTTGAGTAGGCTTGTTTAAGTATCTGATATTGTAATTAAAAAATTTAAGGCTACAAATACAGAAATTGTCATAAGACTTCGCATATTTCTCGTCCTTTAACAATAAACATTTGACCATAGAATTTAAACTTAAAAATATTTATTTTTTTGATAAAAATGATGTGAAGTTAATTTAGATTGCTAAATTGACAGAAGGAAATTATTTTAAAAATATAATCATATATCATGGTTATTAACTTTTTTGTTCACACGTGTAATTTTTATTTATGCTTAACTATTCAAGCAAATTACAAAGATATAGATTAAAATTTTGTGAATGTAAGATTCAATAAGTTAGTCAAGTAGTATCTCTACAGACCATTGATAACGATAATGATGTGTTTTATGGTCGTAAATTTCTAAGGCGACAATCTTATTTACTATGTTTACTGTAAGGGTTACGTGTAAAACAGTAGTTACATTGAATAATTTTGAAAATTTTATTTTAGAAAAAACTACATTTATATCGTGCAAATTTTCCCGTAATGTGTTTATTAATTGTAAAAAATTTAAAAGAACAAGTTCTTAGGTGGTTAATTACCGTCAAAAAAGAACAAAAAATATCTTTTAGAACCATTTAAAACATCTCATCTAAATTTAATAGCATAAGCAAATAGAAATTTAAAAAACTACACAAAAACTTACCAAAAAAATACAGCACCCAACGTTCCCAAGTGGTCTCCCTTCTTAGTACTAATTAAGCTCATACTGGTTTAACTTCGGAGTTCTGATGGGTTCCGGTGGTTTTCAGTAGATATGGCCGTATCTGTATAGTAAAGATATGTTAACATATATAAGTCATTGATAAAAGATCAAGCCAAAGAAAGAAACTATCCATATATATCTCATATATAAATATTATTTCTCTACTTATTACTACTTACAAAAAATAAATATAATTTCAATTATTTAACACAAATCAATTTAGCTAATATAACTTTCTTATATCACTCATTCTAAACCTCGTGAAGGTATTTTGTATTTAGAACATAGACAAGATAATTACAATGTCAGTATACACTTTCATCAAATAATCCCATCTTTTTTTATTTATGATCCTGCTAATGGTTCTCCAACAGCAACCATGTTACGACTTATATCAGATCTAGTACTATCTATTCACTTTATAAATTTGTTCATAGATAATACCATCTTAGATAGCGACGGGCGGTGTGTACAAAGAACAGGGACTCATTCAATTCTACTTATTAAATAAAATTTACTAGCAATTCCATGTTCAAATATATCTTACATTATATTATCCCTTATAATATCAAATATTATTGTATTGCGCGTGCAACCCAGATTATCTTAGGGCATAACGGACCTGTTTTAATCCTCTCCTTCATATGTATCACTACATCTGTCTATATGAGGGTCTCACATCTTGTTGAAATTAATCATTACTTCACAGCATCCATTGGAAACGGCCATGCACCACTATCATGATAAAATATTATATCATGTTATACCTGGTAAATTACCCCGCGTTGAGTCAAATTAAGCCGCACAATCCACTCCTTGTGGTATTCTTCCGTCAATTTCTTTAATTTTCAATCTTGCGATCATACTATCCCCAGAGTCAATATAATCTTAATTTCTCTACATAAATATATATCAAAATATATCTATGATTCAACATAGTTTACTGCTAGAACTACAATGGTATCTAATCATCTTCGATCCTCTAGCTTACGTCCTTGTTCTAATAATACATTTAAGTATACAGCTTTCGCTTCTGTTCATCCAGTTAGGGTTATCACATTTCATCTCTCTCCTAACCATACAGTATACCTTACGATGCTTATTATAAATAAACTACAGACTTTTTAACTGCATCAATCATCATACACACTATCGGAACAAGTATTACCGCGGCTGCTGGCACTCGATTTGCCCTCCGATTTATCTTGTAATATGTACTTACAATACTACAATAATTATAAAATACTACTCATAACTGCCTCAATATAATATCATAGGTCAAGTTTCGCCCCTGCTGCAATCCTTAGACTTAGTAGCAATCTCTCAGGCTCCTTCTCCGGAATATTACAAAGTAATACCGTTATCCGTCATAGTCTTGTTAAGCCATTACCTTAACAACTAACTGATAGATCTTATTCTTATTGTATTATTGTTACCTATAATTTAACATAGTTAGAGTCCTAATACATCAAATCAAATAAGAGTTACTGAGCTGTTCGTCTTTTCTTTATATTCAATAAACATGCATGGGTTAATCTTAGAGTATAGCGTCTACGTCAGGCAGAATCAACCTGGTGTTTGTAATTAGTATTAACAAGAAAATACGATAATACAAATAGAAAATAATAATAAAAATGAATGATAAAATATAATAATCAAAATTAAAACAACAATACACATTATGAATATAAAAAAAAATATATAAGTTTGTAGTTTTTTGGATCAATAAAAACATTTATCAATGCATTCTGTACCACGTGAAGGTATTTTTATACAGAACGAAATGGTAACCTCAAAATGTCGGTATACACCTTCATTCTTACAGTCCCACTCTTCAAAGAGGTAGTATTCCTCAGTTGTTTATCATTAAGATTAACTTCATGCTTAAGAGGCTTTCAGCATTTATTATTCATGACGTAGTTTTGCAACATAATTGAATAATTAATCGCTACACCAGAGGTCATCACTTATTGTTCCTCTCGTACTATATAACTTTTCTTAATAATATAAACAGTAGGGTAAAACTAACCTGTCTCACGACGGTCTAAACCCATCTCACGTTCCTCATTAACGGGTGAACAATCCAACACTTCGTAACATATACACTACGATGATCAGAAGAGACGACATCGAAGAATCAAAAAGCAAAGTCGCTATGATCGCTCATTTGCTACAAGCCAGTTATCCCTGTGGTAACTTTTCTGTCACCTCCAATCAAATAAAATTATTATTGGAGGATCTTTAGGCCATGGTTTCCCATCATATAAAACTATTGTTCTATACATCAGACACACTTATACCCTTATATTGAACATTAGGTTTCTATCCTAATTAATTGTATCTTAGGACAACTGTGTTTCTTTATAACAGTTGTACCGCCCCAGCCAAACTCCCCATATAATTACAGTAAATTCATATAATATTAATATTAGTGGTTTCACATTACATCTCCCACCTCTCTACAATATAATATATACAAATTGAAATATACTAGAGTAAAGCTCAACAGGGTCTTCTTTCCCCGCTGATAAATAACAAGCCCGTTCCCTTGTCTCGTTGCTTCACATAGCTCTAAATAGGGACAGTAGGAATCTCGTTGCTCCATTCATGCGCGTCACCAATTAAATGACGAGGCATTTGGCTACCTTAAGAGAGTCATAGTTACTCCCGCCGTTTATATATGCTTATTCGATTTTAACTAATAAATACACTGGGCAGAATTCACTTTACATTATCATAAAGCTATGTTTTTATTAAACAGTCAGATTCCTCTCATAATATAAAAAGTTCTAGCATGCTAGAGCCAATCTTTATCCCAAAGTTACAGATCTATTTTGCCGAATTCCCTTACTTAGATTACTTTATATATATTTGTTATAAAACAGAGACACCTGATGCGGTATAGGTACGGTTTATTTATTTCTTTTTTAACATATTATTATTCAAATGATGATCTTATAACAACTATCACATCATATACAAATTATAACTCATTTATATTATAACTTTTTACAATAATAGTCCATATTTGTGTCACCACTCAATAAATAAGATAATAAAATATTAATACTATTCGTTTTATTATAACACCGTCTCACGTCATCATAATGACAACCCTAATCTCTATAAATACAAATTATTATGTTACTACCACCAAGATCTGCTCATTTGATTATTCAATATATAATAACTTATATACTTCAACATATTCAAATTACACAACTACCAAATAACATATTTGTTATTTAACACACTTCAATACTATTATAATATTCATCCATTTTATACAATAATACATTCGGTAGGTACGTTGTAACACGTTTCTTAGCGGATTTCTACTTCCATAACAACCGCCCTACTGTCATAATGTATTCATCATATTTATAATTATAATACAATTAGAAATTTTAGTGCATCTCAAGGTTCATCCCTTATTGCATATCATTCTTACAATCATACGCCCACTTGAGTATCGTAAATATCAGTAAGTATTTATAAAACATACAAACCTATAGAATTAGAAGTTAAACAATATAATTAAACATTGTATTGACTCTACATCTATTTACTTTATTTATACTCAACTGTCCTAAGAGACATTTCGCTGTGAACCAGCTACCACATAGTTCGATTGGTCTTTCGCCACTATATACATCTTTCACCATCGATTTGCACGTCAGAATGACTTAGGTCTTCCAATAAACGGTCGTTTATCTTCAACCATTGACATATATAGTTCACTATGTTTCGGGTCTTACCAGATGACAAACCACCTATGATTCTTTAATACTGTCATCTGGTAATCTCCTTGGTCCGTGTTTCAAGACGGGTCTTATAATTACTATAAGCTAATACTACCATTTTCACAAGTTCCTTCGCAGTACTTGTTCTCTATCGGTATGTCATTTATATTTAACTTTAGATATTTTATTCTATCTATATTCCAATTGCACTACCAAGCAATCGTACTCTACATTGTTTATTTATTGTCATCATTTACTACAATTTAATGTATCTATGATTTGAATGACAACAATAACTTTTAACATCTCTATAATAGATATAGATTACATAATGAGTTCTTTCTTGTTCATTCGCCACTACTAAAGAAATCCTTGTTAGTTTCTTTTCCTCCTTTTACTGATATGCTTAAGTTCAAAGGGTTATCCTAAAATGAATTAGAATTCAAAGATTATGTTTTATCATATTCTTTTATGTTCTTCATCGTTATGACATCCTATTGATCCCATGGTAGTACAATTATCAAAATGTTTTATAATTATGAAAGAATACTATTACTTCTTCTTTCACGTCTTTATTTTCTGGAAGTTATGATCAATGGCGGGGTTGATGGGTGATGTTTGTAGATGAAAATATAGAAATGGAGGCAAAAGGGGGAAGTTTTTTTGGTGGAAAAATATCAAATATGGATGAAAAAAAGAAACTGCATGTCAAAAATATATTTTAGATAGTAATTGATCCTTAAAATTATTTAATTGTATTAATTTTGCCTTTTAACAACTTTTAAACATATAGACTTATCATTACATTATGTTTTAATCTCATAAAAATATATTAACTATAAATGCTATGTAGATCTATGAGCTTCTCAAAGAGAGTGGCCACAAGAAGCTCTCAGCGCTATCCTAAGCAGATGGAAACAGATGCCTAGAGGTGGCTGGCCTAAGACAATCTCCTTTTTCTGTGATAAGTTTCACACAAAGATCTCAGAAATAATGTTTAAGAAAAGAGCTAAAGAAATTTTAAAGACTGAAGCAGGAAAATCTACAGGAGTCAGAAATTTTTGCCAAGAAGACGGAAGGAAAAGAATCAAATTACTAGACGAGATATTTAAGACAAATTCTTTAAAAGATAAAGCTTTAAAAGGCAGAGTTTCAGACCAATTTAAAACAACTTGGAGTGAATTAAATAAAAAGCAGATAACTGACGTTGAACCTACAAGGAAAATTCCCACGCTAAAGGTTGACATGAAAATTATACAGATGCTCGACGAAGTAGTATGGGACTTTGTGCAAACCCACCCACCCAAAAATATGACAGATATCGCCAAAAGTCTACAATCGGTACAAATTGCTTACCAAGCTTTAACTAATAAAGAGAAAATAAAAAGTGAGTGGCTATATAACATCAATGAGAAAATTAATGAACTCTAAAATAAAAAATCTTTATTGTTGAAGTGTAAGGAAGATAACGCTGCACTAAAAGGAGAAAATTTAAAAGAGGCTAGACGCATCATGGGATCCCAGAGACTAGTTCTAGCTAAGCCAGAAGATTTAAAGAAAATGATCTCCTACTGCTCAGACAGGTCTGCAATTTACACCGATAAAATAAGAAAATGGGAAAAGAGAAAGTTATATAGAAGAGAAAATACAAAATTTGAGTTGTATAGAGGAAGATTCTACAGGGACTTAAATGATGAATCTACAGTAAACCACAACATCTCAAGTAAAGAATTAAAAGAAGTATGGTCGAAAATGTGGAAAGCAGATGAGTCCAATCCTAATAACACACCTTTTGGAGAGTACTTACTTGAATATTCCCCTGGCAACCTTGAAGAAGTTTGTTTCCCCACTGAAGAAGAATTTGGCGATATTATTAAGAAGCTACCTTGTTGGAAAGCAGCAGGGACAGATAGAATTTACAATTATTTCATCAAAAGCATTACATCAATCCACAAAAGCTTATATAATGTAATCAAAGAGACTTGTCTAAAGGGTGAGATACAAGAAGACTGGTTCTATAAAGGAATAACTTATCTGATCCCAAAAGGAACACCAAAATCTGGTAAAGACTTTAGACCTATTACGTGTATGTCCAATCTTTACAAATTAACTACTAAATGTGTGACTGCCGTGATCCAACTTACAGTTGAACAAAGAAGACTTTTATCTGAAAACCAGATGGGTACTGTAAGAATGGTGCTGGGAGCCAGAGAACAAGCTCTTACGAATATCATGTTAAATAAAACGCATAATTACGAATTAAAGACTGCATGGATAGACGTTAAAAAGGCTTTCGACTCTGTATCTCATGCCTACTTACTGGAATGTATAGAAAGACTAGGACTTCCCACTTTAATTGCCAAATTCCTAAGGCTTATTATTAATAAATGGAATTTAGAAATAAGATCAGGATATGAAGTAATTCTTGATAAGAAAGTAGAAAGAGGCATCCTTCAAGGAGACAGCCTATCCCCGCTCCTGTTCGTACTATGCATGGACCCACTAAGTAAAAGACTCAACGGAACGTATCCTATGATTGAAGTAAAATTAGATGAGCTACACTACACATGCAATCACCTGCTCTTTATTGATGATCTAAAATTATTTGCTACCTCTGAAGAGAATCTTAAAATCATGGTCGAAGAAACAAAATCCTTTTTTAAAACCGTCGGACTCGAAACGAATGTAGAAAAATCCGCGACTAACTCGTCCACTTGTGAAAATTACGCTAAGCTTTTGGAATCGCATGAGGGATACAAGTACTTAGGAATTACAGAAACCAACAAGAGTAAGAACACGGACGACATATTCAATAAAATTCTAAAATCTATAGAATCCAGGGTCGAAGCTTTATGCAAATCGAACTTGAATGCTAAAAATTTAATTAGAGCAATAAATGAATATGCCATCTCTCAGATAAACTACTACATAGGTATAATCGAAATTGAGCCTGACCAATATAAACTAATAGATAGCGCTATACGTCGTATTTTAATAAAACATCATGTACACCAACAACCCTCGTGTAAAGAAAGACTGTACTTACCTAGAGATGAACTTGGAAGAGGCCTGTGCAGTGTCGAGCATAAGAGCGAAAGAATGCTCTTACAATTAGTTAAAGCGCTCAAATCAAACCAAGAATTAATATTAAGGAGAAAAGCAATTTTAAAGACTGAAAAGGATAGAAATACACATCTCTCCAAAATTTCAAGTTTTCTTAAAGTAAAGTACAATCTCCAGGAAGAGCTTACACATATTACACTTTTAGAGGCCCAAAAAACTTCCCTGATTAGCGAGATCAACAAAAAAATTAATCACGCAAAGCTTTTCAGGCTAAGAAAAGACCCCCTTGTTAGTATGAAAGAATCCTCAACCTGGCTAAAGCGTGGTAATATTAGTCCTAGAGAAGAAGGTGCATTGACCGCTTTGCAAGACAGAAATATTTTCCTTGAAAAGGGTGTCAAATGCCCTCATTGTAACGACAAATTCAAGTCGGTAGACCATATGGCTACTCAATGTGATAGAATGTTATCACACGATTACATGAGGCGCCATAATGAGGCCCTGAAGTCTATTCACTTACAATTATGTCTAAACTATGGAATCACAAAGTCAAAAAAAATTAGAAACCATTCTCTCCAAGAATGCGTATCCAACAACAGAGTAGAAATTAGAGTTGACACGAGAATTCCAACGGGAATACAGGTAAAATACAATAAGCCTGACATTTTTGTATTGGATAAGATTAAAAAAGAAATTTTAATAGTTGAAGTCGGCATCACTAGTTTTGACAATCTAAGAGCTGTCGAGGTGGAGAAAAAGCACAAATATGATCTCTTAGCTAATCATTGCGGTGCTTTACACGGGTTTACAACAAGAATAATTCCGTACGTGATGACGTGGGATGGGTTGGTGACGACTTATCACCAGACATACAGGAAAAACCTAAATCTAAATAACCACGTTGAGGCATATATACAGTCCAGAGTCCTTAGGATGACGCTGGAGAGCCTAACGATGGACTCCCGGAGAGGAGCTGCATCCTTAGAATCTCTTCAGAAGGCAGAAAGTGGGAAGAAAAATCCAGATCTGACGCCTGAAATCGTCTCTAAAGGCTTGTGAGTAAAAGAAAAAGAAGTACTTAAATATACCCTATTAAAATTATTTACTTTAGATCTATGACGTCTGGCTGTATTCAACACATTAAAGGGTATTTTATGTTATCAATAAAATTAAAATAAAAACGATATTTGGTTTGTTAGTAGACATACTGTTCAAATGTAACAAAATTTTTAAAGTTTTCCATAATATTTATAAAATATGATTATTCCAATCAATGCTGACATCGACAGCCATTGGTGCCATCATCTGGTCTGGACATTTTCGCACTTCAACACTCTTTACGTGCAAGGCCTCAAACATGCTTTATACTTGCTTGTAAAACCTACAATCACCCAACCTTAGCTTATATAATTTATAACCATTTTGTCAACCTCGATCTGACATGTTTGAATTTAGTCTAATTTTGAAACTACACGATGAGATTGAGAATATAAAAGTTACTCACCAATAAATAAAGTGGCAGGAATATTCTCTGCCTTAGATGCACCTAAATATTTACCTTTTATGGTTTAAGAAATGTTCTCTAGCATCTTTTAGGTCTACTTTCTATGCAACTTTCCAGTCTAAACATAGATGTAATTGCTTGACCTGCTGCTAAATCAAAAGATGCAAGTCCTAGCCCTTTGTTAAACAAAAAAGATAGCTGTGCAAAGTCTTGACAGCAAAAAGTGTCTATTAAAACTTCCAAAACTTCGTATTCTTGCTCAATTTTCCAACCAACGTCCTGCAAAAGTGTTCAACCGACATGGTTGTTGAAGAATTATGTGGACATCAGTACCTCAAAACAACGCTGTAATTATTGCATAAATCTTAATAAATAATTTTCAAATTCTTTGCCATCGTCCTTACAAATCTATCTCGGCAAACCATGCCCCTTGATTAAATTTTCCACAATAGCTTTCTTTACAGTATTAAAGACCTTTTCACTCAATAACACCGCTTATACCCATATAGAACAGTGACCAATCATGTTTATACTGTATTTGTATCAATCTTTACTTTCAAAACACAGTCCAATGAGATCGATTTTCCATACATCAATTTTATCCAAAACTACCACCGTATTGCAATTATTCTGCTTTGTTAGTGAATTATTCATCTCGCAAATGAGACACTTTTTGATAAAATTCTTCATATTACGCTCTTCTTTTTTTCACGACACTTCTTTAGCATATGACACAACATATTCTTAGCTAGGCCAAGATCTAGCAAATTATAATAACATCCATTAACTCTTTGCCTCTTGCTAGAAAACCCATCTGTGTATTTATCTAATCCACACGCTGACATACAAATTCAACACTAAAATAATCACACCAATTTAATTCTCCTCGGACATTTTTTAAAAAAATTTGACCTCCTGAAACAGCTGGGAGCATTTTGCCAACCTTACTTTCATATTTCTTGACGTAAGAAGAACTAATTGCATTATGATCAGTTTTCAACGTAAATTTACCTATAACAAATAACCTCTATTATGTTCAACACTCTTTATTACTGCCACAATAACTCTGTCCCAGTCATCAAATAGTTAGCCTTGCAGCGCTACTTATTGCTGAGTAGCATACAACAACTTTTTCTATGCCACTCTGAATCTGCATCAAAATCGCACCAATTTATATATTATTCAAAAATTTGATAGTGAGTATGTTTTATCACGATTAAAATGACTAAATTTGTTTTTAAGCCAATTTATCCTAGATCTCTATAAAATGTTTCTTGTAATCTCAATCACTTTCTTGACTCTCCACCAACCTAATTCATCCTATTTATCATTTGGTATCTAATATATAAATATCTTACATTCTGGTGGAGCGTCGGAATAAATTTAGCAAAGCAGTTAATCATACCTAAAAGAATGGATTCATTCAGCGTTTAATGTAATTGTTACATTTTGCAACGTCTGCAGCCGTTTTTTACATAAAAATCTCATTTTCATCTAACACGTGACCCGACAAATCAATCTTTTTAGAATTGATCGCATATTTTCCGTCATTTTAAGTTAACTTGTTCATATTAAAGGAATCCAAAACCTATTTACATAGTTTTAAGCTCTTCCTTTGTTTTACTATAATCATAATGTGACCCATATGACCGCGATAAATTGTTGATAAAATCACTTAAAAGTTTCCAGGGCTCTCTGGACCATTTATTGATCCAAAAGGCATCTTTACAAACTCAAACAATCCTTATTTGTACCTTAAAACCGTTTATATATGTGATTAGGGTGCATTTAAAGTCTGTAAAAAAACGCATATTTGCAGGCATTTACCAAAAAATTTTAAAGACCGCTTAGCATGCTACTTGTGTTTTTTAAAAAATTAAAAACTTATTTACGATATTACTTTTGATTTTTAGTGATGTTGATATAAAATGTGAACCGGCAAAATATTTGGCTTAGAAGATGATACTTTATTATGGCTGTGCTTGCTCTGATCTAACCTATTCCTCAGATCCCAGGGGTAATGTTGGGGAATAAATGCTATACGGAGGGAAACTTACGAGAATGGTATGTATGGCATGTTTTTGCAAGCACTCCAGAACATGCCATACGAGGCTCTGTCAAAGGAAGTGAGACAGAAGTTAACCCTGCAGGCGACTGCTGGTTAACATAAAGTTTTCATAATATTTTAGAAATTGTGTAATGAATGCATTTACTTTGATCAATAGTCAATATGTTTCCCTTTTGCATAAAAATCTTTATAGCATTTTTTAAAAAATTAAACTCAAATAATTATTGGGCTTTATAAGAATATAATTGTTGTGACTGAGGCCTGGATGACTGGTGCTTGTGTCAACTGGGTAGTTACTTTGCATAAGGGGGTCTTTGGCCGTTATTCTTTATATGCTTTTTGAAGGGAAGGTTTGCTTCCAAATCGGTGATGGGCCGCTCTAGACGTAAAACTGGTCTTAATCATAAAAGGTCCGCCGTCTACGACAATTATATTTTTTTTTATCTTCGACATCTCGTCTTCTTTGATTTCTTGTGCCAACATGACATTTGTTTCTTCTTTTCCAATCTCTTGCTTCTTTAAATTCCTACCTAGCGCGTCAACATGAGAGATTTCTACTCCCTTTTTATATTTTAATGTATGGCTAGACATACTTAATCTTCAAAACCATTTTTCTATTCTTTGTGGTCTTATTGTTTCATTATTCAAGACTTCGCGTGCTTGATGGTCCTAAATTGATAAGATGGTTCTTCTGTACAGAAAATATTATAACTTCCTAATGAACATAAAGATCCTTAAAGTCTTTTCTCACTTATTAAATAACTAATTTCCTCCGGTTTTAAGCTATCTTGAAAATGAAAATTATTGGTCGATAACCATCCTAAAATTCCTGCGACAGAATTTTTCTTAATCCCTCTAATCTTGCATCTGTTTCCAGTATAAATTTTTTCTCATAATTCGGCTGTGTTAAAACCATGTTGATCAATAATTTTTTTTTTAATTTCTTAAAAGCCTCTTCATATTTATCTTCCCATCTAAATTCGACTTTGCTACTTAGTAAATATGCTATCGGTTAAGAAACTGCAAATTAATAAGGAATAAATTTTCGATAGGTATTGACTAATCCATCAAATCTCTGTACTTATAGTCTACGTGTTGGCCTCTCATAATTCTCTATTGCTTCTCTTTTATCCATTATAGTTCTAATTTCATTTCCTTTTAAATTAAACCCCACAAACTCGGTTTCCCTTGTTTTTAAAATTGTTTTTTTTTTTTTTCATTTATCTGTGGTTTTTTATTTTTTAATGCAACAAGCACTCTTTAAAGACCTTAATTATGCTTTTTTTCTCCTTTTCCAAATACCAAGATGTCATCTACGTAAACAAGCAACTTTGCCGATTTCTTCACCTAATCGTTATCCATAACTCTCTGAAATATAGCATGTGGATTTGTAGCTCCATTGGCGTGACGTTATACTCGTAAAATAAATGTTTGACACTATTCCTATCAGGACAGTCAAATGACCGATTTTAAATTTTCAATTAGAATTTCTAAATTAAACGCATGCAAATACCCTAAAAATTTACCACTTTTTCTACTACATACAGTTTGTGTAAAGAGTAATGCAACTCGAGTTTTAGAAAAAAATTGTGTTAAAAACAACAATGAAAACATTTTACATTTTTATATATAGTGTAGAAAATATTATAAGTGTTGCAGATATGTTACTCAATAATTAGTTCCCTTCTCTCGTATCCCTTGCGGAAATACAACTCTAAAATAGATAGAATGGGTTTATTATTGGTGTTACACCCTTCCATCTCGTAGGGGTAAAAATAAGTTTTCTTTAAATATTTTTTTTAAAAAAATAAATGTGTTACTTAATAAAATAGAATATTACACCTTCTAGAAACAATCATGTATACAAATCTACGTTTCTTATATTATCTGAAACACTTGTTTTATAAATGTGATATCCTATACCACATTTTTATTTTCTCATTTTTGTTTTTTCTAGTAATTTTCTTCTATTTAAAAATTTTATTTTTTTACCCATATAAGAAATGACAGAAACAGAAATACCAACGTTACTTCGGAAGGCCTACCAAAGTGTCGTACTCGTTTCTGAGGAACAACTCAATAATAGAAACAATGGTTTTATTAATTTTTTGATCTCCTTGTTTCTCCATAAGGGGTTAAAAATATAATTTTTTAAAGGAATAAAAAATAATAATGTGGTATGGGATACCACACAAAGCAAGACCATTCCAATAATTAACTTAATTCTAAAACACATTTTATTAGCACCTATTTGGAGCAGTACTTTAAGTTCGGCTACCTCACACGAGGGTACGCCAATAAATAAATGTAAATAGGCCAAATTGTGTGAACAGATGCAAAGTCAAGAACCATTAAACGACTTTACTTCTGAGTACCCGCGTTCGTTTACCAACATGGCGACGGCGACAAACGGAATACGTGAGATTTTTGGACGAGCGGAAGAAGATGCCACGGTATGGCTTAGAGATATTCTGATGATTTTAAGTTCAGCAGGGTACACAGAGCAGAAAACAATTAAAATAATTGCGCTAAAGCCACGGTAAACAGCGTTATCATGGACATCTGAGCTTTTTTAGAACAGGAGTAAAATGATCACATTGGAAGAATTTACGGCCATATTTATGAAAAGATTTAATAACCTTTACAAAACAGAAATATCTCTTTCTAAATTCCTTACAGCCCAACCACCCGTCACCAAGGAAGAATTTACCCTCTTGTTGAACACGGGAACGAGGCTTTTTGAACAGAAACTTATGAATTTAGCGGCATTAGTTCAAGTATTGATTGGGAAATGTTCTGATAACATAAAGGGTATTTTATTCCAGGCTATGGAACAGTGTAGTGATTGGTCTTCTTTTATTCAACGCGCAGAACAGGTAGCGTGGCTTGCATTTCCGGACAAGATTCTGAATTGTGTATCATCGCAGTACTCGAACAAACAGAAAACACTTAAAACAAAGAGGTGGTGTGATTTGCATGGGAAAGGTACTCATGATTCGGATTACTGCAAGACGCTGAAGAAGCTTAAGTCTAGAGGATGGAGCAAGGAAAAAAAGAAAATGATCAACTCTCAAGCGAAAGAGAAGCCAAATTATGAATTACCCGATAAGTCTGAAATAATAAAACAGGATTATATTCATTCTCAACTTTCTTTACTGTCTACTAACCCTTCTTTACGTTTCTAAAAAATAAATGGGAAAAGGAACAGATGTTTGCTCGACACAGGAGCCGACGTCTCTATTATCCATTCTGACTTCGTTACCGAAGACGCGAGAAGATTTTCAGCATCGGGCGCAGTTATCTCAGCATGTGGGACCAGGTTAGATATAAATGAGATGGCGATAGACATATCTGGGTTTGTCAAAGCCTTAAGGGTGACATTTTCACCTCTCATTACGTCGCAGGAACCCAAATATATAATACTAGGTACAGATGTGCTGTTGCACTATCCTGATTTGCTTTTATCAGTCTTCCCTAAACCAAAGAAAATTAATGTAATCTCCAAAGAAAGTGTTAAGGTGGGGGAATCTTCAAGGATAACAAAAACAGCTGAGACGATATGTAAGCAATTCCAAATTTGATTGACACCGGCGAGCGAAACCTGTGGGATGTCTAGCTCTAACATGCTTGATTCTGGTGGGAAATCTGTCGTATAGGTTCGACTTGTCTTTGACAAACTTGACATGTGTCATGTTTTGTGGATAAATACGTATTCATGATGTAATTATTTATTGAGATTGACTTCTATTTATATTTTTACTGAAACATATGTCACATTGGTGATGTTTCACATCTGTATCGTAAACAGATTAGATGTGAGACTTTTGATATGTTTTATATCAGATCGTGATTAAAAGTAGAGGTAGAAGCCAATGATTGCCACAGGATAAAACCCATTGTTTCAATGCAATGGGAGTTGTGTGTGAAGGACTTCACGACACGACAACATGTTATGACGTGCCTAAGTTGTGATATAAATTTTATAATAATAATAATAAACCCATGTTTCAGTAGACAACAATTTGGCGACTGCGACTGAAAAGTTGGGTCTTAAATTTAGAAATGAGAAAGTGTATGATCCCCAGTTGTTTTTGGAGGATATGTTGGAGCTGGTAAAGTTGGCCGGTTATGATGAGGTGAGAAGTAAGTGGGGTCTTTAGGACTGCGCTGAAGGAGGAGGCAGAGGCCTGGTACAGATCTGCAGCGAGGGATCTGTCATTTGAGCAATTGGTTGATAAGTTTAGAAAACGTTTTATTAGATCAACTCAGTTAAAAATAAATATTGATAAAATTAGTAATATATAATTAAAAGGGGGACAAGTCTTATATTACCTTGACCAGATGTTAGCACTGGCAAGAAGAGGGGGAATTTCAGAAGATGTTTTGTTAGCTTTTGTTATAAGAGGACTGCCTAGTCGAATAGCTGATGTAATTACTATAAATTGTAAGGATGGGTTGACTTGGGAAGAAGTTTATGGTATTTGTGAGAGGCTTCAAATATCTCAAGGAAAGGAGATGTTTTCGGAACAGAGTAATGCAGGGGATAGTATTATCACAGAGTTTGAGAACAGGGCTACCGAGGCGCAAGATTAATTGTTTTCTATGTGGTAAAGCAGGGCACATAGTTAGGAATTGTTTTCAGAATCCGAGTTTTAAACGAGAATCGAGGTTTAATGAGAAAAAGATAGTGAGAGAGGTTCTTTCTAATAAACAGGAAGATGTTGATAAAGATGATGAAGAGAATAAAATTTTTAAATCTTATAAAGTCACAAGTGTTGTTGAAAATGGTTCGTCTTCTTGGGTAAAGGTTTGTCTTCATGGTACGACAAAAGAAATCAAGTGTTTATTAGACTCTGGGGCTGATGTAAATCTGGTTAAAGCTAGTGTGACCGAAGGCTTGGTTGGGATAAGTAGATGTAGATAAACCTGAGAACGGCTAGTAATAGTAGAATTGAAGTGTTAGGGAAATGTAAAATAAAATTAGCATGGGGTGATAGTGTTCTAGAAGAAGAATTCATTGTTTCTAAGGATATAGGTTCTGACTGTATCATCGGTCTTCCTTTCTTGAATAAGTATAAGGTGTCGCTTAAATTTGGATCTAAATTTGAATGGATTATAGGTGATGGAAAAGATGAGAGAAAACGATTAGGAACTCACAAAATAATTACGAAGGTTGACACGCCGGTTATGGCACCATTATATAAGTTTGGAGCAGAGAAGGAGGCATTGGCAACGGAATTCATTGAGAAATATATAAAGGAAGGTATAATTAGGGAAAGCGCTAGTCCGTGGAGGAGTCCGATAACAATCGCGCCTAAGAAAGGAGGTAAGGGTAGATTTTGTGTTGACTACAGGAGACTGAATGATGTAACGATGAGGGACGCGTACCCGATGCCGAGGATAGAAGAGTAGATAGGAGCTTTATGTGGAGCATACTACTTTAGTAAAATTGATGCGGAGTCTGGTTATCACCAGATTGACATGTACCCGCCTGATATAGAGAAAACAGCGTTTGCTTGTAGGGAAGGACTGTTCGAGTTTGTCAAGATGCCATTTGGGCTGGTTAACGGCCCAGCGACCTTCCAAAGAATTATAAACAAGATTTTGAAACCATTTTTGTATAAGTTTGTTATTGTATATATGGATGATATCTTGATTTATAGCAGGACAATGGAAGAGCATAGGAATCATGTGATTGTAATAAAGGATCGTTTGAAAGAAGTTGGGTTGAAGCTAAACGTAGACAAATGTGAGTATGCAAAGGAAAATATAAAAATATTGGGACATGAGATAAGTAGGGGTTGTGTGAAAGTGGATCAGGACAAGGTGAAGACTATTAGAAAGCTTCCGATCCCGGAATCCAAGAAGAAACTTCAGTCTTTTTTTGGTTTGTTCAATTATTGTAGTAAGCATGTGAAGGATGTATATAGATTAACTAAGGAGCTGTATGACATTCTCAAATTAAAGGATTCAGCGGAAAAAGAGTTTTGGGAAACCCATGGTTAGAGGGTGAGTTACAAACGGGCAATAGGAGAATGTAAAGCTGCGATGGAGAGGGCTGCGATATTATTCATACCAGATTTGAATAAGCCGTTTATTTTGACGACGGATGCCTCGATGGATGGGGTAGGTGCGGTTTTGTCGCAGCTGGACGAAGAAGAAAAAAAAGTTATTGGGTTTTTTAGTGCGATCAATAATAGAGCTGAGAGAAATTACTCAATTACGGAACAGGAGCTATTGGCTGTGATTAAAGCTGTACAACACTTCAGAGAATATTTGGTTGTAAGGAAATTTGAATTGAGAACGGATCATAAACCATTGATTCATTTATTTAAGTCGAGGAATATGAAGGCCAGGTTAGCTAGATGGTCATTGTTATTGCAGGAATATGATTTTTACAAAGGTTATATAGAATGTAAATCGAATTTTACAGATCATTTAAGTAGAGATTTTGTTTGCATTAATCAGATTGAAGAGATAAAAGATAACAAAAAGGTTGTAGGAGCTAGGAGAGGCAAACAGACTATGGTGTTTTATCATGATCTCTTAGGCCATGGCTCACTGAATAATTTAAATTATAATATTGGTGCGAAGTATAAATGGGAAATGGACCAAAGATTGTGAAGAATTTGTGAAAAATTGTGCGATTTGCCAACAGGAAGCTCCAGTAAGAGAGGAAAGCGATAATATTACTATCAAGTCTTCCGCGATGGGTGATTTATGGGAGGTAGATATTGTAGGACCGTTTAGGGAAAGTAATGAAGGATTTAAATATATTTTAACGATGATTGATCATTATACGAAGATATCAGAGGTGGCACCGCTGTATACTAAGGACATGGAATCGGTTGCTTTTTTGATTGAAAATAAGATTTGTTTAAAGTTTGGTGCTCCAAAGGTCATTTTAACTGACAATGGAAGGGAATTTAAGAATAGGGTGTGTCAGGAACTTGCACAAAGATGGGGTTTTGAATGGAAATACGGGTCACCATATAATCCTACTACAACGGGGTTAGTTGAGAGGTTTAATGGTACGCTAGTTTCTAAGTTAAGGAAAATTACGAAGTTTGGTAAATTTGATTGGGCCAGGTGTCTAAAAAAGGCTAATTTGGCGTATCTGCATTCATATCATAGGGCTATTGGATGTTCACCTCTAGAGTTGATCAAGGGGCAGGTAATAACGAGTATGGACAGGCAAGAAAAGATAGATGTTGTCTTTCCGGTTGAACATTTCAGAGGAAATCTTAAGGACCACTTAGAGAAGTACCGGAACTCGTATGATAGATCTGCGGGGGTGGAAACAAGGAAGGAGTTTAACGTGGGAGATTTGGTTTGGTACAAGTTAATTACGCTGATGTCGGACAAGTTGAGTCCAAAATGGATTATCAGAGGTAAATTTTTGGAGAAAGGATTTGATTTTTATAGAGTGCTTTTGGAGGATGGTCGGGATATTCTAGCAAATAAAAAACATCTAAAAAATTTTAATGGGAAAGAATGTGTGATGTCTAGCTCTAACATGCTTGGTTTTGGTGGGGAATCTGTCGAATTGGTTTGACATGTTATGACGTGTCTAAGTTTTGCAATAAATTTTATAATTATAATAAACCCATGTTTTCAGTTGACAACAGCATCATCAATTATTTATCAAGTTCTTATATCCACGAAATTGGGAAACTACCGCATTATTATGAGTGCATGATAATTTCGAACAATTCTCTAGACATCTTGTAGAAATAGAAAATAAAATGAAGAGATCGAGAGAAAAAATAAGGAAAAATTTACATTGCACTTTTTGTAAAGGACAAGGACATGATAAAGGGAGATGTTTAAAAAACATACAAAATCTGCATAAGTCTGCTTTGGCGGGGATGTTGGTCAGCCCTATAAATAGTCACTTTATTAATAACCCACCCTTATGTATATCTTTCTCAATATTAATCCATTTTTAAAAATTACTTTTCTTAAATAGATTCATTTGTTTTATCTTCGTTATTAGTTTAAAAGCATTTTTTTTTTGCAAACTATTACATTAAAATGAATATTTTTTTTGTTTACAAAAACAACGTCAATTTTCCCTCCAAAAACATAAAAATAAACATTTGTTTATTCCCCCATGCATATTAGTCCTGTTATAAAGGAAACCATAATCAATCTTTTTTTAGAAAAAAAAACTCAGGAAAAAATAGCAGAGGAACTAAGCATAAGTCAAAGCTCTGTATCCAGAATAGTAGGGAGCTAAAAAAACAGGTTCTTGTCTTAATAAAAACAGTAGTACCAGAAGAAAAAAGTTTAATGATAAAGATAAAAATATTATAAAAAAAATAAATGATAAAAATCCGAAAACGTCATTAAGAAAAGTGGCTGCGGAGGTGAAAATAAAGACAGGTAAAGACATATCATATGTAACTGTCAAAAGAGTATTGAATTAAAAGCGTATTTTTGCACATTCGCCTATTAAAAAGCCACTTCTATCGAAAAAGAATATTGCATTAAGAAAAAAATTATCCGAAAAATTTATTTTTCGTCCAGAAGACGAAATAAAGCAGATAATTTTCTCCGATGAAAGTAAATTTAATCTTTTTTATTCTGATGGGAGATTAAAAGTCTGGCGAGAATCGTCTAAAGGGCTCAAATTAAAAAATTTGATGCCTACTGTGAAGTTTAGGGGAGGTTCAGTAATGGGTTAGGGATGTTTTTCCTATTATGGGATGGGAAACTAGTTATCGATGGTACTATGGATGCTGTCAAATATGTTGACATTCTTGCTAATAATCTCGCTGCTGCTGCTGAGTCTATGCGTTTAAAAACTTTTACTTTCCAACAAGATAATGATCCTAAGCACACGTCAAGAATCGCTAAGAATTATTTTGAACTGAAAACATTGATCTTCTTCTTTGGCCTCCTCAATTGCCTGATCTCAACCCTTTTAAAGCGATATGGGGCATTATAAAACCTAAAGTTGATAAATTAAAACCTAAAAACATCAAAGAATTGAAAGAATATAATACGATGGAATGGAATGGAATGCGATACCGCCTAAATTGTGTCAAAATACGCTTTAAGTTTTAAAGATCGCGCTGTAGAATGTTTTAAATCAGGTGGGATACACACAAGATAGTAAAATTTTAAATTATTCAAATTAATGTAACAATTTTTAAAAAAAATATAAATACTACATATCTAAGCAAGTAGGGGAAAATTTTTTCCAAAAATTTGTTTTTTTGACTTAATAATATTACATTAATCTAATTTTAATCCAATCATGCTATCATGCAAAGCTTAGGGTGTTATTCATTTTGATTGAACATACTGTATATAACCACGCCAGCAATCAATATAGATGATCGTGTCTTGTTCAACGTGTTTTTTAATTATTTGTAGCAATGTTTGTTAGAACCTATCTTGTAAAGTAACTAATCTTATTCTTTTCTGTCCAGTTTTCTCAATCATTTCTAGTATCCACATACCTTCAACACGATGGCGCGATTGTATTTGCGTTTACCGAATTTAGATTCATTAATTTCTGCTACCATTCCATTGCCACCTATTTTTTCTTGTATGGACATTATTTTTGGATTTAAAACCCGTGCTGTTTTCTTAAATACAAGGGAAATTGATTTTACATCAAGAAAAGTAACATAGCCAATCAATTTTATACTTGCTTTTTGCATAAAATTCAAGAACGCGTAAAAAATTAATTAAAGGAATTTGTTTGTGGTAAAAAATAGTACCAGTCCAAAGATTGTACCTTTTTTTACATTCTGACCAAGTACATACGACTTTATATGTTTTTTTTCATAAGAACCACATTTAATGTATTTTTTACTCTTAACGTCAGCTTTAATCTCATTTAACGCTTTTATTTCCTTCTCTCTCAACATTCCAAATTTCATTTTCAGGGGTATTTTTTTTCAAAAAATTCTTTGAAACCGAAATTAGGGCAAAAGCTCCCGGTTAGCCGATCTTTTGTCTATTTTAATTAAAATGTGTTAAATGAAATCATAAACAAACAAGTAAAACTATGAAAGAAAATATCACTTTAATTTTTCGAAGAAAACGCAGATACCAACATGAACAATTATTATCAAACTACAATTAATACTAAATATGATACTTTACCTCAGAACATAGATAGGACCGAAGATAAGAGGCCATCTAGAGCAGTGATGGGCAAACTACGGCCCGCGAGCCAAATGTGGCCCGCGAAAGGTTTTAATCCGGCCCGCCGAGCGTTTTTTTAAAAAAATTTATTACCCCAAAAAAAAACTTATTTTCAAAAAAATTGTCATTTTTTAAAGCATTGTAGGTGGAAGCTTTGCTAAAATGCGATGTCATTTTATATACAAATAAAAATGGCGTTCTATATAAAAAATTTTATTTTTAATATTTTACAAGAAGAGTTATGAAAAAAAAATCTATTGTCTTTTAACAATAAAAAGCTTTTGTAAAATTTCATATTGTTTTTTTTTGGAGAAATTTTCTTTTCTTTTGTTATAATTTTTTAAAAAATTTAACCCAAAAATGTCAATCGAAAAAAAAAAGAAAAATTGATTCGGAATGTCGATTATTCAATGAAGAATGGACATGGAAGTACTTTTTTATGGCGCACAATCAAAAACCTGTTTGTCTTATCTGCCAAGAAACTGTGGCTGTTTTAAAAGATTATAATTTGGCAAGACACTTTAATTCTAAACATCAAGGATCAAAGTACTTTTTAATGACCGACGAAGATAAGAAATTGAATTCTGATGAATTAAAAATGAACATAACCTCTCAACAACTTTTTTTTCAAAAATCAGAAAAGTGTCCAAAGATCCTCAACGTTAGCTGGACACATTGTTGCCTACAAAATAGCTAAAAGTAATAAACCGTTCTCAGAGGGAGAATTTATAAAGGATGTATTAATAAGTGTCGGCCAGGTTTTATGTCCAGAGAAAGTGCAGGATTTTGAGTCTATAGGGCTGTCACGCAAAACGGTTACAAAAAGAATTGAAGCAATTTCTAATAATTTGGTATATAAACTTAATAGATTTGTAGAAAAGTTCAAATACTTTACTATAACTATGGATGAGAGTGTTGATAGAACCGACACAGCTCAACTTTTAGTTTTCATCAGAGGTGTAGATGAAAACTTTGAAATTACAGAGGAATTTGGATTTTTAAGGTCTCTAAAGGGGAAAACAACGGGAGAAATAATTTTCGACGAATTTATGGAGGGAATGAAGTCCTTAAAAGCTTCAATTTGTAAGATTGTTAATATAACAACAGATGGAGCACCTAATATGGTGGGCAAAAAGGCGGGATTTGCAGGAATATATAAAAGAAAAAATCCTGAGGTTGAAACAATTTTTTTACATTGTATAATCCATCAAGATGTTCTTTGCAAGGCCGCCTTGGACATAAATCACGTCTTTAATATAGTTTTAAAATTAATTAATTTTATTCGAGCTCGTGGTTTGATGCATCGACAGTTTCAAGAGTTTTTATCAGAAGTTGATGCAGAATTCTCCGATGTTCTTTTCCACACAAAGATCAGATGGCTGAGTTGTGGAAATGCCTTTTCAAGAGTTTGGAGTCTGCTTGAAGAAATCAAAATTTTTTAAAAACTAAAGTTGAAATTTGGGACGAATGGAAAATATTGGACGATAAAAATTGGTGTATTGAATTTTCTTTTTTTACAGATTTACTCGAGCACTACAATAAGCTTAACAAGAAATTACAGGGAAGGAAATTATTTTTATAGATGAAACGTGGGAAGCTTGAGATCGTTTAAAACTCAGTTACTTATATTTTCTAAATGTTTGGAAAAAAATGATTTGACTCATTTTCCAAGACTAAATTCTCTGAAGCCTGTAAGTGTAGAGAAGTTAAAATTTTTTTCAGAATCTTTATTAAAACTACATTCAGAATTCGAGGCTAGATTTGCCGACTTTAAAAAAATTCAATCATGTTTAGATATTTTTTCGATGCCCTTTAATATATGTCCTGAGAATGTTCCATCGAATCTACAATTAGAATTAATAGACTTACAATGCAACAATAACTTGAAACAGATATTTTTAAATACAGATAAGCTTAGTTTCTATAAATCCTTACCAAAGACTAAATTTCCAAATTTAATCGATCATGCTCAAAAAGTAATGGCAATGTTTGCTTCTTCTTATCTATGTGAACAAGCGTTTTCAATAATGAAGTGCAGAAAAAATTCATTACGAAACCGTTTAACAGATGAAAGCCTTTTCAACCTATTAAAAGTCGTATTCTCCCAGCTAGAACTCAATCTTGAGGAAATTATTTCAAATCTAAAACAGCTTCATACTTCCCATGCATCTGGAAAATCTTAAAATAATAAACAGTATATATTAATTTATTTTTGTTAAGTAAAAAAAAATTGTAATTTTACCATTAAATATTCGCCTTGACTTACTTTAAACATGACAATAACTCTTTAATTTTTTAAAAAATGGCTCTTTGCTTTTTTTAATTTACTGGCCCGCCCCAAGATTTTTTTTAATTTATTGGCCCGCTCCCTAAAAAGTTCGCCCACCACTGATCTAGAGGATCCACCACTTAAACCAAATATAATAAAAATTATTACCATCAAAACATTTTAGAGGACTATTACCAATTGGGATCGTCAATAAACTTATTAAATTTCTTTCAAAAATAAATGAAGCAATCATAAAAGCCACTTGGAAAATTGATGCTGTCGATGAAGCCATTTAAATTTAGTATTTGTTTATTCCTTAGTTTTTTATGACCAATAAACAATCTTTAAATAACAGGTGCAATGGAGGAAAACACAAGGGAGTTAATTATTAAAGCGATTCATAATAAAAAAAGAAGAATTGAACTTGTCTTAAGAAAATATACGCCCTAATTCTTTATTTAAAACCGATCGGCACAAATCCTATCCATATGCTGTTGCAAGAATTGGTGGAGAACATAGAATTATAAACTGTGAAGAAGGATTTACTTATATAAATGATGACCACACTAATTTAATAGAATGTGACTGGTTTGTCTTAAAAGCGGATATTAAAACAAGAAAAGGAATACCAAGGTTCTCAATGCCAGGTTACATTAAATAATATGTTTGGAGAAGAATAATTAAAGATATTATGACTCAAAACCCTATAGAGACGCTTTTTAAATTCTTTTAAGACTTCTTTTTGGGAAAAAAATAATTTAACAGCATTGTTTTTTTGTCTATGTTTTTAAGGGAAGACCTCTTCTTAAAAACATTGTGGAAATAGGCCCAGAGCCATGAAGTTTAGAAGGAACAGATCATTTAAGCAGTTGAAACGAAAATTGACGGTGTGTTTTGTAGGTTTGGCATAAATTGCATTAAACCCGTTCAAAGTTGAATTCAGAGAACAAGTTCATCGTGTTATCAACGTATTATTATTCGAAATGGGTTAAATATAAGGCTTTAAAGATTAAATCAGTTAAGGAGATCTTTAGTTTCTTAGTCGAAGACGTTTTTTTGAGACATGGAATTGTAAAGAAAACAAGGAGTGATCAGAGACTAGAGTTTACGTAAAGATTGGCAAATACGGTGGTCACGTCATGGTCGTTTAGGTTTAAACATTCGTCACCATACCATCCTCAGTCAAATGGACAAACTGGCCGAAAGAACGAATGGAAAGTCATTTAAAAGATTTCTTAAGCAATGACAGATTACGATCAGAATTTGAACAAGGTTCTACCATATTGTTTAATGTAATATCGCGTATGTATTATTCAGGGCCGTCTTTACCCTGAGTGCAGTGCGTGCAATGCACGCAGGCGCCGCCGTTTTGGGGGGCGCCGTGACGATTTTTGGGGAAATTAGGGGGCGCCATCTTAGATCACCCTTGTACAACAATAAAATGACAGAAGCGGCATTTATACATGATAAGAGCCTCATGTGATGTTTTTAGTTCATTTGTTAAGATTAAACGAAAGTAATATTAATTATTTAGAGTTTTTGACAGCGTAAGACGATATGGCGTTAAAAGACAATCAAATGTGCCATTAAAATATTTACAAGATATTGTACACAAGAATCATGCAAATCGCTTGTATCTTTTTATTTTATCAAAAAGAGTATTTTGCGATTAATTCAAAAATCGTAATAACAATTGTTTTGAACGCTTAAGATTTTATAAACGAAGTGTAATCAACATTATTTTGAAGGTTTACGATAATTCTAATATTAAATTGAAGATTTTACGCTATGTTATAATTTTAACTATAATTTATTATTGGGTGAATTTACACAATTTACATTTGTATTTTAATAAAAAGCGTAGTAGATGCAGCAATATTGGGGGTTTGTCTTTTTTATCTATTTATAGATTGATTCTTTTTAACGAATTATGATTATATATAAAATGAGAGATTTTAATAAAGATTGTTTTTTTTATAAGTTAATGGTGAATATAAATTTACTTCTTTAATATGTCTTGTAAAGCTCTTATATACCTTTTTAAGCATATTTTTACGCTAATATAATTTTTTTTTATAAACCCTTCTATTTTTTGATGTCTGACAGCAATAAGAAAAAGAAACTATTCGGTGCTCGGAACCGAAAAAGAAAGTCGGAGAGAGAATCTGCTTTAAAAAATAATATAGGATCACTTAAAAACTTTATTGTTAGACTTGATCCATCCTTAGAGGAAAATCTTACACCAGATTCTTTTGTCCCAATGACCAGCAATTTTCAAGTTAACGAGGAATTTTCTACCTTAGAGAAACACACATTTCAGGATTCTTCATCAACCTTACCAACATCTTCAAACAAATTGCTTTTAGGTTGCCAAGAAAGCGAAGAGCTTTCTAATACAGAATTTTTACAGGAGAATATTCTGACTAGTGAAGATGTTTTGAACGATCTCGCGCTTTGTCCAGATTCTCTAAGCGATAAACAAAGAATGTTTCTAGTACTCAGAGGTCCAATACAGGAAAAAAAGAATTATTATCCTTTAAATAGTTCAAAAAGGTCCTTTTCGAATGTCTATTTTTCTCGTAAAATGACTAATAATGAAACCGTTCCAAGAAGCTGGCTCATATATTCTAAATCTTCTGACTCGGTTTTTTGTTTTTATTGTAAACTTTTTAAAAATAATTTGTCATCTCTTAGTAAAAGAAAAGGCTTTAAAGATTGGCAACATTTGTCAGAAGCCTTAGAACGACATGAAAAAAACAACGGACATTTGGAAGCTATTCAAAGTAATATTGTACTGAAAACTGGCGTCTTAAATAAAAAGACTGTAGACTATGTGCTTCAAGATGAAATTGAAAAAGAAAAAAATCGATGGATTGCAGTTTTGAAAAGATTACTTAATATAGTGTTATTTTTAGCAAGACAATGTTTAGGGTTAAGAGGAAAATCTCAAAAATTATATAAGTCTGATAATGGAATTTTTTAAAAAATGGTTGAATTTTGTTCAAATTTTGATCAGGTTCTTGCGGAACATATCGCTCTTGTCCAAAAATCTGATAAGCGTTTAGTTCACTATCTCGGTCACAATATTCAAAATGAAATTATTTTTTTTCTAGGAGAAAGAATAAAGAAAACAATTGTATCAGAACTGAAGAAATCTAAATATTTTTCAATAATTTTAGACTGCACGCCCGATGTTTCTCATGTTGAACAAATATCTGTTATAGCACGGCATGTTTTACTAAATTTAAATAATAATCTTTTTGAAATAAAAGAGCACTTTTTAGGTTTTATTCCTATTTTAGATACTACAGGTCAGGGCTTAACACAATTTTTATTTGATTTTCTTGATAAAAACGAAATTGACATTCAAGACATGCGTGGCCAAGGTTATGACCAGAGATCGGATAAAAAATGGTACCATTTTTTTTTCAAAAACCCATTATTTTAGCCCATGAAAAATTTAGAAAATTTTACGGCTTTAAAAAATTTTATCCAGAAAAACAAATGTTTTACAATAGTAGGGAATGTTGTAATGTGCAAATTATGCACAACAAGTTTTTTAAGTTTCAAGAAATGGAACTGCTAATTTGTTACAGCATACTAAAACAAAAATCCATAAAAAGAATGAACAGTCTTCTTTTATGCAGAGAAATCTTTTTACTCTATCCAATGAAGAGTATGAGATTGCTTCGGACTTCGATTTTGCGCTAGTTAGAGCTTTTTGTGAGGCTTAAATTCCGCTTCATAAATTAGAAAATCCAGCTTTTAGAAGTTTTCTCGAAAAGTATACAGGTAAAACCATTAAATCTGAATCTTGGTTTCGTAAAACTTTGCTAAGCAAAGTTTATAATGATGAAATGGAACAGCAATACAAAAATCTATCAGACAAAAATATTTATTTAATGTTTGATGAAACCACAGACGCAAATGGGCGTTATATACTGCATTTACTTGCTGGAGAATGCAGTAAACTAGAACGAAAGCGGCCTGTGCTGTTTAGATAAATTGAATTAGAGAGAACAAATGCAGTTAATATTAATCAAGAAATTATTAATTTTTTAATGAAACTACATGGTGGAAAAATCCTTTTTAAAAAAATCAAGCTTATTCTTTCCGACCAAGCACCATATGCTGTTAAAGTCGGAAAGTTATTAAAAGATATAATACCTGAATTAAAGCACATAACCTGCTTGTGCCACCTTCTTCACCGTTTATGTGAAGAAATTAGAAACAGGTGTAGAAAATTGAATTTTGTTGTGTCCGAAGTAAAGAGATTGTTAACAAAGAACCGTAACAATCAGCAGATTTATGAAACAACATCTGGTTTAAGTCTGCCAAAGTTTCCAATCATTACTAAATGGGGAACATGGGTCGAGTTTGTTTGTTTTATTTCTAATAATTATAATGAAATTAAAATATTTGCATGCACAATTTCTAATTCTGAAAATTGCTCATATGATTTTTTAAGTCTTTTTACGGATGATGATTTGATTAAAGAGATAAAATTGGTTAAAAAATATGAATTTATAGCTAAAACAATTACAAAGTTAGAAAATGAATCTTTATCTACTGAGGAACAAATATCTATTTTTAAAAATGCTATTGGAAAAATTGACAATGATTTTTTAAAAGAAAAACTAGACAATCTAATGAGAAAACCCCCGGATTTAACTTTTTTTATAAATTATTGTTCAATTAATTGCACTTTACAGGATTAGATTTGTCGTAGAGACTCTCATGTCTCTTCGTATGTAGAATTCTAGAAATTACTTTACTTAAAAATTTATATTTATTTTAACCCATGCAAGAAAATAATAAAAGTTATTCTTATCAATCTGACAAGATTATTTCACAAATTCCTTTAACAACAACAATAGTTGAACAAACATTTTCTTAACTTAAAAATATTTTACACGAGCGAAGACGTAATTTAAAAGTTTCATCACTTGAAATGCTGATTGGTTTGTGTTTCAATAAATTTAATTAAAAAAAAATATTTTACATAAGACTATATTGTAATCTAGATACATTAAAAAGTAATTTTATAGATTAAAAAACATACTCACTCGGCCTATGTTATTCATCCGGTCTTGTTTTCTTGTGTTTCATATTTAAATTAAAATTGAACGTGTTTTTACGGACAAATAGACCCATTATTTTAAAGCGGAAAAAAAACCCATTATTTTACCATTATTTTATCCGAAAAACCCATTATTTTTCCGGTCTCTAGTTATGACAATAATTCAAATATGAAAGGAAAACATGTTGGTCTTCAAAAGTGGATCTTAGACATTAACCCACGCGCTTTTTATATACCCTGTGCTGCACACAGCTTAAATTTAGTTGTAAATGAAGCTGCTAGAAGTTCTTTAGAAATTGTTAATTTTTTTTCGATTGTTCAGGAAATTTACGTTTTCTTTTCTTCTTCAACATCGCGCTGGCAAATATTTGCCCAAGAAGTACCGACTCTTACCTTAAAACCACTTTCAAATACACGATGGGAGAGTAGGGTAGAAGCTGTAAAAGCCCTACGTTTTAATTTAGGAAAAGTCTATGATGCGTTGTATATAATTTATTCCGATGAAAGCAAAGATGCAGAATCAAAGAATTTGGCATGTTTACTTATGAAAAAAATTAAGAATTTTAAATTTATAAGCTCATTAATTTTTTGGTTTGAAATTTTAAGCAAGATTAATATCGTCAGCAAGGCCCTGCAAAAATCAGATGTTATGTTATCGGAAGCAGTCCAAATGATTTATCAATTACAAACTAGTTTACATGAAACTCGTAACGAAGACTCTATCGGAAATTTATTAAACAAAGCCAAAACATTAGCTGAAGAAGTTGAGGCAACGGTTGAATTTACTATAATTGGGCGTCCACGTGCTCGTAGGACGTTTTTGGATCGTGAAGTAGAAGATGAACAAAAAATTGATGCAAAAATTCATTTTAAAGAAAAATTCTTTTATTATTTGTTAGATATTGCAATTCTTAAACTTAACGAGCGTTTCGAGCTCTTAAGTCAAAATAATGAAATTTTTGCATTTCTTAACAAGTTACAAGATTGGAAAGAATTAGATTTAGGTGCCAAAAACGCATATTGTAGTAATTTGGAACAGAAACTCTGCTATTCCGGTGCTTCCGATATAAATAGTACAGAGCTATTTAATGAAATAGAATTGCTACCTATGTTTCTCGATAGTTCTATTTCGCCATTAGATATTTTAAATTATTTACTTAAGAATAACTTAATTTCAGTGTTACTGAATTTATCTATTGCCCTTAGAATCTATCTAACATTACCAGTAACTGTAGCCCAAAACGAAAGATCTTTTTCTAAACTTAAAAGAATTAAAATTTACTTAAGATCAACATTAACGGAAAGTAGATTAACAAATTTGGCATTAATAAGTATTGAACATGACGTTAAAATTGAGATCGATGACATTATAAAGGATTTCGCAGATGCAAAAGTGCGAAAAGTAAATTTTAATTAAAAAATTTCCAATTATTTTGTTATTTTAAATTAGGTCGAGTGATAATGCAGAATTTTTATTAAGTAATTCTCAGTTATTAAAACTATAAATATTTATGGTGTTTTGTGTTTTATTTGTATACGAAAATTAATTAAAAGAATTAGTATACGAAATTGTAAAACTTTCAGTTGTGCAACTAAATAGAAAATTCAATAGTTTCTTTGCCTCTTGTTTATAATTGAACGATTATATCAACGTATTTTACTACATTTCGCTTTAAAAACTTAATCAGATGTAGAAGTATGAATTGTAAAGTTCATTCTTTAGTTTTACGAATAAATATGGCTTCTTGTTAAAAATTAGTAAAAAGTTATGTCTGTCAAGAAATCTTAGTGCTTAATCCAAAACAAGAATTTATGTATCTTTGATTCTTTGTCAAAAAAAATTATTACAACTGCAAAATAAGCCAATTTAAAGTTAGATATCAAAACTTCTTTTATGTACGTAAGGGGGGGGGGCGCCAAAATCTCATCGCACACGGGCGCTACGAAGGCTAGAGACGCCCCTGGTATTATTGAAAGTTACATCCATCACTTTTTGTTACTTTTTGATGGGAAACGAATATACCAAGCACATGAATTGAACTATCAACTGATTTTGAACTTTTTTTTATTGATCCTGATCCTGTAAAGTATGTAGTTAGGAAGGAGGAAGAATTGAAGAGGCTAAATGTAATGGTTAATAAAGTAAACAGAAGGAGTTAAGAAAGAATTGAACGGGAGAACGATAGGAAGGCAGATCCCGATTATTATAAGGTAGGAGACAAAGTTCTAGTGAAGAAGCAAGATGCACACAAAAAGAAGTTTGAATCGCCCTAAGAAGAAGTAAGTACAACCACTTGACATAATAGGGGTTTATTTTCAAACAAATACAGTTTGTTCAAAATAGAATGCAACAAAAATTACTCCATGCAAAGATTCTTAAAAAAGTAAATTAACACATTTTTATGACGTAAAATAAACTTTAAAATTATTTTATTGGAATATTTTTGTTTAACATTCCTATTTCATACATAGCACACTTTGTTTTTATTTTTGTTAAAAAAAGAATGCAACTTCTTAAAAAGGACCAATTTTCCCTCCAAAAACATATTCTTTTTCTTTCTGTGAACCCCTATTCATGTCTATTTCTGTTTTTACTCGCGCACAAATAGTAACGTTATTTGAAGAAGGATATACTCAGGCAAAAATTTCAGAAAAATTAGGTGTCCATAAGAGTACTGTAAGTAGAACATTAAAAAAATTTCATCAAAGAGGTAATCTTAATGATCATAAAACAAGCGGACGACCAAGAGCTGTTAGCACGCAAGATTTTTCTACTATTGAAAAAATTTTATCAAAAAATCCAAAAACATCTTTAAGGAAGTGCTCGATAAAATTGAGTGAAGAAGTTGGTAAAGATGTTTCATATACTACTATAAGAAACGTACTAAATGAACATGGTATATATGCATTTACTCCGATAAAAAAGCCTCTTCTAACAAAAAGACACATTCAATTAAGGAAAGAAAAAACAGCTAAAATGTTAAGAATGTCGGATGATGATATGGAGCACATTATATTTTCTGATGAGTGTAAATTCAAGATGTTCTATTCAGATGGACATGTAAAAACCTGGAGAAGGCTCGGTATAGGCCTTCATCCAAAGATCATTACGCCTACGGTTAAATTCGGAGGGGGGTCAGTCATGGTATGGGGATGTACAGTGTGTTTCAAAAAAAACGGATAGAGTTTTTTGCCAAGTAATTTTTTATAAAAAACAAAGTTAAGTAAATAGATTTGTGTACAAATAAAAACTAAATATTTTTTACGGAATTACTTTTTTACCATTCGTCCCAAATACCTCTCATTTTTGCATTTTTAAAAAAACTGTTTCAAAAACATGAATATTTTTTCTAAAAAAAATAAAAATCGAATATTTCACTTTCCCTCCAAAAATAAAAAATTCATATTTTGTTTTCATACCCCCAATGCAACTTACTCCTGAACTTAGAATGAAGATAATTTTCTTACATGAACAAGGTCTTACTCAGGTCAAAATATCTGATCAAACTGGCGCATCTCAAAGCACAGTATCCCGGACCATAAAAAAATACATGGAAATGGCCATGTTTCGCATTTAAAAGGAAATGGAAGGCCTAGAATCCTTTTAAAAGAAGATATAGAGACACTACTTACTTTAAATAAAAAAAATCCTTGAGAAAACTATCGAATGAATTTGCAATTAAAAAAGGCAAAGCTGTTTCCTATTCGACTATTAAAAGGACCTTAAAAGATAACGGCATCGGTGCTTATTATGCACGTAAAAAGCCTCTCTTATCTAAAAAAAATATTTTGTTAAGGAAAGAAAAATCCGAAAAATTTATGTTTCTCTCTGATGAGTATATAAAGAGCATAATATTTTCAGACGAGAGTAAATTTAAGCTTTTCGGATCGGATGGGAGACAATTTACGTGGAGAAAGCCAGGTACAGGCCTTCATCCAAAAAATATTATACCAACTGTAAAATATGGAGGTGGGTCTGTGATGGTGTGGGGTTGTTTCTCCTATCATGGAGTCGGGAGACTAGTATTTATAGATGGGATAATGGATGCTAAATACTATGTAAACATTTTAGCTAATAATCTCGAGCCATCTGCTGAGATGATGGGGTTGGAGTCATTTATCTTTCAACAAGATAATGATCCAAAGCATACATCACGTCTTGCAAAGAACTTTTTTGCTCATAAAGAAATAGAGCTTCTCCCATGGCCCCCACAGTCGCCTGATTTAAATCCTATCGAGAATCTCTGGTCTCTTATCGAAGGAAAATTATCAAAATTAATAATTAAATCGAAATCAGAATTAAAATCTGCTTTAGAAGATATTTGGTACTCGATTCCAAAAGAAAAGTGCCAGACACTGTCAGAGAGTTTTAAAAGAAGAGCTATTGCCTGCTATGAAGCTTCAGGACTTCATACAAAATATTAAATTATTTAAAATATTCATGTTTTTGAAACAGTTTTTTAAAAAATGCAAAAATGAGAGGTATTTAGAACGAATGGTAAAAAAGTAATTTCGTAAAAAATATTTAGTTTTTATTTGTACACAAATCTTTTTACTCAACTTTGTTTTTTATTAAAAATTTACCGGCAAAAAACTCTATCCGTTTTTTTTGAAACACACTGTATATCATGCCATGGCGTAGGGAGGTTAGAGTTCATTGATGAAAAAATGGACTCTGCGCGCTATGTAAACATTCTAGCGAACAACCTCGAAGAATCGGCCGAGCTTATGGGTCTTGACAGTTTTATCTTTCAACAAGATAACGACCCAAAGCATACCTCAAGGCTTGCAAAAGCATATTTTGAGGATGAGCAGATTCCCATCCTTGATTGGCCTCCCCAATCGCCTGATTTGAATCCAATTGAGGCAGCCTAAGCTATTGTTAAGAAGAAAAATGAGCATTTGATACCAAAAAATAAAGAAGAGCATAAAGCAAATATACGTGCTGCTTGGAACTCGATATCACCAGAAACTTGTTATAAATTATGTAAAGGATTTAAAGATCGCGTGTTAGCTGTTTACAGGGCAGGAGGCCATCATACCAAGTATTAAATAAAAAGTTGCATTCTTTTTTTAACATTTTTTTAATTTATTTCATTAAGCTATGTTTTTAAAGTTTAAGGCAAAAAACTACATTAACCAAAGGTTTATAAAAGTAAAAATCTTCTATATTGTAATATTTTTATTATTTTTTAAGCGATTTTTTTTAGGGTAATTTTTGTTGCATTCTATTTTGAACAAACTGTATATAACAGTAAGTTTAAAAAATGGACTAGGGGTCAGGTTATCATTAAAACAGATAAAATAATGGAGGTTTTATAACAAACATAAAGTTCAAAAAGTAATGCAACCCGAATTTAGCCAGAAAATAGTTTTAAAAACGACCGTAAAAACAGTCGGATTTTTGTTTATTATAAGTTTCTTGCATCTGCTACAGCAGGGGTCGGCAAACAGGGGTTTGCGGGCGCCATGGCGCCCTTTTTGAGTTTTTCATGCGCCCTTTTTGTTATTTTTTGAGTTGACAAAAAACTCTAACCCCAGATTTTTAAATTTTCTATAAAACTGCATATGCTGCATGTTCTGCTTGCATATCTAACAACACAAATAAATTTTTTAGTAAACAGATCGCTTTTAACTATAAAGTCAGTTTAAGTGTTCTACTGGATTTGAAATAATATGTGCTAGAGCTGTAAGTTGGTTTTATTTAAATATGGTAATGTCTAATTTTATTTCCATATTTGGAATCATATATAAGTAATAACTTTTAAATGCACCCATGGTTTTAGAAACTAACAATATGTAAGAGTAAAAAATGTTCTAGCCAACACAATTTTACGACAAATAAAATTTGAATAATTTTTTTTTTATTTTTTACCCCTTTTATGGTATCTCCAAAACGAAAGAGAACTTATTATTATAATGTTGATTGGGAAGAATAATTTTGCTTTATTAAGTTCAATAGAAGGTGCATATGCCTTATATGCAACAAATGCATTAAAATACTTAAACGAAGTAATATTGAAAGACACTTTACAGGACTTCATGCCAACTTTAATGAGAAGTATCCTCCAAAATCTGAATTACGAAAAGCAGAAATAGCATTGTTAAAACTATCAATATCAAAGCAGCAAAGTTTCTTTTCAAAATCAAAACCATTCTCAAAATCTGCAACTGTAGCATCTCTTAAAGTTTCGCATTTATTGGCAAAGAAGAAAAAACCTTTTTCAGATTCTGAAATGATTAAAGAAGCTATGTTAGAAGCTGCTGATTCTCTTTTTAACGACTTTAAAAACAAATCTAAAATAATTAATGCAATTAATAAGTTACAACTGTCTTCCAGAACAACAACAAGAAGAATTGAGTTAATATCGAAAAACTTAGAATCTAAACTTTTTAATGATATTGAAATGTGTAAATTCTTCTCATTACAGTTAGATGAGTCAATTGATGCAGTGGATACGGCGCAGTTGGTTATTTCTGTCAAAATGGTATTTCAGGACTTTTCAACAAAGGAAGAATTTTTAAAAATCCTCCCTTTAAAAGGTCGTACACAAGGAATAGATTTATTTTCAACATTTAAAAATTTTGCAGTCGAAAACAATCTACCGTTCGAAAAATTATCGTCAATAACCACGGACGGTGCCAGAGCCATGATAGGCAAAGAAAATGGATTTATTGGTCTGTGCATAAAAGATTCTTTATTTCCTAAATTTATCTCATATCATTGTCTTATACACCAAGAAATGTTGTTTGCTAAATCGATTGACTTTAATCATGTCATACATATTGTTTCTAAAATTATAAATTCAATTAAAGCTAAAGCAACTCAGCACAGGTTGTTTAAACTATTTTTAGAAGACTAAAATGTAGAAATTAAGGATTTACTTATTCACACTGAAGTGAGGTGGTTGAGTAGGGCAAAAATTCTTGAGAGGTTTATTTCCCTTCTGCCCCAAGTAAAAGAATTTCTTGCTTTGAAAGAGGAATTGTACGAAGAATTAGAAAATAAAGGTTGGTCATTGGATCTTAGTTTTTTAGCAGACATGACGATGATGTTTAATGTGTTAAATTTGAAACTACAAGGAAAGAACTCTCATATTGCAGATATGATCAGTGCAGTAAATTCTTTCAAATGTAAGTTAATATTGCTAAAAACACATTTGCTAAGAAATTCCTTCTCTTATTTTCCCAATTTAAAGCGAATGATTGAAGATTGTGAGTTGAGCGTCAATGAATTTGATAATACATCGTTTATAAACACGATTGAAGCATTACAAATCGAATTTTCTTCGAGATTTCAAGACTTTATATCGCTAGAACTAGTAATTACATTTTTTATAAATCCGTTTAATGTTAATGACGTTGATTTACCTATTAAAATTTCAAATTTTTTTGATGTTTCCGAAATACTGGATTTAGAAATGGAAATAATTAGTTTGCAAAATGATATAGTTTTAAAAACACATTATCAGGATAAGCTTTTTTGGAAATTAGTCAATGAAGAAACTTATCCCATTCTGAGAAAATGTGCATTGAAGATATTTTCTTATTGTGGAACAACATACAACTGTGAAACACTCTTCTCTTCAATGACTTATTTAAAATCAAAATATAGATCACAAATTACGGATGCACATTTAGATAACTGTTTAAGAGCAAGCAATGCTTCGTATGAGATTGACTATGAAAAGATAGCAGATGATATAGGACCTCAGATGCATCATTAAAATATCTTACTTAAATATTTATACGTTTATCAAAAGCTTTTATTTGCCTATAAACTGCATTTTAATTAGTGTAAAAAAAATAATTTAAAATTTTACTTGGTTCATAGAGTAGAAAATATAACATTAAAACGTCTGAAAAAAATATTACTTTTTTGGTGCTTCTTTCGAAAATGGCCCACAATTTTATTTGCCAAAAAAATTGTGACCCTTTTCGAAAGAAGCACCACCTTTTTTTTAGATCACAAAATTGATGGCGCCCGCAAAGAGTTTCAAATTTCAAATTTCACTCTTCATGTTGAAAATGATGCCGACCCCTGTGCTACAGGATAAAATTATTAAAATTTTCAACTATGTAACTTTCCATGTCAAGCATGTAGAAGCTCAAGAGCTTATACGACAAAAAAATTTCTCATTCTTATTTAAATATTGCAGAGAAAACCATCGAAATATTTTATTATTGTCGTAAATGACCATCTTAGTGACTGTTGTTTACTTGGTTGAAATCATATCTTGAACATATCAGTGGTTTTATATCACCTACAAACATATCACAAATATGTTTCATAATCATCTATAAAAAAAAATCAAACAATATATAAATACTACTAGCTAACGCTAGCCCCGTTCTAATAACGGGGATATTTATTCATTAAAAGGTTAACTTGTGCTTTTTTATTATTTTCCAAATTATTTCTGATCTTGATCAAAATATTTTGTTTACATTTTTCGAAGAACATTTTTCTAAACTCACAAAAATGTATCCAATTTTGTTTCAAAAAAAACACACTAAACCGAAATTTGGCCATTTGACACGAATAAGCTATGTAAAATTTATATAAATGTCTAATATAAAAATTTATTTTGCAATTGGAATTTTAAAAAAGAAAGGCAAATTTGCCACACAAAAAAAAGCAGATTTTGATTTTTCTAAGTCCCGTTTTTTGCAGGCCTTGAGTCTTTAAAGTTTTATACATATTTTTTTGCAATACAATAGCACTTATTTATAAGCTTTCCGATCATTTAAGACTGCTTTTATGCGAGTTTTAGTCATTGGAAAAATAAAAAAACGCTCTATCTCGCTCTACAGCTCATGATCAGTTGTATAGAGGCCAGCCGTTTACAAAAAGTAATATAAATCCGACACATCCCCCGTATTTTTAGGGCGTCTCCAGGAAAAAAATTTTTGGCTTTTTATTAATATGATTATACAGCAATACTAACAACCTTCCCTTTATAACTTTGGCATACACACGACAATCATATGTATAAATTTAATTAATTTATGGGTTAAAAATATAAATTTATAAATATATGCAACATCCCCGCGCTCTATGTGAGCCTTCTTAGAAGCATATAACCTCAGTAGATTAGCATGTCTTTTCCATTTCTTCTTATTGCGCGCATCTCGATGCAATGTATATCATTTTCAAGATCTTTATTTATTGTACCTATTTAAAACCTTGGTCTATCTTTAAGGTACCCGAAAACTTGCCGAAAATTTACAAAAACTTTCAAAATAAATACTTAACTACTTTTTAAAGTGTAAAATTAATTTATTAACATATAAAAACGTTAAAACGACAAGTTTTAATTTTTAAATTGAGAAACAAAATTAATCTTAAATGATACAATTAAAATTATTTTCATCAAATGTTTTACCAAAAAAATAATGAAATGATATGATAATCGCAGAAAATCTGATGTTTTTTTGTGCGTTTTAAATGAAGTTTATACATTTTTATAATTTTTGCTAATAATTAGCGGATCAAGATATCAGTAAAGGGGCAATGGTTTAGGTAAAGCTTATAAGTTTGCATTTTTGAACAAATATGACAAACCTAATGAATTTTATTAAATTAACCAATTAAACAATTTCGGAATCTGATTTAATTGAATATATTAGTTCACAACGTGGCACTATTGTTTTCGTACATAATAATTTTATCACAACGAAGATAAAATGCAAGAAGGTACTACTTAATGACGTTGTAACAGCCGGGCATGCAAATAATTCTACATTTAGACACCAATAATGTTTTTGTAAAAACAATTCAACATAGTCACGCGCCTGTTCCAGATAAAATCAGGAAAAGAAAAGCTTTAATAAAAATAAAAGAAAGATTATTTAATACAACGGAAAACGCGTTCGGCATTATAATAGACCATCTGCAAGATTTTTCGGAAGGCACTAATATCTCTAATATGCCGTCAATTGACTATATTAGAGATACTATTCGCCGAGAAAGAAATGTTTATATAGGACACATTGTTGGAAGAAAAATCGATATTCCAGATGTTCTAAAAGTCAATAAGTTTTGCAATTCTTTTTTAAGATATGATAGCACTTTTGAAAACAGTGAAAGGATGATTATTTTCTTTTAACTTTTAAAAAAATATCTTAAAAATTTAGAGACTTTTGTAATAGACGGAACCTTTAAGTCCTCTCCTTGTGGATTTTATCAGGTTGTAGTCTTTCATGGATTTATTTTTGGCAAAAAATTCCCTTTTATATACATACTTTTATCCAATAAAAACGAAAACTCTTATTTTAGAGCTTTCGAAAAATGCAAGGAGCTTGGATCCTTAAACATAAAATTTATTGTTACTGATCTTGAAATGGCCTTGATAAATGCTCTTAGAAGATCATTTCCTGGGGCTGAGTATCATGGATGTTTATTCCATCTTAGTCAGGCAGCCTGGAAAAGGATAGGTTATTTAGGAGAAGTGCGAATCTATAAAGAAAATATATTGTACAAAAAAGCAATAAAAATGATGTTATGTCTTGCATTCGTTACGACTTAGGATATATAAATATTTTATGAAAACATAAAAGAATTTATAGAAAAAATGATTTGCAGGTTTTAAACAATTTTAAAAGCTAGTTTGAAAAAAATTACCTAGGATTAGGTAAAAATAATGACACGATATATCATATTGATTTTTGGAACGCGTTCAAAAGAATACAAAATGGAGTGTCAAGAACTTCAAATATGCGGAAAAATGGAATCGAACTTTAAATTCGAGGATCAAAATTCCTAATCCTAACATTGCGCTTTTAAAACAAGCGTCCTTAAGTGTATATATTTAGACATATACAACTTAAAATGATTACCGTTAAAAATCTTATGCTGTATTAACAAGAAAAGAAGATTATATTAGTCTGTAAATTAAGAACTACAATAATTGCACTAGGCAAGAATACATGAGGGCTATTTTGCCCTTTTTATTTTAAATTTGTAAAAAGAAAAAAGTGGCGATAATGTAGGTTTTCACAATGACTTTGATAGAACTGAGCATAGTCTTAAGTAAAAGAGATAAAATTTATATTGCTCTAGTTAAGAGCCAAAAAAGTATTTTGTAGAATACTATCCGTTCTTACCAGGTTTTTAGTATATGATCCTCTCATGGAAGAGGCCCTAAGTCTTTTTTATAAGTGTTGTAAAATTTTAGTTAAGGGTATTTATAAAAAAAATTTTAAATAGTTGCACAACAATGAGTAAATGTATTTACTGGATATTTAATTTACAAATTCTGTTTATATTTGTTTTATCAAAATTTACGTCCCACGAAAAATTTTTTTACTAAAAATGAAAAACTTTAGGGACCACAAAAGATGTGAGAAAATTATGGCTTCGCAGCCTTGACTATTTTAGAGTTGAACATTGTTGTAGGATTATAATATTTTAAAATTTATACCCCTAATCTAGATAACTCAATATGGTGGAGAATGAAAAGCAAACCCGTAACGAACTAGAAAAGAGAATTCAGAGACTGGGAACCGTAGTGACGGCTGAGAACTTTGAAAAAGATATATTTAAACTCTTTCTTCGGAAGGAGTATCTTGACTTAAAAGAAGAAGAAAAAATCCGAGAAATTTTGATACATGCAGATGAAAAATTAATAAACTGGCATTGGGACACACACGGAGAAAAAAACCTTGAAACTATGAATTATGAGAATTGGAAGACTCAAGTGATACAACATTTCGGAAAACATTTTTCAATGACGGACTTCATAAACTGCTTTAAAGGAAAAGAAGAAACGTTCAATGATTATTTTAAAAAAGATGGAAAAAATGGGAAAGGAACTGAAACTGAAAGAAGCGTATATAATCGAAGTAGCTAAAAACAACTTACGGGTTCAATCCCAGTTTATGCCCCCATAAAAAAAAATATGCCCCCATAAAAAAAACATGCTCCATAAATAAAATATGCCCGCATAAAAATATACCCAAAAAAGAAAATGCGAAATATATACCCAAAAAAATAAACCTAAATTACAAAAAATATTATATGTTGGGTAATTAGCCCTTAAGCAATAAATGACTTATATGGCGAACACAGGGAAGAACAGGGTAGCAGGAGAAACCCGTAGTCAGGTGGCTAGAAGATTAGTAAATGAGTCCAAGAGGATTGAAAGAAAAGTTAAGATTATTAGTGCAGTTGATTTGGTTAGTACAAGGGATGCTTTTGTTTACGCGTCAGATGAATTACAAGATTTTGTTGGTGAGAAAAATTTATTTTATATAGAAGAATGGAAAGGAATCATTAATAGGATTGAGCAAGAATTAGACGAAGCAGAGCATATGAATAATATTTATAGTGAGACGTGCAAAATAGTGGAAGAAATGATTAAGGAAGAGAGTAAGCGAGAGTACAAAAATTATTTAGAGAGGAGACGTATAAGAGAGGAGAGTATTTGTTTTGTTTGTGGTGAGAAGGGACACAAGGCGAGAGAGTGTGCCCGTAGAGAGAGTATTAAGAGAGATAGTGTTAAGGACGTGTGTCTTATAGAGAAGAATGTTGAGATTAAAAGACAGAATACGACAGTTGTTAAGATTGAAAGTGTTGTTGAGGATGTGGATAGACAGTCGAAAAGAGGTAAATATGTCGATAAATTGGAAGTTTTAGTAGAGAAGTACCCAGAGGTATTTGGTCAAGAGCAAGAAAAAGTGAAGTATTTGACAGGATTTAAGTGTAATATAAAGACTAAACAGGGTGAAAAAGTGGTTAGAAAAGGACAGATAGTTGATTATTATTTAAGAAAGAGGTTTAAGGAGTTTTTAGATGATTTAGAAATTAGAGGTGTAATAAGAAGATCTACAAGCGAGTGGAGGAATCCTATAAAGGCAATTGAGAAGCCAAATGGGGGAATCAGATTAGTAAGTAACTTAATTGGTTTAAATGATTTAGTTGAGAAGGACCCGTATGAATTGCCTTTGATAAAAGATATTTTAAGAGCTACGCAGGGTTCTAGCGTTTTCACTGTGATAGATTTGAAAGAAGGGTTTTATCACATAGAGATTGAAGAAGGTCATAAACATAAAACTGCTTTTGAGTATGATGGTAGAGTATATGAGTGGAATAGCATGGTAATGGGGTTTAAGAACTCTCCTCATATAATGCAGAGGACCATGAATAATGTTTTAGATGAGTTTAGAGGAAATGGGGTAGAAGTCTATATGGATGATATTGTTATACATGCAAAGGATTATAATGAACATGATGAGATTGTAGAAAACGTTGTAAAGAGATTTAGGGAACGTGGATTAAAGATAAATAAAGAGAAGATACAATATAAACAAGAGGAAGTAAAATTATTAGGAGTAACTATAAATGGAACGGACATTAAACCAAATGAGATTAAGAAACAGGAGGCATTGGAGTACAAGAGACCGGAGAATGTGAAGGAGCTGAGACGATTTTTAAGGTTAACGGGGTGGTTTAGAGATTTCATACCAGAGTATGCGTACAGGACGATAAATTTGAATGAGGCATTGAAGAAAAGTACGAAATGGAAGTGGAGCGAAGAAATGGAACATGCGTTTAATGATGTGAAACAAGGATTGAGGGATATGAGAGAGTTGAGGATCCCAGATTATAGAAAAGAGTTTAGGTTGAGAACAGATGCTTGTGATACCGGGCTAGGAGCGATTTTATTACAGGAAGATAAAGAAGGAAGATGGGTACCGATTCAGTGGGCTTCCAAGACGTTAACACCAACGGAAAGAAGATATACTATAAGTGAGAAGGAGATGTTGGCTGTTTTCTTTGGTATTAAGAAGTTTGAAAGTGATTTGAGAGGAAGGAAGTTTCATTTGATGACAGATCACAAAGCATTGACTGAGATTAGAAGAAAACCATTTTTTAATAATAATAGAATTAATCGTTGGATAGAGAAGATTCAAGAATTTGATTTTACAGTAGAGTACGTGAAGGGAGAGATGATGGTTGATGCAGATGCGTTAAGTCGACAATATGAGAGTATGACAGAAACGGAGGAAGAGAAAAACAAGAGAGAGAAAAAGAGTGAGTTAGTAGAGAAACAGAAACAAGGGAAGATTAGTAAGCACACAATTATCAAGGATGGTAAAGAATATTGGGAGTTTTCATCAGGTGAAAGAAGGGAGATTCCGGCTAAGGAACAAAGAGAAGAAATTATTTTGAAAGTTCATAAAAGTTTGAATCATCGAGGAGTGAAAGGTACGCAATATAATTTAAAACAGATTTATTACTGGCCAGGGATGAACGATGAGATATCAAGAGTATTAAAGGAGTGTGAGGTTTGTGGTATCAATAACAGGAAAACGACGGGAGGATGTGAATTTGTTACGTCGAGAAGGAAATTGGAGAAGATAGCCCTTGATTTAATTGATATTGAGAGTGGTGAGGATAAGAGATATGTTTTAGTTGGAATCGATTACTTTACACGTAGGTTGTGGGGTACGGTACTGAAAACTAAGGAGTCGAAAGAGGTCACTAAAGCGATACAAGAGTGGATAAAGGTAGATGGTTTTCCAGACGAGGTTATAACAGACAATGGAAAAGAGTTTTGTAATAATGCGTTTGAGGAGTGGTGTTCAAAGAATGATATTCAACATAGGAAGGTTGGATTGGAGGCTCATAGGAGCAATGGTCGTATAGAGAGAGTTATAAGGACTTTGAGAGAAGCTATTGTTAAACAAGATGTTGGTAATTTAGAGGAAAAGATAGAAAGTGCAATTAGAGGCTATAATAATACGATGCATGGTGCCATAAAATGTACTCCGTTAGAAGCTTGGGAAGAAGATTCGGGTTTAGTTGTGATAGAGAATAACGAATTAGGAGATTATGCAACGAAGTTTAAGAAAAGGTATAGGGAAGCATTTAATGAGAATTAGATTGTGCGAATTGCTAAAAGAGACAATTTGGGAGTGAAGGCTAAAGCAGAAAAAGGTAGGTTTACTCAAATAGGTAAGATTTTATATAAATGCGAAAATGATTCGTACGTTGTAAGGACGGAAGACGGGCGACTACTTAAAAAGAGGCATTATGATTTGAAAGGTTTATTTTGTAGTGGTAATGGTGTTGGTGAGACTACCCATCTGGAGGAGGGGATGTTGGGCAATTAGCCCTTAAGCAATAAATGACTTATATTATATTATTTTTGAATATTTTATATTTAGATAAAACATAAAATCATAAAAAAAGATTTGTTTGGTTAGATGTTTGATATCAAAGATCAGCAAAGGGTTTTATTGGTTGTTTTTTGCACAATCAAAACATTTAATCTATATAAACTAAATTACACTGTTACCCATGAGTAAAAAGGAAATGAAGACAGAGATTGCCGAAGATCTCTGTACTAGAGAAGAAATTTTAGGCATAAAATTTACAGATTCATATTTTAATAGGTAAGTTCGAATACATGAACTTGGAGAAATCTACCTTTTCGCAAGACTAGGTTTGATTAAAAATTCCTTCATATGTTTGAGCTGTGGAAATCCAATGAGATTAACGCAGAAAAAAAAGGTTATTGACAAGTACGTTTGGAGGTGCAAACGCCCTTGTGCACAAGAAAAGAGTTTAAGAACGAACTCAATATTTGAATCACTTAAAGTATCAATGTCAAGGTACTTCAAATTTATGACTATGTGGTGTCGTAACGGGCTCCAAGTAGACACAGCGCATGATACAGATGTCATTAAAAACACCTTGTCTGCTTGGAGCTTTAATTTGCGAGAAACCATCCAAGATTACCTGATAGAAAACAGGGAAATGTTAGGTGGTTATGATGAAAATGGTGCTAATAAGATCGTTAAAATTTACGAGTCTTGTTTTTTCAGACGACAATAAAATAGAGGCGGTACACTGAAGCATCTTGGCTATTCGGGATGATTAATAAAGGATCTTTTAAATGTGCGTTTATTCCTGTGCCTAATAGATCAGCTAGCACCTTATTACCAATCATAAGAGCTAATTGTTTGCCAGGTACCACAATAATTAGTGATTGCTGGGCCTCTTATAGATCTTTATCAGTTAATCCTAATTTTACTCATCTCCGTGTAAATCACCCTTTAAACTTTGTCTCTCCAGATAATCCAATAGTTCACACGCAAAGTATTGAAAATTAATGGATGTATTCTAAAAAAGCAATTAAAAATTAACAAGAAGGTTCTAGAAATAATTTAAAGGATATTTATATGAATTTATGTTTAAAAAAAAATTCCCTAGAAATTCAAGGCTCAATGAATTAATAATAATTTTATCAAGTATGTTAGAATAATAAATTTACTTATACTTTATGTTTTTTTTTGTAATTTAGTTTTATTTTTCTTTGGGTATATATTTTGTATTTTCTTTTTTGGGTATATTTTTATGCGGGCATATTTTATTTATGGGGGCATGTTTTTTTTATGGGGGCATATTTTTTTTATGGGGGCATAAACTAGTAATTTACCCAACTTACGTAAGTATGCCTTTGAATTAAGGACCAGTCTACTTGGAGAGAAGAAGTTTACCGAGTTGTTCTATTTGAAAATTCAGGAATTTGACAGTGCCATCAAGAAACAGGAAGAATTTAATAGAAGAATGACGAGGGAGAACAAAGAAGCAGGCGGAAAATACAGATCCGAAAAGAAACAAGGAAGCTTTAAACCTAATGAAAACCAGGTAAACAATATTTCGGGAGAAGATATAGTTAATAAAGAAAATTACGTTTATATTAAAAATCAAAAAATTTATATTTTATTAGATAGCGGAGCAGAAGCAAACTATACTTCTAAAAATTTAGCAAAAAGACTAACAGATGACATTTGGACCTTCAGTAGACCAAAAAGGAGATTTACATGTTTAAGGACGCCATTTTACATTAAGGAAGGGATAAATCTTGAATTTGTATATAATGGAATTAAATTCAAAGAAGACTTTGACATTTTGCCGGAAAGGACGGATGAATTTATTTTATTAGGAAGAATCTTCATAGAAAAACAACTAAAATCAACAGAGTTAATTAAAAGTAGGAACGAACAAGAATATACAATTGAACAACCCAATTGTGATATATTATCACCAACACTATTTCTTCTAGAAATTTTTATCTTTAAAAATTTATATTTTTTACACCCATACGAAAAATACATAATGACTACAGAAAACAATAACAATAATAAAAATAATTATACTGACAGTAAAAACGTGTTTGTAAATATCCTAGAAGGATATTTTAAGACAAACAAAGTCCCAGTGTTTGAGGACACCAATGATGAAATAGACAAAAAGATTGTTGCACTACACGAAAAGCTTATCCATAGAGGAGCTAAAGTTGTTTACGAGTGGGCTAAGGAAAACGAGGACAAGGAAATTACATATAAAAGATGCAAAGAAATAATTGGAAAATGTGTTACATGCAAATTTTACAATCCTATTAGAATTAAAGGAATGAAACATATCCAAGCTTATGACAAAGGAGAAATTGTTGGAATAGACATTGTAGGACCATATGAAGGAAAATATATTTTAACAGGCATAGATTACTTTTCGAGATTAGCATTTGCAGAAATGATACCAGATAGGAGCACAGGAAGAATATTGAAATTTATTAAACATATCCACGACAAGTTAAAGATTAAAATGTTGATTTCAGACGGAGCGAGGGAAAACAGATCTAAAATCATACAAGATTGGTGCAAAGAACAAAACATTGACCATCACTTTACAACGCCATACCACCACCAATTTAACGGAAGGATTGAAAGGTTTAATCGCACGATTCAAGAAGGACTAAACAAAATCGGTGCTAAGGTACCTTTAAAAAAACGAATTAAACAGGTATTAGAAATATATAACAAGATACACCACACAGCAATAAGCATGTCACCAACGGAAGCTTTGAAACCGGAGCGGAGGAAAGAGGTTAAACGAAACCAGTTTAATTATATTATAAAGACGTATAAAGCATTGATAAACCCTAGACGTCAAGTATTCAATATTAAAGACGTAGTACTATTAAAGAATGAGAAACAGGATTTAAAGAAACAATTGAAGTTTAGTGAAATAGGTACAGTTATAGAAGTATTGCCTAATGATACCTATCGGATTAAAGTACAAGATTCGGAAACAATATGCATACGTCATGCCGATCAGTTAAGGATGTTAGATCCAGTAGGGGCCCTGATAGAGCGCGGGGATGTTGTAGGATTATAATATTTAAAATTTATACCCCTAATCTAGATAACTCAATAAACATAATTTTAAAATGTTTTCAAATAAAAGGAACAATGAAGTAAAATTGCTTAGCAAAATAGGATTAAGACTGTCATGTTTTGAAGATAAAAACGTAGTCATAATGTAATAATTTATTGAGATTGACTTCTATTTATATTTTTACTGAAACATATGTCACATTGGTGATGTTTCACATCTGTATCGTAAACAGATTAGATGTGAGACCTTTGATATGTTTTACATCAGATCGTGATTAAAAGTGGAGGTAGAAGCCAATGATTGCTACAAGATAAAACCCATTGTTTCAATGCAATGGGAGTTGTGTGTGAAGGACTTCACGACACGACAAAGACCATCAATAGATTAAATAAGGGTTCTCGTCTTAATTGGCATGAAATAGAAAACAAATTTTGTGGATTTGTGTTTTTTTTGCTTAGGGACTTGACGGGTTTAGATAGAAATTTTTATTGGGTTTTGTAGTTCCATTCTTAGAGTTCATGTATGTTCAATCTGGCAAAAATTTTTAAATTTAAAGGGGCTGAAACAAAATGGGAAACAGATCGTTTAAGATCAAGTTAGATCTCTAACATTGATTGGATTGGATATGATGAGATGAAGTGAATCACATTAATGAAAAAAAGATGCGCTTATATCACGACAGAATAAAATTAACGAGGAGAAAAAAAGAGAAACATAAAAAAAAATCATGTCAACATAAAAATTTTTTTATTAAGGTTATTTGATCCTTTCATGAGTAAAAAGGATAAAAGTTTTAACGTGCTATAAAGGGTTTATATGACACATCAGAAGGACGTGAACCAGAGGACGTTTTACGACATCTCCCTCCCCTAACAGAAAAATTTTAAAATTTGTCTGCAATTTATTTACTATAATTTACGTTATATCTTTCTTTATTATAAGAGCATCCATAAATTTTGTCAGTAATCTCATAACTGCCGTGCCAGTTAGGCTTTAAATTATCCGAATTATTTTTTTTAGCATCAAAACTATTCTTCAATTTAAAAAGTATCTGGTGCACTGATACCCCCTTAAACAATTAATTTCTTTTAATTTTTAAAAAAATTGTCCTATCTTACATTGCTCAGAGCTAAAAACTGAGTCAATATCCTTTAAAACTCCAAATCTACAGTTAACTCAGGAGATTTAGCCTAAACTAAGAAATGGACCGTACTAATTACCTTGTTAAATAGAATGTTGAAGTCTTAAGTACCTTTAAAAATATCGCTGTTATCTAGAAAGCTCTTCAAAGTTTGTCAACTTATAAAATTTATGCCAAAGTGACTGGTGAACCCTTTTAATGCCTCCTGCCGTGTAATGGAATTCCGGTAAGGAATATGGTCATTTCAAACCATGTTTTGAACCAATCTCGAAACACTTCGGTTCTTGAGCTCCAATACGCAAGCCGAAAAAAATCACAGCAGGATACCATGCTCAGCAATGATGATCTTCTCAATGATTAATTCATCGTTTCGCAGTCCTTATTACTTAGCACCTTCGTTGCATTGTAACTGATTTAATGATCTTGGGCTACCAAAATAAATAATGACCACCTAAATGCACAATCCGCCCAATCAGATCCACCTCTTAACACGTTAAGGACGGCGCCCTTTTTTACTGTGCTTTTTGTCTGACGGCGAATTTTATTTATTTTTTTAACCCCTACGAACAAAAAAAAATGTACGAAAGCAACTCCTCTTCTTCAAACGAATTATGTTCCGACAACATCTTTTTTCCTGAAGATACAACTGTAGACATGTCTAAAGTGTTTATGTTTGATGATAAATCGTCCTTTTCGGAAGATTCTAATGAAACTGACTTCAACGATTTTGACACTAGTGTTGACGAGTATACTTTCGAACCTGAATGGCAAGAAATTTCTGGTTTTGTGCAATGTACAACTGAGTTTACAATGGATGAGGAGTTTTTGGTAAACGAAGTTGACTTTAATGATCCATATGCTCTATTTAGATTATTTTTAACAGATGAACTTCTTGATCTCATTGTAAAAGAGACGAATAGATATGCAGAAAGCAAATTAAATTCCGATAGTAACATGTCCTCCATTTCTTCGTCAAGAAAACATCAATTAGCATGGAAAAATGTTTCAAAAGAAGAAATCAAAAAATTTATCTGTATTTTAATTATAATGGGAATAGTGCGATTACCTGAAATAAAACTTTATTGGTCAAAAAAAGAAATGTATTCAAACACACTTATTAAGAAAATTATGGAAAGGGATCGGTTTATTAAAATTCTTCAATTTATTCATTTTTCAGATAATCTCGTAAGCAATACAGAAGATAGACTTGTGAAAGTAAGAAATGCTTTAAATATATTAGTGAACTCTTTTAAATCCACGTTGCGTCCTGGTAAAGAAGTTGTAATCGATGAAAGCATGGTTCCCTGGCGAGGCAGGCTTTTTTCCGACAATATATTCCTGGGAAGAGCCATAAATATGGTATTAAACTCTATAAATGTTGTTTAACCGGAGGTTATACATATAATTTTCAAGTTTACTCAGGTAAAGATACGGTCGAGAATCAAAAAGGCCATTCACATGACGTCGTAATGAAGCTGATGAATGGACTACTTTATGAAGGCCGAGTACTTTATACCGACAATTTCTATACCAGTGTTCCTTTAGCAGAAGAATTGCTAACTAATTCTACTTATATTTGTGGAACAGTTAAAGCATCCAGAAAACATCTGCCAGTAGAAGCTAAAACGAAACAAAGTAGTAATCATTGTTTTAGCGCCGAAAATAGAAAAGGTGTAAAGTTTTTAAAGTGGACAGATAAAAGGCCGGTGTGCATGCTAACAACAAGTAATGATCATACGTGTCAGATCATTGCTAACAGTAATGGAAAATTGAAACCAGATGCGATTTTTGACTATAATAAGGCGAAAAAGGGAGTAGATTTATCTGATCAGCTTGCTTCTTACTACAATTCTCTACGTAGAACTATAAAATGGTACAAAAAGCTAATAATTGAGTTAGTTTGCTCAACTTTGATAGTAATTGCTTTTTATATTCATCAAAAATATGGCAATAAGAATTTTGATTTTTTAAAATTTAGAGAACTTATTATAGAAAGCATATCAGGTCTTAAAAAAGTTGAAGAGAACGGTAAACAAAAAGAACTTCAACATTTTCTTACAAAGTTTTCTAAAATACACGTGATAAAAGAAAACGTTGCGTTTTGTGTTACAAATCGCTGAAAAAAAAAATGGGTAGGGAGATTGCCATGTCTAAAGCCAAAAGGGTCACAACATACTGCAAAGCTTGTGATGGTGAATCTCCAATGTGTCTTAAGTGTTTTAAAAAAAAACATGAAAAATAAAAAATATTTTCTTGATAATTTATTTTTTTTTAAAAAAATCAAAAAGGTGTTCATTAAGCTAAAAAACATCTAGTTTTTCATAATTTTATGAAATAAAATTATAAACACTGTTTTCCTAAGCTCTCAGTATCTTCTAAAAATTCATAAAAGTGTGTACCACCGGTGGTACACGCCGTCCTTAACGTGTTAAAGCTCGTTTAATTTAGATGTATTGAATGCTCTGTATATATGTTACAACCGTTAAACCTAGATTTTACATATTTGTGCTTTCGCTTAATATTTTATCGTTGTCTTTGTATATTTAAGACCAATAACCGTTTATTAATTTATAGTCGAGGATTCATGTGATAGTAGTATTAAAGTCTTTATGGATGAGTCTTATTGTTGCTCCAGGAAACGCAATTTGATAGTTGAGCTGGTCTACCCCGTAATCACTACCCCCTTCGATAGTCTGCTTACCACGCCAAGGTCTACGCAGGTGGCACGGACCTGCCCGCTTTGTGAGTTTGCAGGCGCACTACGTGCCCGGTCGCTCTGTAACTAGACCGTTTTTAGCCGATACAAAGCTCCACCTAATATGTTAGGCGCTAGGGTACTCCCTCGAGAAAATGCACAGTGTCTTAATCTTCCCTTCGATAACCTGTTTCGTCTTGCGTGGGCTACTCTTAACGACTTAAGTAGAACTGAGAAAAACTGTAAATTCTGTTAATTTAAAATTTCATTTTATTAAAATGTCAATGTTTTGTTCGATAATGATAAGGCTTTTAAATCTATTTTTTTTGTTTTTAAGAAAAATCAGTGACTATAGAAGAAATCCTTTACTCTCTAGCAAAAATACGGCTAAAACCATCTGCGATATTATCTTCACCTTTAATATAGACGACCTTAAATTTATAACCCTGAAGTTGCATAACCCATTTCATTATTTTGCTCGTAGGATTCTTACACTCCCAAAGATATGTAAGAGCTTTGTGATCCGTCCTAAGGACAAATTCCTTGTCGAGTAGGTAATGTCTGTAGTTAGCAATACCTTTCACAACTGCCAGTAATTCCTTATCTGTGACAGAGTAATTCTCTTGGCATTTATCAAACCTTTTACTGAACAATGAAACAACTTCCTCTCTACCATTTTCATACGCTTGAGCTAGGACTGCACCAATTTCCAAAGACGAGGCGTCCGTCGTAAGAATAAATTTCTTTGTAAAATCTGGTTGCTCGTTCTTTGCATCTATTAAAAGGGCTTGATATAGTTTTACAATTTTTTCATGGAGATTTTCGGACCACTCCAAACGTTTTACACTTGTTTTGGTTTCACTTTAGTAGATTAAAGAACGGTTCTGTCAACTCGTAGTACAACCTCACATATTCTCTGCAATAATTCACGAGTCCTAAAAACAATCTCAGTTTTTTAAGATTTGTTAGGAAAGGGGAATTTTGGCTGGTTTCAATTTTCTTAGGATCAGGCTTTCGGTAATCTTATGCTATTATGTTTTCAAGAATCTTAATTTCTTCCTTAAAAATTTACATTTTTTTTGTTTAAAACAATATTAGACTTTGTAAGAGTGCAAACTCCAACCATAAATCTCTCCTATATTCTTTCTCTTTTCTAGAAAAGATGATAATAATGTCACATAAATAAGGAATGACGAATGACGCGCAGGGATTATCAATCAATTGATTCATCGTCCTTTGGAAGGTGGCTAGAGCATTGCACACCAAAACGCATTCTGTTAAACTCGTATAAGCCGCCCTTCCATGCAAAAGCAGTTTTGCACTTATCATCTTCTGCCATTTCAATTTAATAATGCCCGCAAGTCGCATCAAGGATTGTAAAAATTTTAGCTGCAGATAATATCTATCTAAAATTTCATTGATTCTTGGGATAGGATACTAATCCCCAATGGTAATTTTGTTTATTGGACGATAGTCAATACACATGCGAAGGCTTCCATCTGGTTTGGAAACAGAGACTATACGGCTACACCAAGGGCTGTGAGACCTTCTAGTAATTTCCAATTTAAGATCTTCCACTTATTACATGATAAGACTTTCTTGGTAAATAGGAATTCTCTGATTTCTCACAAATATTGGTCTATAATCCCCAAATCGATAACGTGTGGAGACGCATCAACCAGTCCCGTCAAAGACACGTGGTCTCCGAATTTTTTTTTACACTGATCTAAAACAGGGATGAGCAACCCGCGGCCCTCGCGACGATTTATAGTTAATTTATTTTTTTCTAAAGTGCCGACAAATACATCATAAAATAGTTTATAAGGACTAAATTGGTTGTATATCGGTATTTAAAAAATATTTTACATGTTTTAATCATTGTTTAGTATTTTTATATGTTCTTTTTAGCATAATTGTTTTTTTGTTTTTAAAACTGCGGCCCGCCAACAAAAAAAGGTTGATCCCCTTGATCTATAATCTTTTCTTCGGGCAAACTACAATTCTGGCCAGGTTATGTAATGGCAAGTTCATCCTTTCCCTCATTATGGGAGTTTCTGAGAAACTTTGAGGTTCCAGGACTTGCCAGATTTTTAGTTTTATAATCTGTAAAAAGGATTTTGAATCCTATTCACAAATTTAAATGTTTTTGGATGGACCAGGACTACTTACTACTCTTTTACTTTCGGAACTGAATTTTTCCAGAATACTGTTTAATAATCCTGGACATTATTTGAGAACGTCTATCCCTAAAATAGTAAAGTCTGGATGACTTTTACAGACAAATGGTTAAAACGTAGTTTATGTGCCCAGCACATCCATTCTAAACTTTTCCACTCTGCCCAAAACTTTAATGAACGTACAGATGCCATTCAAATCTTTGTATTAGTTGAAAAAATATGCATTTTATTCCAATTACGTCAAAATTACAGGAGTTTTCATCTTTATATCCTCAACTTTATCATTTTTATAGCCCCAACTTTTCACGTCTATATACCCAACTTTTGAAGTCTATATACCTTATTTTATATATTGCTTTTTTTTATGCCCTTAAATGACAAAAAAAACTAGAAAAACAGTTACTGAAGAACTAAGAAATCTTGCTTTAAGACTTGTTGAAGATAAATAAAAAACGGTAAATGCCCGTTTTCTGCCGATTTAAAATATTGCAAAAATTATGGCATGGTGTATTTTTTTTAAAAAAAAATTACCCTTAATGAGCAAGAAAGAATTACAAACAGAAATAGCCGATCACTTATTTTAACCAGAAGAAATACGAAAAATTAATTTTACACATTAATATTGATTAAGAAAAAAAAATCATAGACAGTTTTAGTTGAGGTACATTTTTTTGCTCAGCTTGGGTTAATAAATAATTCTGTAAGTTGCCCATTATGTTTAAATCAAATGAAATTACATAAAAAATTAAAGATTCACGATGGATTTACATGGATCTGTTAAAGACCATGTCAAAAAGAAGTCAATGTAAGATCAAATTCGATTTTTGAGGGGGTAAAGATCCTATGAGCAAATTTTTTAGTTTTTTTTTTATTTATGTTGTCTACGAATAGTCAAAACCAAGATATTGCTAGGGAAAATAAATGAGTTAAAACACATTACTTTCTGCTGTTTTACTATTCGTTAGACTATTCGGGATCATCTTTTTGAAAACAGAGACTTATTAGAGGGACATGATGAGTACGGGAGGAGCAAAATTGTAGAAATAGATAAATCATTGTTTTTCCGGAGAAAATATAACAGAGGAAGATACACAGGTGCATCCTGGGTTTTCGGTTTGGTTGAGCGTGGGTCAATCAATTGTGCTTTTTTTCCCAGTTTAAGATTGATCTAAAGCGACTCTCTTGCCCTTAATCAGAGATAATTGCCTTCCGGGGACGACAATTATTGGTGATTGTTGGGCTGCGTATAACGTATTGTCACAAAACCTTTATTTTGACTATATTCATGTAAATCATAATTACAATTTCGTATCCCCTGATAATCCTATCGTCCACACACAAAACATCGAAAATTGCTAGTCTCATTCAAAAAGAGCTTCTATAAACCAGTTTAGACTTAGGAAAAGTGATTTGGAAGGTTTCCTCTTTGAGTTTGCTTGATAAAAAAAAATTCTCTAGACATTCCCGCATAAATCAATATATTACAATACTTTCTGACATGTTAAGAGAATAAAAATTAATTTAACCCTTTTCTAACTAACTTAATTTAAAAAAAGATTTTTTGTATTTTTTTTTGTAATTCCAATACTCCCCCCTTGCTTCGAGTATTTTTTTAAGTCGGCAGAAAATGGGAATTAACCGAAAGAACTACCGAAGAAATAGTTGATATGGTTGATTTAGATAAAATATTGTTTCTCGCATAATTTTTAACAATGAGAATAATATAAATGTACATGTCAGACAAAGAAGAAGCAATGTTCCACGCCAGGAAGACCAAGTGATTAAAAATATAATTGCTTGCAATAATGACCTTACCTTTGGAGAAGTTGCTGATGAATTGTATCAAAGAACTAACATAAAACTTTCAGTGCCTAGTATATCAAGAATATTGATAAAGCTCGGTATTATAAGGAAAAGACTTTCTTTAATTCCAGTTGAAATAAATTGTTTAGATAAAATCAATCAAAGATGCATTTACGCGGCTGAAATCAGCGCATATTTACCTGAAAATCTTGTTTTCCTTGATGAAACTGGATTTAATGCTCATATTTCTCGTCGGTATGGATATTCTTTAAAAAAACAAAACTTTTTAGAACGTACCTGTCAATAAGTGCAAAATATAAGTGTTTTGTGCGTCATTTTACATAATGGACGAATAGCTAGCGAATTTAAACGTGGGGCCTATAATTCTGAAACTTTTGTCGAATTCATCGAAAACAATCTGACTGAATATTTTATTTCAGACCCTCGAAAGATACTTATAATGGATAATGCACGTTTCATCACTCTAGAAATGTGATTCAGAAATTAAACACTTTAGGGATCAGCCATATGTTCTTGCCATCATATTCCCCTCAACTAAATCCAATAGAAGAATTCTTTTCGATGTTAAAGTCGAGGTTTAATTCTATACGTTCTTTAGATCTGACCATAGAATCAAGGCTTGAAATGTTTTTAGGTATAGAATATATTAAAGAATGTCCAAATTTTTACAGAAATATGTTAGCTTGGTTAGAAAAGGCTAGACAAAGAGAAGATTTTGTTTAAATAAATATTTTACTTTTTTTTTAAATTTTTCAAATTACCTGGGTATATAGACTTGAAAACTTGGGTATATAGACGTGAAAAGTTAGGGTTATAAAAATGAAAAACTCTGTAATATTTAATATGGCCTCCTTTGGCCCTATAAACTGCTATACTTCTCTTTTTAAAGATCAACGAATGCGCTGCACATAATTCCTTTGGTATTTAGTTCCATTCTCTCAATATAGCTGCCTTTAGGGTATGCCGGTTTTAAATATCATTCTCTTCAATTTCTTTTTACAAGGCCCATAAGGTCTCGATGGGGTTAAGTCTGGCGATAGGGCGGGCCGTGGAAGCAAATCGATATTTTTATCAGCAAAATAGGACTTCGCAAGCTTAGATGTATGCTTAGGATAGTTACCTTGTTGAAAAATATAACTACTTAGGCCCATCATAATAGCTGATTCTTCGAGATTGTTCGATAGAATATCAACATACTTTGCTGCGTCCATTTTTCCATCTATAAAAACTAGGTTCTCTACACCGTGATACGAGAAACATTCCCATACCATCACGGACCCCCTCTAAATTTAACAATAGGCGTTAAATTCTTCATTAGAAGCCCCGTTGAGGGATCTCGCCAAACAAAACACTTACCATCGGAGAATACAAGATTAAATTTACTCTCATCCGTAAATATAATTTTCTTGATCTCCTTATTGGACATTCCAATAAATTTCCCTGCATGTTTGACCCTAGCCTTAATATTTTTTTTTGAAAGGAGTGGTTTTTTTATAGCAGAAAATGCAAAGATGTTTTACTTTATTTAATATATTTTTTATAGATGTATGGCTTAAGTAAATGCCAGTTTTATTCTCGAAATCTACAGAAAGTTTTCTTAAAGATGTTTTAGGTTTTTTTGTAATTTTTTTTAGAGTGTTAAAATCAGAATTGTAAGTCTTCGACGGTCTTCCTAGGGGTAAAATATTTTAAGTCTGTCCTGTTTTTTTTTAAATTTATTAATAATCCTATATACCGTGCTTTGTCCTATTTTTAATTTTTTTGTAATAGTAACCTGAGTAATTTTATTTTCATACATACTTATAATTATTCTTTGGTAAAATCAGTGAGCGACATTTTAATGGATATGAATAAAGAAAAAAAAGGAATTTTTTTGGATTGAAAATCTTGAGTTTTTTGTTTTTTTTTTTGTAAATATCCATTCTTTATTTTACAAATTTTCAAAAAAATCATAAAACATGCATAAAAACACAATATCAACAATAAGTAAATCTGTACATATGTTTGAATTCGTTTAAATATCTTAAAAATGGTTTTTAATCTTTTTGTTGTGTCATAAAACATGCTAACAAACAATATCCATTCTTTTCTTTACAGACTGTAAATTACAAAAAAAATACTTTTTGAAGCTACTAACGTTGTTTTAGATTATTTTATTGCCGGATGGGCTACTGACACCGTGATATCTGATTTTACTAGGTCACAATTAGTTCTCTCAACACTTAAGAGAATTTCTAGACTTTCATTTCTTCTAAAGTCTAAAGAAATGCTTTCAAGTGTTTTTCTAAGACAAGAGACTGTATATAGGCCTCTGCTCGATCCGATATCTCGAGCCTCCTTTATATATTGCATGGAATTTGGTTATCACACCATCCCACGTAAGTACATATGGAATAATAGTCGACTTAAACCCGTATAACTGTGTTAGTTCATTCGCTAGGATGTCGTATTTGAGGAGCTTCTCGGACTCAACTTGTTATAAGTTATCTGATGACGTAATTCCAACCTCTATGATCAAAATCTCTTTGCTTCTCTTGTCAATTACAACTAGATTCGGGCGATTGTGCTTGACCTTGATGTCGGTCTTCACGAAAGCATCTACCCGAATTTCTACGTACTTGTTAAATCCAACTTCCTGGACAGAATGATTTCTAAGCCTCTTTATAGATCTAATACCGTATTTATTACACATTAAAAGGTGTATACACTTAAAAACCTCATTATGTCTCCTAATATAGTCATTCCAAGCATTTTTTACACCTAAGAGCCAAATGATTAACCGTTTTCTGCACCTCGCCACAATGCGGGATTTTTCTCGATTCTCCAAGAAACATGTTCCTATCTTTCCATTAATATTACAATAATTAAACATGTATATACTAACTTTTAATTCATTAAAATCAACTTTAAGCCGCATAAATACCATAAAACACCTGTTTATTTTCGAAAAATAGGTGATGTCCCAACATTATGCTTCGGACTGTACATGCAATTCACTCAGGCATTAACGTAAAATTTATGAATCTTACAAACAAAATCATATCTTTTATCCTACTTCACAATGATACTATCCTTGTCGTTCTTTAAATATTTATCATCAATTTTTTCTAAATCATTTGCTATCATTTCCTCAACTGTATTCTCCCCTTTTTGACCGTTTTTACCAGAAAACATCGAGAAAGTTTAGCCGCAATGTTGTTTTCCACTCCTGGTATAGATTTTAGTTTTAAATCAAATTCATTAAATAATAGTTTACATCTCTCTGCTCTTTTAGTGATTTGTTTTTTGTCACGCGCCCAGCGCACACAGTTCAAATCGCAGACAAACTTTACAAAAAAATGAGAGTGTACCGAAGAAAAAATTTGTAAATTATAAGAATTAACAACAAAATATATTTTTTAAAAAACTTTATGTGTGGCTTAAAAACAGTGTTTTTAAATTTGAAAAAAAATTCTGTTTTGCTTCAAAGTACAGAATGAAGTGAGGCATTATAAATAAATAATTTAATTTTGAAGCTAGTCTTGTTTATAACCTTTATATGATTACAGTAGGGATTGCCGACTCTTTTATCTCCAGGCTCGATGCTTGGCAAACTTCTTCCTCTTTGCCCAATAATTCATCGAGATCTCCACTTCTCCTGAAGTCAAGGGAGATACTTTCCAGTGTCTTTTTCAAGACCAAAGACTGGATGTATGCCTCGATCCTGTTGGAAATTTCAAGACTCCTCCTGTATTTATCGTGGTATTTTGTCACCACACCATCCCAAGTTAGCACATATGGGACTATCACTGATTTAAATTTATACATCTGCGCAAGTTCATTCGCTAGTATATCATACTTCCTTAATTTTTCCGTCTCGACCTGCTGTAAATTTTCTGCCGATGTTATTCCGACCTCAACTATTAAAATTTCTTTCTTTCTCTTGTCTATGACAACAAGATCTGGCCGATTATGTTTTATTTTAATGTCGGTTTTCACAAAGGTGTCAACTCTAATCTCAACATATTTATTAGAAACAATTTCTTGTACTGAGTGGTTTCTAAGTTTTTTTGTCGATTTTAGGCCATACTTGCTACAAAGAAGTAAATGAATACATTTAAGAACCTCATTATGACGCCTGGTGTAGTCAGTTCCGAGCATTTTCTCACATTTGGAAGCTAGGTGGTCTACCGTTTTCGGACCATCTCCGCAGTGTGGACACTTCCTTATCTCACCTAAGAAAATGTTTCTGTCCTGAAGGAAACATAAGGCTGCTTCTCTTTTAGCGGGGATATTTCCATGGCTTAGCCAAATTGACGAGTCTTTTAAGGAAACTTTCTCATTTGCAACGCCCTTGTACAACTTTTTGTGAAATGTTTTTGTTTTTAAGTTGTTGTACAGAGATTCTTTTTAGACTATTTGTAACAAAGGTACTTTTATTTCCATCATACACTTGTATTTCTCCTCGCAAAATTTCTTTATCGTCCAAAAATGTGTTTTCTCTTCTTCTTGAACTTTAAGAATAGCTGCTCTCCTTTTATAAACTAGTCTTGTCTTAGTAAATTCTTCAAACAGCTTAAGGAGCATTATTTCACTTCGATGTTCTATATTAACTAGACCTCTACCTAGTTCAATTCTCGGCAGGTAGAGTCTTTCCTTGCAGGCAGGTTGTAAGTGGATTCCATTATGTACTAGGATTAGCCTGACCTCGTTGTCAATCTTCTTATACACTTCTGGTTCCAGGTTCAATATACCTATATAATAATTAATTAAAGAAATTGTGTACTCGTTTATTGCTTTAACCATATTCTTTCCTGATAATCTTGTTTTAGCCAGCTCAAATGTTCTTCTTGAGATTTCTTTTGTAATTGTATTTACGACTTCATCTTTCAAAGTACTTGTTGAGTCTTCGATAATTCCGAGATACTTATAGCTACTCGTTTCATCTAGTTTAACCATTTCCGTTTTTAGTGTATTCGCATTAGTAGCAGACTTTTTTGGATTTATTTCAAGATTAACTATTTTGCAAAACTCCATAGTTTCTTCAACCATTTTACCTAAGGTGGTCTCATCTTCTGCAAGAAGTTTTAAATCGTCTATGAAAAGTAGATGGTTAGTACTATAGCTCTCTTCTTTGTCAATTGGAATTTGAACCATGGGAAATTTTGAATTTAAACACTTGCTAAGAGGATCCATACAAATTACAAACAATAGAGGCGACAAACTATCGCCCTGCAAAATACCTCTAGTGACAGATTTTTTAAGAATGAGATTACTTTTTGCAAAGATATTAATTTTCCACTTCTTTGTAGATTCTTCTAGGAACTTATAAATCCAGGGTGCTATGTTCAGTGATTTTACGCAATGTAGTAAGTAATTGTGGTCTATAGAGTCGAAAGCTTTTTTTACGTCAATCCAAGAAGTTTTAAGTTTATTTTTGTATTCTTTATTAATTGCAATGTTGAACATTGCTTGTTCTTTAGCTCCCTGAATTCCCCGTACATTACCCAATTGGTTCTCACTTACCAACCTTCTATCTTCAATTTCAAGCTGAAAGACCTTAGAGACACATTTTGTAATGAGTTTATAGATGTTAGATAAGCAGGTAATAGGTCTAAAATCACCTCCAGAGTTGCAACCATCTTTCGGGATCAAGTAAGTATTTCCTGTCGTCAACCATTCTTCCATCGTCTCTGGGTTTTCAACTGTTTCTTTAATCAACTTATATAGTGTGCCATGGAGAGAGCTTAATTGTTTAATAAAAAAGTTAAAAATGTTATCCGGTCCTGCGGCTTTCCAATTTGGAAGGCATTTAATAATTTCTTTAAATTCTTCAATGCTAGGGAACACAAAGTGATCCTTCTCTTTAGATCCGTGTTTCGGTACTATTTCTTTATACTTTCTAACTCTTTCATTCTCCTTTTCTGCTCTGTTCCACATTTTAGACCAGAAGTTAGCAATTTCCTCAGTTTTAATGAACGAATCATCTTTGTTGGTAGTTTCATTTATTTCTAGATCTCTATAAACCTTCCTCTGTACAGTTCATATTTCCTATTCTGTCTTCTGTACTCTTTTCTATTATCAGAGATCTTTATTTTCTTTTCGTATATAAGAATTGCACCATCAATATGACTCTTCATTTCCATGAGGTCAGATTTTCTAGCCAGCAGCTTATTATCGTCTCTAAAAATCTTAATTAATCTGGCTTTTTCTTCTTTATTTAATTTTTCGTTCTTTTCATGCCTAACAATTAGATTAAGTTTTTCTTTAAGACTGGTTATTTTGGTTACTATAGCTTCTTTCCATTTCGACGGTTCTTTTTTGCTCTTAGTAATATCAAAGTAAACCTCCTGGGCTGACTGGTAGATTTTTGCCAAGTCGGTCAGTTGGGATGATGGGTAAATAGTAAAAGAGTCATCAATAGCCCTATTTATGCTTTCAATAACCTCAAAGTCACAAATATCTCGTGGGATTTTTGGAGTTCTTCTGCAGTCTTCGACGTTTCTCTTTTTTGCAGAAAAGATATTATTGGTCAGCAAGTTCTTAACTTTCAGGAAATTCTCTTCTTTAGCAGTAGTCGATGCTTCAATTAGATCGATAAGCGTCTTGCTTTTTTTCCTAGATTCTTCTTTAAACTTGTAATTGGATATTGGTTTTCCATTCTCTCCTTTAAGATTTTCGTGGGCTTTTCTTTTAAAAAGTTCTATCGATTCCTCTTTTTTAAACTTCACGTTAAATACTTCAGTAGTCAAGTTCCAACCTCCTCTTGGCATTCTGTCAAATCTTGTTAAGACAGCTTTCAGTGCTTCCTTTGGCCACAGAGTGCATGGAGCATCTATAGAATTAAGGAGCGATCTGAGGGAAGCTGACTTGTCATCGACCTTTACTTGGAGATTTTAAGTCGGTTTTGGTTGGTTACTGCCTTCTAGCGTATTGTTTTCCATTGTTTTTGGTTCATCCTTGTTTTTTTCTTCAATGTTTTCTTTACCCTTCATGTGAGGCATTATTAATATCAATTAAATATATCTTTGCTATACTTTTATAGCTTGAATTTCAATTCTGCTGATTTTTTTTGTTCTTGGTTCATTATCTTTGAGTAATTTTGAGAAGAACTGCTGTTATTACTTTAAAATAATTTTTTTAAAAATATTCGATGTCGAAATAATGTTGATATGCTATATTTATATCCTGTTTTAATATATGATTTTTGTTGTAATTATGTGCTGAATAGCTCAATGATAAGACAAATGTATTCATGTCAATCCTCGCGGGTTTGCGCCTAAAATTACGCAGTTGTAATGTAAAAACACCCATACAAAACCCTTAGAATTAAAACGTTAACTCCAGAAAAGTAAGGAAAAATGGGTTGTGCGGGCTGGGCACGGTGTGCAACATCTAATAATATCTGAATTTCTGTTTTTAGGTCATAAACCCTCTTTAACATGGCTCCCCTACCACGCCATCTCATTTTGTGTTAAAAATAATATCACCATGATCTGATTCCAATTCCTTTAAAAGTTCTTTTAATTGTCTGTGATTAAGCGCACGAGACTTTAAAAAATTAATCATTTTTATTTTAGGCACAGTAACATGTGACAAATCAAGTTTTTTAGCACACACGTTCTCTTGGTGAAAAATACAGAAATTTAAAAAAATTTCTTGGCCTGTTTTTTCTTTTATTTTTTTAAAAAGTCTACCTGCTACTCCTTTTAAATGCTTAACATCGCTCTCGCTCCGTCTGTTAAAATTCAGACTATTTTTTCGGGAATATACAAAAATATGCCGGCATAAACTAAAAGTACCGGCATAAAAAAAATATGCCGGCATAAAGAAAAATCGAAAAAAATGAGAAAAAATGGAAAAGAGAGAAAAAGAAGAAAAAAAGAGAAAAAAAAATTAAGAAGATAATAAAAAGATTATAAAAAAAATTTAATTGTGTATTGTCATTTAAGCTAATGATATAATCAATTCGTTCAAACGCGTATTTTTTACAAACTTTTTTTAGACAGAAATTCATAAAGGTATCCTTCAAGATTGGTACTTGATCCACTATTTTGATTGCGAAGTCCTTTTTTCGCATGCATCCATGTACTTTCCATTCCCTGAGTATGGACGGTAGGATCATCTGGAGAAACAAAATTTAACGAATGATTTACCTGAAGATGGATGTAATTCAAATCTTGGCTTAAAGACCTGTATGCTGTGCAAGAATCACTATCAATTATCGTTCCTGGAAAATATTCTCGTATAATCGGCGATAATGTTGCTGCACTTCTATTAGACACAGGTACCAGTGCACATTTTCTGGTGCCTCGTTCTAGCATGCCGAAAACCCACTGGGCTTGGTGGTAACGCCCTCTATTGTATTTTCTGCGGAAAAAGAGAGACTCATCTATTTCAACAGTTATTCTTTGTCCATTTTCATTAACACCTCCAAGCATCTCCCTGTTCTCGACCAGGTAATCTTGGAGGGTTTCTCTCATTGCTTCACACCAAGCCGGCATTGTATTTAAACTAAGATTCGTGGCGAATGCAATTTCATTTTGCAGCTCACTCCTGCACCACATAAGCATAAATTTGAAGTATTTTGCCATCGGAACCTTTAGAAACTCAAAAATTGAATTTTTTCTTATAGAAACTTCTTTACGACATGGCCGATTGCATGCCCAGATAAATTTATCATTAATTTTAGATTTTCTTGTGAATTTCATGAATTTAAAGCAATCGCCACAAAAGACATAGTTTTTAATTACTCCTAGTCTTGCGAAAAAGCCAATTTCTCCAAGTTCATTTGATTGTATTGTTTTTAGAATGAAATCATCATTTAGAACCATACACCTAATTTCATCTGTGGTGTAAAGCTCGTCGACAATTTCAGTTTTCATTTCTTTTTTGCTCATAAATATACGTAAATTTTTCTTTATATAGATGTGTGTTTTGGTTTAAAGGGCAAAGCTCAATAAACGGAAAATATGATCATCAATATCATCTATCCTATATAAAACATTTTGTTTTGATTATAATGATTTATCTAATCATAAAAGGTTCAAAATACAAGCATTTCTTTTTTTTCTTCTTTTTCTTCTTTTTCTCTATTTTCAATTTTTTCTCATTTTTTTCGATTTTTCTATATGCCGGCATATAATTGGATATTTCCAAAAATTGCGTGTTAGAGGTAATTCTTACTTCACCAGTTGGTTTTTGTACTGGTTTTAAGGGATTACACCAAGAGGATTTAGAGGGTTCAATGTATCCCCCCTCTTCGAGCATTTAATTGATAGCTTTTGTTGTTCCTTCCATTAAGCTTTGATTAATTTTCTTATATTTAACATTAACTTTTTTACCCAGTGGAGTATTTATTTCACAAAGTACCCCTTCATAAATGTCCTGTTTACAACTTTGATTGGTGTTTAGAAAATAAGAAATGTTTATTTTGAGTACCCTTCCTTCGGGAAAATTTATTTATGTAAATTTTTTTCTAAAAATTTTTTAAAAAGAAATAAATTTTTAAAGAAGAGTTATGAAAAGTGTATAAAGGTCTTAAAGGCGGTCTTGACCGTGATATAAACCTTCTGACTTTTTGTTATCAAATAGTGATTTGTGTTGTTCTTAGAGTTTTTTTAGCTCTTTATTTTTATTATCAATTTCTTTTATTAAATTATTACCAATAAGTGCTTTAATGTTATCTTGTTCTAGGTTATCTCTATAAAACTGTGCTGTTAAGATCATATCATCGGTGTTTATGATCACATCGCAACATTCGTTAAGTTCTTTTACTTTACCAAATATGTTATTTACTTGTATGGCTGTGCATTTTTCCTTCCGAAGTCCTTTCTCAAGTATAAATGTCTGGTCAATTATGTTTATATCTATTCCAGAGTCTAAGAATACATCAATATCGTTTCCATTAATTTTAAGTTTTTATACCACAAGTCTTTTGCACAATCTTCTTTAGTAAGTTGATTAACTATTATCTTCTCTTTCTTAGGTGTACACGTCGTGATCTTTCCCACAGGTTTTTTAATTTTGGGTTCTGTTTCTTTGATCTTTTTCCCCGATTTTTTTCCAGTCTGTTCTGTTCATCTACAGTCCGGTGCAAAATGATATGACACCCCCCTTTTTTATAAATACGTTGCTGTTTAAATCATTAAAAAAAGTAAAAACACATTTTTTCGAAGTATTAAAATATTAAAGACATATTTATATAGTTTGTTTCGTTTGAAATTTCTAAACCTTTCTGTATTTTGCAATTTTAAAATTTTTATCAAAAAAGGTGGTGCAAAAAGGTAGAGCAGTTTTTACATAAAAGCCTTTTACTAATTTATCGAACCCCCGTCGTTATCAATAACTTTTTGAATTCTTGTTTCCATAGAACTGACAAGCTTTTGACAATATCTTAAGCTTATTTCTTGCCAGTTTTTTGTAATCGAAATTTTTAATTCATTTAGATCATTATAGACCTTTCCATTACCATAAACCATCCTAGAAAGCTCTCCCCACATATTTTCAATTGGATTTAAGTCTGGTGAAAACGCAGGCCAAAACATTAAATCAATATTATTATCAGAAAACCAGGTTTTAGTAGAATTAGAAACATGCGGTCTGGCATTATCTAGTTGAAAAATTAAATTTGAAGAATGGTATTCATTAATAAAAGGCAATAAAAAATTAGAAAAAGTATATTGATAGGTTACACTGTTCACGCTTCCCTCAATGAAAGCCAATTCCGATTTCCCAAAAAAACTAAAGCAACCCCAAATCATTACAGACGGTCCACCCATGGGCCTACGAGAATATACTACTTCTTCTGTATTACAGAGGTTTTACTTTTTTTATTCCGTTGTTTGAATTATTTTATTCCGTTGTTTGAATTTTTTATATTCCTCTGTTTGAATTTTTATATTCCGCTGTTTTCCCTTTTTTATTCCGTTGTTTGATTTTTTATATTCCCTTACTTTTTTTAATTTTTTTTTTAAAAAACCCTTAACATGCCTAGAAAACTTAGGAAAACCGTTACGCCAGATCTACGAGAAACAGTTAAGACATTGCTAAAAGACGAAACTCTTACCATAAAAAAAATTTCCAGTATGGTTGGTCTCTGCTCGAAGACTGTCTCAGCTATAAATAAAAAACCTGAACTGAATGAACCAGTAAATGCAAGAAATAGCTCAAATCAGTTTAATGAAATTCCAAGGCCTCTAAAGCCAGAAGAACTAATAATTAAAAATTTTGTTGACTGTCACAATGATGTTACATTAAAAGATATTTCAGTTGACCTACAATCAAAGTCAGGTAGAGAATACTCCATCTCTTCAATTAGCAAAAAATTGAAAAAGCTTGGAATAACACGAAAAAGATTGACTAGAATACCTTTAGAAAGAAATTCCATTGATAAGATTAACCAGCGTGCCATTTACGCTACAAACATATCTTTGTATCCCATTGAGAACTTAATTTTTTTAGATGAGACAGGTTTAAACAAACACCTTACTAGATACTATGGATACTCACCGAAATCAGTGAAAGCCATTAAGCAGGTTCCAGCCAATCGAGGGCAAAATCTTAGTTGCATGTGTGCAATTTCAAAGGATGGTGTAATTGCATATGAAATGAGGAGAGGCTCATACAATTCTGAATTCTTTGTACAGTTTATTCAAAACAAACTTTCATAATTTTTTAGAAATAATCCTCAAAAAGTGCTCATAATGGATAATGCTAGATTCCACCACTCAGAAATTGTTTTATCAAAACTCAGAGAGCTAGGTATTGCCTATAAATTTTTGCCTCCTTATTCCCCGCAATTAAATCCAATAGAAGAATTTTTTTCCATGATTAAATCAAGATTTACTTCTCTAAATAATTCTAATACTGTGGAAAATAATCTTGTTAGTGTACTTGAAAACGATTTTAGCACGCAATGTGAAGGCTTTTATGAACACATGGCCGAATGGGTAGAAAAAGCTAGGCAAAGAGTCGATTTTATTTAAATATTTATTAAACTGATTATTTTGTTTAACAGTATGTAGTATTTTACAAAAATTACTTTTTTAAGGGAATATAAAAAATCAAACAACGGAATAAAAAAAATTCAAACAACGGAATAAAATAATTCAAACAACGGAATAAAAAAAGTAAAACCCCTGTAATTCCTGCCCAATAGTAATTATAACCATCGGGCCTGTGGTATGTACCCTCCAGTAATATTTATTCCTTATTGTTTTTACCCCTCAATTTATAAAAAATGTTTACTGACAATAATTTGTCGACAGTTAATGGTAAATTATTTGGGATAACGTTTGGTGAGAGGACGGAGGATGATCCGGACACGTTTTTGAAGACGTTGAGATGTTATGCGGGGTCTATAAAGTAGAGGAGTCAGCTCTCATTTGGGTATTTAGAACTGCTTTAAGAGGGGAGGCTAAACTATGGGTCGAGACAGTTTAATTCGAGTGCGGGTTTGAGGAGTTGTCCAGTTTATTCTTGGTGAGATTTAAAGGGAAGACCTCGTGCGTGAGGTTAATAAAGGAAATGGCCGGGACAAAGTTTCAAGGAGGGTCCATTATGAGCTACTTGGATAAAATGAATGGGTTGTCACAACGTGCCGGAACGCCAGAGGATGTTCTGGTAGCGTTTGTGATCAACGGGTTGCCAGAAAACATAGGGAATATGATAATGTTAAATTGTCCGGAAAAGTTGTCATGGGCGTACATTTATAATATCTGTAGTGGGCTGCAGTGGCAGAAGATAGCGGCTGAGGGTACTTCACCCAATGTCTACGAAGTGGATGCGGTTAAAAATACAAAATTTGGGGCTAAATTAGGTAATATAGGGACGCCAGAGACGGGCGAGGTAAGATGCTTTTATTGCGGCAAGGTAGGTCATATCAAGAGACAATGTTTTAAGTTTCAGAAGAAAATAGCATCTATTATGGAATCGGGCACAGAAAGGAGTGAGGAAAAGGAAGTGGAAGATAGTTATAATAAAGGCAATTTAGTTTATTTGACAGCTATGGAAGCTGATGTGTGTGCAGTAGACTCGGTCCCGATAGTTCACATTAAAGGGGAGAAAAACAGTTTTAAAGCGTTGTTAGATTCGGGGTCTGCGGTTAATGTAATTGGTAGACGATTAATTTCGGAAAAAGTTAAAATTATAGATACTGACGTGGTTTTAAAGTCGGCAGGAGGAGATAAAATGGGTGTTCTAGGGAAGGTTAGGTTGTCCTTCTGGTGGAATGATACAGAATTTACGGAAGAATTTATTGTTGTTACTAAAATGGGTTACGAAATAATTTTGGGAAGACCGTTTTTGAGAAGGAACAAGCTGACGTTATCATGGAAGGAGGGATTTGAGGTCTTTAGTATTAATGAGTGTATAAATAAGCTTGGAGAACACATAATTAACACCGGAAATGCTGCTCCAGTTGTGACGCCGATTTATAGGAATGGTATGTCATTAGAGGATGAAATTAAAAAGCAGAAGATTGAAGAGTATTTAGAACAGGGAATTATTAAACCCTCTAAGAGTCCATGGCGGAGTCCAGTAGTAATGATAAAGAAGAAAGGGTGCTTGTTTGATATCCGGACAGACCCAAAGATAGCTACCTTTGGGGTGAAAAAAAAACAATAAAAAAAATTTATAATACCATAAAAAATCATAAAAATAATAGATTTAATTTATTTATCTACCTAACAAATCAATAAAGCTACTATAAAATCCGTCCATGTCATCTTCTCTACACAGTGATTTTCTAAAAGTAAATTCAATTAACCAATCATCAATCTCGTTTCTCTTAACTCCATGTTCTTTATTCATTTCAGATTTTATTTGTGACCATACATTTTCAATATTATTTGTATGTGTCCCGTCTGGAGAAAGAAATCCTAGCGAATGGTTGACTACTCTATGCACAAGACCAAGATTTCTGGCGACACCTGGATAACTAGGATGTCCATCAGTGTGAAAGGCAGATCCCAAGCCAATTCGTCCTTCTAAATCAGCAGTCAAACATTCGACCGACCTGTTTTCTACTCTTGTAATATAAAAGTTTGTCGGATCAGACGCATCTACTATGCCCAAAATCCACACAGTATCTGGCCTAGAGTCATCTTCAGAGGTGGGATTTCTTATTTTTCCTCTTCTACAAATGACGGATTCATCTGCCTGCACAATCTTTCCAGGTCCTCCTATTATCAGTCTTCGTCTCATAAATTCTTTAAAAATTGATCTTAACCTCCTTTTGGCTGCAGCTATGGTTGAAGAAGAAATACCGAGCCTTGCTTTTATCATAAAATAACTGCTCTGCATAAGATAGAAAATATTAAATCGCAAAAATTGTGTAAAGGAAGCTTGATTTTTGTAAAAGTCCACTTTTTGCCGAGCATTTATAATTTGTACATCTAAAAATTGCTCTCTGAATATCATTTTCGCTTATAATAACTAGTTTTGCAGTATTACTGCATCTAAAGCAATTTTCCTCTTCTTTAACTACTTCTAAGTCTATCAAAGCATCCAAACACTCATTGAAGTTATGAAAAAGCTTTTGTATCTTCTTTAACTTGTTTCGTGTGCTTTTGTTCGATATCCGGACAGAGTTTTCAGAATCAAAATTTTCCATTTTAGGGGCCAAAATTTTTTTTTACAAAAAAAAAATTCTGTCCGGATATCGAACATGTACCGAAGAAAGAAGGAGGTTGGAGAATGTGTATAGATTACAGGAGATTAAATGATGTTACAGTGTTAGACACATATCCCATGCCAAGGATTGATGAGTTGATAGATCAGTTAGACGGGGCTAAGATTTTCACAAAGCTGGATGCTTTGTCGGGTTATCATCAAATTAAAATGAGTGAGAAAGATGTGGAGAAGACGGCCTTTGGATGTAGAGATGGTTTGTTTGAGTTTTTAAGAATGCCATTTGGGTTGAAAAATGGACCGGCAACATTCCAGCGAGCAATGAATAATGTATTAAGAGAATTTATTGGTAAATGTGTGACTGTGTACATGGATGATATTTTAATTTACAGTCAGAATAAGGAAGAGCACGAAGTCCATTTAAAGCAAGTGTTAAGAGTATTAAATGAGGTTGGTTTGAATTTAAATGCGTCAAAATGTGAATACAGGAAAGAAGAGCTAAAGATTTTGGGTGTAACCGTTGGGAAGAATGGTATTAGAATTAATGATGATAGGATTAAGCAAATTGTAGATATGCCGTTGCCCACATCAAGGAAAGATTTGGAATCGTTTTTGGGATTGATTAATTATTGCAGTCGGTTTTTGAGAAATGTATTTGAGCACACAGAGTATTTATATGGTTTAATGAAGAAGGGAAATGAAGGGAAGTTTAAGACGATTGAGGATGATGAGAAATACAAGGGATCAATAGAAGCATTGAAGTTAGAAGTTGGGAAAACAACATGGTTGGCGTTGCCAAAAAGGAGAGGGAAATTCATTTTATACACGGACGCTTCTGACATAGGGAGTGGGGCGATTTTGTCGCAGATACAGGATGGAGAAGAGAAAATTGTTAGATTTTTTAGTAAAGTGCATTCAAAACCGGAAAGGAACTATTCTGCTACAGAAAAAGAATTGTTGGCTGTAATTAAGGCACTGACAGAGTTAAGACCGTATTTAATTGGGGATAAGTTTGAGTTACGAACGGATCATAAAGCATTGCAGTGGTTGTTTTCGTCACGAAATATGAAAGGAAGATTAGCAAGATGGTCATTACTGTTACAAGAATATGATTTTGAGATTAAACACATTAAAGGTGAAGAAAATCCAGCGGATGTATTAAGTAGAACTGCTTGTGTTGATGCAGTATTAGAGGATAGGGAAGTGTCAGTGGAAGAGGTTCTTAAAAAACATGAGATGTTAGCGCATGGTTCAGCAAAGGCAGTTTGTTATGGTTTGAAAGGTGATCAAAGAGAGATATCTGAATTAAAGGTTAGAGATGTACTTAAGAATTGTAGGGTTTGTCAACAGATGGGCGTTCTGAAGTTTAAAAAGTCAAATAATAGTATTCAATCATCAGGTCCTTTTAAATTATGGGAGATTGATATGGTGGGTCCATTGAGATTGGATTCAAAAGGAAACAAGTTTATTTTAACGATGATAGATCATTGGACAAAGATGGCTGAGTGTTTAAGGGTGAAGTCAAAAGATATGGGAGTTATTGTTGAAGCAGTTGAATGATGCATATTGAAAAAATATGGCATACCAGAGAAGATTTTGTCGGATAACGGTAAGGAGTTCAAGAATAGAATGACGGAGGAACTGGCCAATAAGTATGGATTTAAATGGGTTTTTACATCTCCTTATTCTCCGAGAACTACAGGGTTGGTAGAGAGATTTAATGGTACGTTTATTAGGAAGTTGAGGAAATTGTGTAGATTCGGTGAGTTGGATTGGGGAGAGCAGCTAGAAAAAGCAAGACAAGGATATTTGAATTCATATCATAGGATCATAAAGTGTACACCATTGGAAAAAAGCATGATGGGACAGGAAGAGAACTTGCCGGTGCAATCAAAGGCGGGAAAAATTTTAGATAAACAAAGCAGGTTTATGGACTGGTGGTCTAAACTTAAGGTGGGAGATTTTGTTATGTTTAATGATAAGTCAGTTAGTAGGGATAAATTAGATCCAAAATACACATAAAGGGGAAATTTTAGAGAAGATGTTCGAGTCAGCTAGACTGAAATTAAATGATGGAAGGGTAGTTGTTTCAAATGTAAGACAGTAAAGATTTTTTTTGTAAGAGGGGAAAGTGTGGTATGTACCCTCCAGTAATATTTATTCCTTGTAATTTTTACCCCTCAATTTATAATAAATATAACCACTTGACATAATAGGGGTTTATTTTTAAACAAATATATAACAATAAAAAGGTCCAGTAGCTCAGCGGTCAGAGCATCCAGTTCATACTCGGAGGTCGCGGGTTCGACTCCCCATGGCTCCCCAAATTTATTAGATTAACGCAAAAATTTGAAAAATAACATAAAAGCTTGGCTACAATTGAAAGGCAATATCAATAGTAGTTTGGGTCATCATCGGCGAATGCCAGGCTTGTCTGGATGCGCTAAGTCGGAATCGACCTGAAACTTTCCCCACCGGGGTTTTACGTAGGGGAGAGGAAAGCTTGGATGAGAAAGGACTTGAGACCGTCCATGGCAAAACCATGTGAAACTAGGAGTCGAGATGTCCTAGAATAGCATACGCCCGAATATAATTCTAAAAACATACATAACAACGGTGTCGTCCCTGCTGAGTATCCCATCTAAGTGGAAGAGGGAAGCTTAGACTAGGTGGGTCTACGTTAGTCGTTAAGAGCAGTCCACGCAAGACGAAACAGGTTATCGAAGGAAAGGATAAGACACTGTGCATCTTCTCGAGGGAGTACCCTAGCGCCTAACATAACAGGTGGAGCTTTGTATCGGCTAAAAACGGTCCAGAAAGAGAGCGACCGGGCACGTAGTGCGCCTGCAAAACTCACAAAGCTTGCAGGTCCGTACCACCTGCGTAGACCTTGACGTGGTAAGCAGACTATCGTAGGGGGTAGTTGATTACGCGGTAGACCAGCTCAACTATCAAATTGCGTTTCCTAGAGCTATAGTGAAACTCATCCATAAAGACTTATATACTTCTATCACCTGAATCCTCGACTATAAATAAATAAACGGTTTACTGTAAAAAAAAATAACAATAAATATTTACTGACAATAGTCTTAAATACTGGTTCAAAGTTTAATTTTATTTCTCTAGAATTATTTGAAGATATAGGTTTAAAAGCATGAGAGGAAAAACCTGTCAATGTGGTTTGTGGAAACGGAGAGTCTGTCACATGCACTAAATTGGTAGAAGCGAATTTGAATGATAAGGAAACCAAAGTAGAGGCAAATATAGATTTTTATATTTTAAAAAAAATCCCATCCCTATTACTTTTGGGGACAAGTTTATGGGAGAAAATGATATTATTATTAATTTTAAAAAGAAATTATTTACTTAGAGTACACAAAATTTTAAATTTTTAGAAGACGAGTTGACGGAAGCAGATGAATTTGAAAACGGAATTGTTGAAAAATTATTTATATTAAAAAATAAAAAGTTGAATCTATTACTAGAAAATTATTACGAACAAGCCAGAAATTTTACAGCCATAAAAACACAACCAGTAGTAATTAGATTCAAAGAATATCTTAAATTACCGGAACCGAAAATTTTTTATGTTGAAATAAATTTAAGACATTTAGCTTAAGAGGAGATAAGATGATTATTAGAGTTAAACATTATCGAATACAGCGACGAGTCGTTCGCAAGTCCAGGATTTTTTTCTGAGAAAGAAGAATGAAACGTTGAGGATTGTTGTGAATTATAAGGAAATAAATCGATACACAATTGACGAATTACAAACTATACCAGAGATGGATGATATTATATACAATGTAGAACACGAATCCCTAATTAGTAAGATTGACTTAACAAATGGATTTAACCAGTTGTTCTGGATCCGGAATACAAAAAATATACAACATTTACAGTCTACGGAAGAAAATATCAATATAAACGTTTACCTTTGGAAATTTAAATTGGACTAAGGTTTTAAACAGGCATTAATACAATTTTAGGCGATCTTGATAACGTAGGAGTATATGTCGATGACATTATTATTTCCATAAAAACAGAAGAAGAACATTTAGAAACTTTAACAAATTTATTTGATAGACTTGTAAAAAACGCAATAGCAATTAATTTCGATAAATCAGAGTTTATGACTTGCGACACGACAGTTTTAGGTAAAACTATAAAAGCAGGAAAGATTTATCCTAATTTAGAAAACCTTGAAAAATCTTTGCAATTAAAGTCGTTAAAACAAAAAAACGGTGTCTGACCAACAAGTGCCCACATTAAAAAATTTAAATTACACCCCTTACAAAAAAAATGCCAAGAATATCAAGGAAGAAAATTGTTGAGTCCGAGGAAATTTACACTGTCGAAACATTCAAAGACATTAAATTTGATGAATTTTTTTTTTAGAGGCACATTAAACGACCCTGAGTCTGCGTGCATATTCCTGGCGCGCAGCTCATTAATAAAAAATACCATGCTTTGCTCGACCTGTGAGTCCAACAGACCAATGAGATTGGTAAAAAGGGAGAAGAGAGCTGATAAGTTTATTTGGAACTGTACAAAACCATGTACAGCTTCTAAATCTATCAGAACCGACTCCGTCTTCGAACATTCTAGGCTGTGCTTCTGGAAGATTATTAAATTAATCAGCAAGTACGTCAAACGGGAACCCTTCCTCGAGATTGCTAATGGTCTTAAAATTGACAGGAAAACCGCTAGTGCCTACGGTTTTCTATGTCGTGATAGCATAATCGAGGAAGTTATTAGTAATAGTCAGAGGTTGGGCGGTTGTGATGAGTTCGACATCCCTAAAGTCGTTGAAATTGACGAGAGTCTATTCTTCCATGCCAAGTACAATCGAGGCAATCATACTACTGGCCAGTGGTATGTAGGAGAAGTATAAAGGGGTAGTAAAAAAGCCTTTCTGTTTCCTGTGGCCAGTAGAAATACTGCTACTTTATTTCTTGTAATACGTGACAATGTATTGTCTGACACGATTGTGATCACGGATGAACGGAGAGCATATAGCTACGCATTACGTCAAATCACAGGGATTGAGCATAAAACTGTAAATCATTCTCTCAACTTTGTGGACCCGAATGATCCAGATGTTCATACTCAGAAGATTGAAGGGTTTTGGTCTTTATCCAAAAGGGAAGTGCGTGCAAGACAAGGAATTAGGCAAGAAGAACATTACGAGTATTTGTTACAGTTTATATGGGCGCATCAATTGCCCAGAGACCAGCGTAAAAATTATCTTTTACTACTTTTAAGAATAAATAATTAATGTCATTTTTATATACTTTTTTTCTCTTATAAGATTTTTTCTTTTTTTAAATTTTTTCTCTTTTTTTTTATTTTACCATTTTTTTCAATGCTGGCACTTATTGGTCAGATACCAAAAAAACATATGCAGAAGATTATGGGAGTTTTAAACTGGTACCGAAAGTTTGTTCCCAAGTACCAACAATTATCTCAGAGGTTTCAGAAAAACTTAAAACAGAAGGAAATTATGTAAAATGGGATGATTAAGATACAGAGAAAATTAATAAGTAATATCACATATTATGCAGAAAAACTATTTGATGTTACCTGATTATACAGAGAAATTCATGTTACAAATCGACGCCTCAGATGTAGGTATAGGAGGAGTAATATATCAAGAAAATGGTATTATCGAATATTTAGGTAAAAAATTTACATCAGCTGAAAGAAATTATACAATCATGGAAAAAGAACTTTTAAGTATTTTATTTTGTTTAAATAAATGTAAAAACATCATTTTAGGAAATTATACTGAAGTGTATACGGATAACAGAAATTGTCTGTTTAATAGTCAAACAAACATTAGAATAAAGAGATGGGAAGTGTTATTGAATGAATTTAATATTAATTTGCTACTAATTGAAGGTAAAAATAACGTAATAACGGATAGCTTGTCGAGAAACTATCTTATGAAACCACTCATGAAAAATTATTAGGAAGATGAAGGAGAAAAGATGTTTGTAGAAGTAAAAAATGTATTGAGATAAAAGACATTGAGGAAACCCAAGAAAGCAACAAATTTGTTATTAAGAAGGATTTGACTACAGAATTTATTAAATTTATGCATATTGAAATGGGACACGCTGGGGTGATGGTTATGCAAAAGAACCTCAGCAAAGTGTATAAGATAAATAAATTAAGAGAAAATATTAAAACAGTGGTGGCAAATTGTGAAGTTTGTTTATTTAATAAAAAATTTGTGAAGAGGGGGGAAGGTGTTGCCTTTGAGAAATGCAACTCTTTCGAAAGGATATCGATGGATATTTTTGGACCTTTGATTTAGACAAATATAAACATTAATTGCCAAACACAAAAGGATATTATTTAACTATGACAGATATAGGAACACGTTTTACTGAAGTGTGCCTAATAACCGAAATTAAAGAGAAGACTGTTTTAAAATGTTCAAAACATTGGGTAGCTCAATTTGGAGCACCACAGGTAAATATTGCAGATAATGGAACCTAATTTACAGGTAGGCAATTTAGAGCCGCAATCGATGAAATAGGGGCTAAGTCGGTTGATAAGCCAATTTACCATTTTCAGAGCAATGGAGTTTGAGAGAGATATATCAGTTTAGTAGCGGAAGCAATGAGATGTAATAAGGGAAGTGAACTACAAACACTTACCTTGAGTATTTACAAAAGGTTAAATATAAATTATAAAAGAACATTACGACATTCTTGCAAGCGAATTATCTCAGATATACGGGTTTAAAGCAACTATTATTCCATATGTACTTTCGTGGGATGGTGTGGTAACCAAATTCCACGCAATATTTAGAAGAGCGCTCGAGATATCTGATCGAGTAGAGGCCTATATACAGTCTTTTGTCTTAAAAAAGACACTAGAAAGCATTTCTTTAGACTTTAGAAGAAAAGGAAGTCTAGAAGAGCTTTTAAGCGTTGAGAGACCGGACAAGGATCTAGTTAAATCGGATATTACTGATTCAGTGGACCCTCTGGCAATAGAATAACTTTAAAAAATGTGATAGCTTCAAATAAATTATTTATTTATAAAAGAACATTACATGCATTCCCTTATGAAAAAGTATTTAAAGTTTATTATTTTGATTTAGGCAACAGACCTATTGAAGAAGTTGAAGCACCTTAAGATAAGCAAGTAGAAAGATCAGATAATACAGAAATAAATATAGGAGACAAAATTTATATAAAAGATTTATAGGCTGAAAAATTAGATGCTTAGTTTATAGGACCTTATTAAATAAACCAAATAGGTAAAAAAGGTAAATGGATAAAAATACAAGGACTTAAAGATTGGATCCATATATATGACACTAAAAAAGCAGAATATATCAACAATGTGGCTTAGAAGAGAAGAGGCTCTATGGGGGTGGCAGGATGTGGCATCTCTATACCACATAAAAGTTATTTGTTTTTCCTTTAAAAAATTATATTTTTTTACCCCTCATGGAGAAACAAGAAGACGTAAAAATTAATAAACCTATTGTTTCAATAATTGCATTTTTCCTCGGAAACAAGTTCGACAAGAACTTATGGTTTTTTAAGACAAATAAAATATGAATTTTAAATTTTAGATGCTAACTAATTAAGTTTCAAATTAGTATTTTTAATTAAGATTTTCATATATGGTTTGGTAAACCGTTTATTAATTAAATTCGAGTATTCAGGAGATAGTAGTATTAAAGCCTTTATGGATGAGTTATACTATAGCTCTAGGAAACGTAATTTGATAGTTGAGCTGGCCTACCGCGTAATAAACTACGCCCTACGATAATCTGCTTACCACGTCAAGGTCTACGCAGGTGGTACGGACTTGCAAGCTTTGTGAGTTTGCAGGCGCACTACGTGCCCGGTCGCTCTCTTTCTGGACCGTTTTTATCCAATACAAAGCTCCACCTGATATGTTAGGCGCTAGGGTACTTCCTCGAGAAGATGCACAGTGTTATTTAACTGTATAAAGATATTAATTTATAATGATTATTCCAAAAACATTTTCAGATTTTTTTTTTTACCTTAAACAACACAAATGTAAATCTTTAAAATTAAATATATCTAACTCTTCACATTTAAGAATTTTTGATATGAATAAACCAACATTTGGGTTTGTTGTCTCCATTTTTTTTATTAAGAGTACGATTCTAACTCTCTGCGTTGTTTAAAGTTCTAGATAGTCCCTGTTTAGTCCTATCGAATGCATTCCAAAACGATATAGGACAAACAACTCTTCCTTCATCATTTATTTCAACTTATTTTTTTAAAATACTGTTAAAGTTAGAAATTTCTTTCAATTTTATTGTCAGTGATATATTTTTTTGTATCTTTATAAAATATAGATACATCTCCGATCGGTACAAATGCTAGTCTGGCATTTTAAAGGCAATATTATTTAAAGTCGTTTTTAAATTTTTCGATATCACCTAGTGCACCAACTCTCCTATATGCTGTTTGTCCAAGGTTAAACAGGCAACCGTTACATTCAACATTAAAAATGAAATTTTTAAGGCGTTAACTAGAGCCCTTTCAAAGTCAGTAATTAAATTTTAAACGTTCATATTTACTAATTCTTGGCATTTATTAAACGCTCTTAGATATAAAATCTAACTTTTATTGCTTAATAAAATAAAAATAAAAGGAAATATTTTCTCGAATACATAGTTGTGAAACACAACGAGTTGATAAACCTTTTGAGGGGTAGATTTGAATGCACCATAACAACAAAAGTTTTTATGTTAGGAATCATTTGAGACTTACTTAAATAAAAGATTATAAATCTTTTATTATCCTCTGCGGAACTGTTTAATCTTAGAAAATGATTGCGTTTTGAAACAACCTGTAAACCTTAGGATTATCTTCGAGTCCACCTAGAACAAAACCAATAACCGAATTCCGAGATCGTCTAATTGTATCTCTCATATAATCTACAGAAGGCATTTGTCCTATATCCTCACCATTTGACAACTCTGGCATCTTTTAAGTTATGATGTCAAAAGCATTTTCAGATATTATTAGTACCCTTTCTTTGATTAAAGCCATTATTTTAAAATTTTGTATTTTCGCTAAAACGTTACTATGCAAGACTCAACTTTTTTCAAAATAAAAATTTTCCTCATTAAAAACGAAAACACCTTTGCAGCTTCTATTATGGCATCTCCAACAAAAATTGCTGTCTTGTTCTTATTTTTGTTGTAAAGATGATTTTTGTCTATCAGGAATCCATCTACTCGCTGTCCAATAATAATTTCAAAATTTTCGTCCATTTTTTAAGGGTAAAATTTTTGGCAAGTTTTACGCAAAAAATTTTTGCCAAAAATCCGTAAACTCGCATGTAGGCGAGTTTACGGGTAGTCATCTTATTCATTAGAACATGCTGTTTGCTAGAAGTTTAAATTTTACTCACGTTATGCTTGTTGTCTCTAAACTTATAAATTCAATAAAAGCCAAATTAACACAGCACAGGCCTTTTAAATTTTTTTTAGAGGATAAGAATTTTGATAAAAAGGATTTGAACATTTACACTGAAGTAAGATGGCTAAATCGAGACAAGGTTTTGAACGTTCTATTTTTCTTTTCCTACAAGTAAAAGACATTCTTACTTCGAGAAATGACATTTGAGATGAGTTAAAGCAGTGATGTCAGACTTCGTTTGGTCCGTGGGGCTTTTTGCCAAAAAAGGCGTTTTTTAACTGACAAATGGGCCACCAAGAAAAAAATTCTATTTTAGCATATTAAAACATTTAAAACCAGATTTAATGTTTTGTTTTATAAGAATGTCGGTAAATACAAATTAGACTTCATTTTAGACCTATAGAAAAAAGATCTTTTAGTGTGTTTTTTTATAGTGCTGTCTAATTGTAATTTTTTTTACAACATTTAATGTTATATATTGTTATTATTTTTAACCCTCATTATGGAAAATAAAGACATGGGGCGACACCAGATAATGGGTTTACAAAGGAGTACCGTGGCCAAGAGGCTAAAACGTTATTAAAAGAGGTTAGAAGGATTGTGTATGAGTTGTTTTTGGAGAAAGGTGAGGAGAATTGCTTTAAGGTGGAGATTTTTAAGAGAGGATCACTCGGAATGAAAAATTTTATGGTCGAAAGAATTTTGAAGGAAGGAGATTGGAAGGAAATTGAAGAGAAATTGGAATTTTTAGCTGTTCAGGAGGAGAAGGAGACACAGAGGAAAAAGGAATTTGAAGAGTTGTCTCAGGCGTTATGGACTAAATTTGAGGAGAGGAATAAGTTGTCTCGTGAGGAAAGTAAGAAACAGATGCGTTGTTACAATTGTGGCAGATTGGGCCACAATATTCGTTTTTGTAGGGATATGAAAAGAGATTCGGAGGACAAGAGAAATAAAAGTTGTTTCAATTATGTTAGTAAATGTAAAGTACAATTAGACTTAGAGGGTAAATGCGATGACGATTCCAATTCAGACAAATGTGACTATTATGATGTTGTGATGGAGGGAAACGGAAGAAGAAGAATTTAGAGGATATACAGGATTACAGCAGGAAGGAAAATAACAAGAGATGCTTATTGAGGAGAGACTTGAGAGATACCTCACAGTTGGAAGGAATTATTTCCCGTGTAGGAGGTAGGGATGATGAGGATATTAGTTTCTGTAAAGTTGAAAAGTGTACTATTAAGACCCAAGAGGGGAAAAAAGTGGTGAAGAAGGGGCAGGCTATAGCTTAGGCTCTGTTAAGAAAAACTGAGGATTACATTAATAGCTTGGAGAGAAGGAAAATAATTAGAAGGTCGACCTCAGACTGGAGGAATCCCATAAGAGCCATAGAAAAGCCGAACGGAGATATAAGACTTGTGAGTAATTTAATTGCGCTCAATGATATTGTGGAGAAAGATCCCTATGAATTGACGAGAATAAGGGATGTGATTAGAAATACACAGGGATCTGAATTTTTTACTGTTATAGATTTGAAGGAAGGATTTTATAGTATTGAAATTGAAGAGAAGGATAGATTTAAGACGGCGTTTGAGTTTAATAAAAAGGTTTACGAGTGGAATTCAATGGTCATGGGGTTTAAGAATTCCCCGCAGATATTACAAAGAATAATGAATGGGATTTTTGAAAAATTTATTGGGAATGGAATTGAGATTTATATGGACGACATTGTGATTCATAGTAAGACTAGAGAGGGTCATGACAGATTGCTAGAAAAAGCTGTGGAAATATTAGAAAGGAATAATATGAGAATTAATTTGGCTAAGGTTCAATTATGTAAACGGGAGGTGATGTTGTTAGGAATAACAGTTAATGGAAAAGAGATAATACCATCTGAGATAAAGCAAAATGAAGCGTTAGAATTTCCTAAACCGGAGTGTGTATCAGATGTTAGGAAGTTCCTTGGGTTGGCTGGATGGTTCAGGAATCATATTGATAGTTATGCCAAACGTGTACTAGCGCTGACAGATTCTCTTAAAGGACGAGGAAGTAATTGGAAATTGACAGAAGAAATGGAAAAAGAATATATTAGTTTAAGGAACGTGATTAGGGATTTAAAAGGTTTAGCAATTGTTAATTATAATAAGGAATTCTTGTTACGTACGGATGCGAGTAATGTTGGAATGGGTGCTGTTTTGATGCAGGAAGATGATCAAGGCAATTGGGTACCAGTACAGTGGGCATCAAAAAAGTTTGCGCCTACGGAAACGAGATATTGAATCGGTGAGAAGGAGATGTATGCAGTTTTTTGGGGAATTAAAAAGTTTGAATATGAACTACGCGGAAGAAGATTTAGAGTAGAAACTGATCACAAGGCATTGATCGAGATTAGAAGTAAACCAGCATTTAACAACAATAGGATTAACAGGTGGATTGAGAAGATTAAAGAGTTCGACTTTAGCATTGAATATAGGGAGCCTAGTACCATGGTTGTAGCAGATGCACTGAGTGGGGTACATGAAAATGAGAAAACTCTAATGAATAAGGAGAGAAGTATTAGACAGACTCAGGGTAAATGGGAGGGACAAGCATGTTAAAGTTGTGGATGGGAAGGAAATTTGGGCATTTGATTCTGGTAGAGAAGCGGAGATTCCGAAGAAGGAATTGCATGAAGGTTTAATTGTCAATGCTCATGGAAATTTAGGACATAGAAGTTTAGGATCAGTGTACTATGCAATGAAGTTTAAATTTTATTGGCCGGGTATGAAGAAGGATATCGAGGATGTTTTAAAGAAATGTGAAGTTTGCCAAATATATAATAGGAAAAAGAGTAGTGGTTGTGATTTTGTTAGTTCAAGATTTTATTTAGAAAAGGTTGCTTTGGATTTGATTGAGTTTAGAGATTTAGGGAAATATGTGTTGGTCGTGATTGATTATTATACTAGGATCGTTTGGGGAAAGTAATAGAGGACAAACGCGGAAGCTCGGTTGTAGGATTTTTAAAACAGTTGTGTGGATCAGGAATGAAACCGGTAGAAATAATTACTGACAACGGAAAGGAATTTAGCAATGAGTATATGAGGAATTGGTGTTCTGAAGAAAACGTTTTACATAGGAAAGTTGCTGTAGAAAGCCATAGAAGCAATGGAGGAGTAGAAAGAGTAATAGGAACCATAAGAGAAGCAATATTGAAGGATGATGCGGTAGATTTCGAAACCAAGGTTAATAGATGTATATGGCGCTATAATAACAGTTATAATGCGGGGTTGAAATGTACACCGTTTGAGGCTTCAAGAGATGAAACGGGCCATGTTATGATCGAAAATGGACCTGAAATTTATACAGTAAGAGGTTTGTGGCTCGCAAGAGAGAGAAATTTTATAAAGGTCAGAGAGTTAGGGTAGCGAAGAAAGAGAACTTATCGGGTTGTAGTAAGTATGAGAAAGGAAGGTTTTTAGGATATGGTGTTATAAAAGAAGTTTGCGGAGGTGACTCGTATTTAGTTAGCTTAGAAAATGGTAAAATTGTAAAAAAGCGGCACTATGATTGTAAAGGTCTGCTTGGGATAAATGAGTTTTAATATGAGACTACCGTCTTGGAGGGGGGATGTTATTTATTCTTATTATTTTTAACCCTCATTATGGAAAATAAAGACATTTAATAATTTTAAAAACAGAAAATGTTTTAATTTTATAAATTTATTGAGGCTACTTTTGTATTGTACTTTATGGACTTCCAGCTAAGATCAAAGACTCTGCCTTCTCCAATTTCGCCTTTAAGCAGACATTTCTCTCTGTACTCAAGAATTCTCCAAGACTTCCATTTCTTCTAAAGTCTAAGGAGTTTCCTTCGAGCGTCTTTTTCAAGACGAAAACCTGAATGTATGCTACGATCTGTTCGGATAGTTCTAAATTTGTTCTATAAATACCGTGATATTTTGATGCCACACCATTCCAAGACAATACATATGTAATAATTTAACTCTTGAACCCGTACATTTGCGTAAGTTTCATTTGCTAAAAATCCAATTTCTACTGAGTCAATATCCTTTGCATTCTAATGAAAGATTTATGTTGCAGACTAAAAAAAAAAGTGTGGTATGCTATTTTACAAAGTACCACATTTATTTTTTTTTAAAAAAATATATAAAGAAAATTTATTTTTTACCCCACGAGATGGAAGGGAATACTACAATTATTAATTAACCCATTTTATCCATTCTAGAGTTGTATTTCCGTAAGGGATCGAAAAAAGCATTTAAATGCATTTAAAATGTCTATAATTTTGTATAATTTTTTTATACTTGTATTATTATTTGGGCGATCATCAAAAAAAACCTGAACTGTGGGGCCTATTAAGCCCCATGGGTCCGTGTTTAACATCACTGCCTTATAAGTTTCCTTTGCCAAAGTCTGTATATGAGCAATCAAGGACATCCTCCCTCTGAATCTCCTCAAGAACGCTTCGCACAGCGCCTCAAACCCCGTCTCCCACGGTACCGCCTCCGCCCATACTTGGGCCTCCCCTCCAAGATGATCTCTGAAAAAAAACACTTTCGCCTGTTCTCCTGGGCTCCCTACGCTCGCCCAACCTTTTACATACGTAATGAACTAATCCAGGTCGTGCTCCCTGTTACTTCTGAATTTTCGTTTATTAGCAACTGTCGCCCAACTGTTGGCTTCACACCTATCCGTGCTGAACGTAGGGGTTCAATGGAAAGTGATTTTAAGCTTTTCTCCCATCACTCGATTACCACCCATCAGCATCATCACAACTCACTGATCTCACTCCCACAGAACAAACATACCCCTTTGAACAAGACCAAAAGCCTTCGATCTGTTAAGTATGTGTATCAGGATCATTATGATATACAAAATTTAAAAAATGGTCACTGTTCTGTATTCCATCCCTGTAATTTATCTCAAGGCAGGATCATATGTTCTCCATTGATCAGTGCTCACAATAGAACCGGGTAATACATTATCTTGTATCACCTGAAGAAGAGTAGTATTAGTTTTGTACTGGCTACAGGATCGAGAAAGGGTTTTTTAAATCCTCTTTTTTACTACTTCTACACACTTCTTCACGGCATGAATGCTGTGATTGTATTAGCACGAAAGATCAGACTCTTTTCTATCTCTACAACTCGAAGGATGCCGAATTTAAACAGTCACTCAACATCTGACTATAAAAAGTCATTTTTATAATGTGATCCTGCAAATAATACCAACTGCACTTGCAGTTTTCATAAAAATTGTAAAAAAAATTCTAAAATTAAGGACGAAATATCGATTGGTATACTTTAAAGCAGGCAAAAATTTTTAAAAACTTAAGGATTTGCTTCCTCGACGCTGCATTGTTGCACAATTATAGTTGCATAATTTTTTTAAAAAAAAATGATGCGATAAAACTTTGAAAAAACAACATAAATTAGTTTATTAAATAAAATCAATTATTTGCCTAGCCTTAAATACCCTTTCCATCATGTGGGCATGGAAATTTATGCGTTGAACTTCAAAATTATCAGAAAGTACAGTGGTCAGTTTCTCCACTACAAAATTACCAGTGTTTCTTAATGAATTATATCTTGATTTTATCATTGAAAAGAATTCTTTAATTAAATTTAATTGAGGAGAGTTAGGTGGCAAAAAAATAAGGAATATTAAGTTCATCTGATTTTGCCAAGGTATCACGGGCGTGATGAAATCTTGCATTATCCATGATCAGAATCTTTTCTGGGTGAGCTCTAAAGTAATTTGCGAGTTCGCGTTCACGAAATATATTGAAAAATGAGAGTTATATGCTTCACGTTTGATTTCAAAAGCAACTAAACCATTATATGAAATTACACAAAGACAGCTAATATAAGTACCTCTATTGGCAGGGACATATCTAAAGGCGTCTGAATCGAATTCTGAATATCCATATGTCCTACATTGATGCTTATTAAAGCCAGTTTCATCAGAATAACGAGATTTTCTTTTAAATATCGAGTAACTGTGGCAGCATATAATGATCTTTAATTAATTTTGTCCTCAGTGTTTCTTTCTTCCGGAACAAGTGATAACCTTTTTCTTGTGATGTTCGATTTTTTTAAAGACCTACAAATTGAAGATTTTGATTTTCTACACCCAGTTCTTTCAAATAGTTCATCAGCAATTTCTTGCTGTGTAAGGTCATTCTGAGTAGTTATGATATTTATTAGGACCTGATCTTCTTAAGTGGTTCTTAGGCGGATCTGATTTTGTGGAGCATCGATTTGAGACAACTTAAAGGTGGGTAAGCCTCTTATAATTTTGGAGACAGCATTTCTATTAAGTTTTACTTCAGATGCTATTTTTGTTATTGTTTGTTATGGTCGCTGGATAAACTTAATATTATCTCTTTCAAGTCTTCAGTAATTCTTTTTTTTTCTTAGCATTTGCGGGCATTTTTTTTTCAATTTTTATGCAACTATTTATGCAACAACGCAATAATCAGGAAGAAAACCTCTGTAAATGCGATTGGCGTTCCATCTATGTTTTTAACAGCTTTATAATCACTACAAAGTTTTTTAATGTAGGAATTACAAAATTCCTTTCCATTATCGCTTTGAAGGATCTTAGGTGGTCCAGTCAATTTGTAAAATAAAAACTCCAAATTTTTTGTCACTTCTTCTCCAGTTTTACTTTTTGATGGAAAAGCCCAGGCAAACTTAGAATAGACGTCGATTATCGTCAGTATCCAACAAAATCCATCATTACATCTTTTGTAACGCGACATATCAATTAAATCAATCATAATGCGTTCCATCGGTTTAGATGCCGTAATATGGACTTGACGCTCTTTGTTTTTCAGCGGCTGGGCTTGTTTACATGTAATACATTGAAAAACGACTTTTCTTATGATTGATCTAGGGGTTTTAAAGAACTATTGGTATCTGACCAGCACATGCCCGCATTGAAAAAAAAGATTAGGGGTGAAAAAAATAAAAAAAGTACACAAAAAAAAACAAATAAAACTAAGGATTTATTCTAAAAAGTAAGAGAAGATAATTTAAATGTTGTCTTTTAGGTATGTTATAGGTCCATATAAATTGTAGTAAATAATCGTAATGTTCATCCTGTTTTATTCCTTGAGTAGATCGAACATACTTCTTAGATATTGACCAAAATCCTTCAATGCCCTGAGTATGGATATCAGGATCATTTGGATTGACAAAATTAAGAGAATGGTTTACAGTTCTGTGTTCCATCCTTGTGATTTGTCTCAATGCGGTGCCATACGCCCTCCATTGATCAGTGATCACAATCGATCCAGGTAATACATTATTTTGTATTACCTGAAGGAGAGTAGCAGTATTTCTACTAGCTACAGGAACAAGAAAGGCCTTTTTACTACCTCTTTCTATCCCTCCTACATACCATTGACCAGTGGTATGATTGCCTCTATTATATTTGGCACGGAAGAATAGACTCTCGTCGATCTCCTTGACTTTCGGGATGCCGAACTCATCACGGCCTCCCAATCTATGACTATGAGTAATCACATCCTCGATAATACGATCTCGACATAACATACCGTAGGAACTAGCGGTTTTCCTGTTTATCTCAAGATCATGTGCAATATCGAGGTAGGAGGCCCGGTTAATGTACTTGTACATCAACTTGATGATATTACGAAAACTTAATTTTGAATTTTCAAAAAGTGAACCTGTGTGTATAGACTTAGAGGCATTGCAAGGTTTTGAACAATTCCATATAAACCCATCACTGTTTATCGTTCTTTTAACAAAACGCATAGGCCTATTTAAACCACATTTATCGCATGTAGCATTATTTTTTATTAATAAACTGCGTGCAAGAAAAATGCACGCAGTTTCACGCGTTAAAAAAAATTCATCAAAAAACCTATCATTAATTACAATAGCTTTAAATACCTCCACAGCAAAAACTCACCTAATTTTACTATTTCAGTCCTAATTCCTCTTGCCATTTTTTTTTGTAAGGGGGTCCCTTAAAAATTTTCAATGCGGGCATATTTTTCCAATGCGGGCATGTACTGGTCAGATACCGAACTATTTATTACAGGATGCCTCAAACCTGTTGACGCCTCGGTGATGAAGCTGATGAAATGCTTTGCATTCCACCTCCATAGCTTCGATCTGCTCACTATGAAAAACTTTTCTATGGTTTCCTTCATTTTCGTCCCTTAAATAAAGTGTTTCATCCATAAAAATATAATTTAGAGCCATTTCTTTAACCTTTTTTTTGTTGTTTTTCCAGCACTACTTCATTGTCTTTACCTTGTAAAATTAAAATTATGTTTTGAAACTCAACTGCATCTTTTGGAGGAAAACTCATTTTGAAAGGGTTAAAAATTTTTATTTTATCCATTGGGTGTCATTATACAACATACAGTCCGTTGCATAATCTTAGGACACCCCTATTTTAAGAAAAAAGATCAATGTTTTAATGTCTTTTTGCGACAAAAAGACAATTTTGTGTAATATTTTATTAAAATAGACATGTTAAGGATGTTTTATTTGCTGTGTAGTCAATAAATATAGCTTGTTTTCTTTTTTTTGTTTTTTTTTATAAAAAAGGTGGTGCATAATCTTAGGACATTTTGAATTAAAATACATTTAATAATTTATTGATGCTCCATCTTTGTCTATTACTTGTTTTATTCGGTTTTCCATTGACTCGACCAACTTTTTACAGTATCTTTCACTTATCAATTCCCAGTTTTCTGAAATAGAAGTTTTTAATTCAATTAATGTATCATATGTCTTTCCATTGCCATAAACTAACCTAGAAAGTTCACCCCATAGATTTTCAATAGGATTTAAATCTGGAGAAAAAGGAGGCCAGTACATTGTCTGTATATTATTATCCTCTAGCCAATTTTTAGTAGATATTGAAACATGAGGTCTAGCATTATCCTGCTGAAAAATCACATTTGGACGATTCTGTTCATAAATAAAAGGCAGTAAAAAAGTTTGAAGTATTTCCTGATACTTCTCACTATTCACTGTTCCATTTATAAAGGCTAATTTTGATTTCCCCCAATAATTAAAACAAGCCCAAATCATTATGGATGGCCCACCCATGGGTCTACGAGAATAAACAACCTCTTCGGTGTTTAAACCAGCCCAATAATGAGAATAACCATCAGGGCCATCTAAGTTAAATTTTTTCTCATCAGAAAATATTATTCTCTGCCATCCATCACCCAAATCTTCATATTTACCTGAAAAGCGTATTCTATTTTTTTTATGAGCCTTGGATAGTTTCGGCTTACGCTTTATTTTTCTCCTGCATAACTTTCCTTCATTTTTTAATACTCTAATTAATGTTGACTTGTGAACCTTAAGATCTAAAGTAGCCTTTATCTTGTTCGCGGTAATATTTTTACCTCTTGCAAGATTGATTACTCTAGATCTGGTTCTTAAAGAGAGCTTTTTAGGTCTTCCAGTAGATTTTTTTGTCCCATACGTGCCTGGATTTTTTAGGAACTTGGCTATTACGTTTCTCGACCTGTTAATTTCCTTACTTATTTGCATAATTGATCTTTTTTCTTTTTTCATGAATAAAATTAGTGATTTTTCAGATTCATTTAAAGGAGTAGCTTTGCTCATTAAGGGCAAAACAAATATATTCTTTTTATACTTTTTGGAGGGAACTTTTCCCTCCAAATTTCAAAGTGTCCTAAGATAATGCACCACCCTTTTTTAAAAAAAAACAAAAAAAAGAAATAAAGCTTTAGTCTTACAATTTCACTGGAAATCACTTGCCAAAACGTGTGTATATAAAAAAAACATCATTATAAACCTCTTTAACGCCGCAAAAAAAACATTTAATACGCATGTTTTTTAAAAAAAAGGGGGTGTCCTAAGATTATGCAACGGACTGTATATTGTCTTTTTTCAAATTTTAATTTTTTCTTAGTGTGCCATAGTCTAGCGGTCTGCTAGCTAATTCCAAACGCGGAAGCCGAGGGTTCGAAGCCCGCCTGGAGGGTTTATTTATTTGACAAAAATTCTAGACAGGGTCTTCCGTGAGAAAATCCCAGGAGTCAACCATGCATGCACGGTATAAACCCTGGCGCGCCACATTACCTTTTAATTCTTTTTTTGGATGAAATTTCTTGCACCTTTTTCATTTATACAATTCATTGCATAATTTTATTGTTTCTTAAACAAACATCAACACAGACTCTTTTTCATCTTGTTTTTGAGAACACACATCGACTATAGATACTTTAATTCTAAATTTTTTATATAGCTTTTCTTTACCTATCCTCAAAGATATAACTTGTTTTTCTTTTATTCCCAAATTCTTCTAAATGCCATTCTAATACAGTTTGTTCAAAATAGATTGCAACAAAAATTACCCTAAAAAAAGTCGCTTAAAAAAGTATAAAAATTTTATAAGAAAAAAGATTGTTCATTTTACAAAAATTTGGTTTTTTTAGTTTTCAGCCTGTAACTTCAAAAACGCAGCTTAATGGAATTAATTAAAAAAAATGTTTAAAAAAGAATGCAATTTTTTATTTAATACTTAGTATGGTGGCCACCCGCCCTATAAACAGCTAAAACATGATCTTTAAAACCTTTACATAATTTATAACAAGTTTCTGGTGAAATTGAGTTCCAAGCAGCACGTATATTTGCTTTATGCTCTTCTTTGTTTTTCGGTATCAGATGCTCATTTTTCTTTTTAACAATAGCTTAGGCTGCCTCAATTGGATTCAAATCAGGCGATTGGGGAGGCCAATCAAGGACGGGAATCTGCTCATCCTCAAAATATGCTTTTGCAAGCCTTGAGGTATGCTTTGGGTCATTATCTTGTTGAAAGATATAACTGTCAAGACCCTTAAGCTCGGCCGATTCTTCGAGGTTGTTCGCTAGAATGTTTACATAGCGCGCAGAGTCCATCTTTGTATCGATGAACTCTAACTTCCCTACGCCATGGCATGATATACATCCCCATACCATGAATGACCCCCCTCCGAATTTAACCGTAGGCGTAATGTTCTTTGGATGAAGGCCTGTACCGGGTCTCCTCCAGGTTTTTACATGTCCATCTAAGTAAAACATCAAAAATTTACACTCATCGGAAAATATTATATGTTCCATATAATCATTCGACATCCTTAACATTTTGGCAGTTTTTTCTTTCCTTAATTGGATGTGCCTTTTTGTGAGCAGAGGCTTTTTTATAGGAGTATATGCATATATACCGTGTTCATTAAGTACATTTCTGATCGTAGTATATGAAACACTTTTCCTAACTTCTTCGTTCAATTTTATTGAACACTTTCTTAATGACGTTTTTGGGTTTTTTGATAAAATTTTTTCAATAGTGGTAAAATCTTTGCTGTTAACAGCTCTTGGTCGTCCGCATGTTTTACAACTGTATAAAATTTCTCTTTCAGTAAACTTTTTTAACGTTCTACTCACAGTACTCTTATGGACAGCTAATTTTTCTGAAATTTTTACCTGACTATAACCTTCTTGAAGTACCGTTACTATTTGTGAGCGAGTAAAAACAGAAATAGACACAAATAAGCGGTTACCATAAAAAAAAGAAAATCGTTTTGTAGGAAAAATTAGGTTTTTACCGAAAGTTGCATTCTTTTTTAAACAAAAATAAAAAAAAAACAAGTCTATGTATGAAATAAAGAAGTTATAAGCAAAAATAGTTCGTTAGAATTATTTTAAAATGTATTTAGCGTTGTAAAAACTTGTTTAAAAACTTTTTGAGTGATGTTTTCATTCAGTAATTCTTGTTGCATTCTTTTTTGAACAAACTGTATGTCTCATCAATTTTATTGATAAACTCGTCCATTTTGTCTTCATCCTCTTTTTTATTCCATTTATATAAAGCTTCTGCTCTTTAATTTCATTTATGATATTATTTTACTAAATTCCCATTCACATTCTCCACCATATTAATTTAAGATATCTAAGGAGATATGAAAATATAAATTTTTAAATATTTTACACTAGTAAATTAAAACATCTTTAATTTTTGTCAGTTATCAACACAAATTATTATATTCCAACTAATGTGATTAAAAACATGTAAGACTTCGTTATTGATCTGATTAAATGGCATTATCAGAGTCATGATCGTGAACAAATAATTATTTATTGTATTTGTCTACGAAAACACAATAAAAAATCATCTTATTAGTCTTATATAAAATGCCTTTAAACTATTTATTTTTAATTACTCATACACAATTGGACATATATTTCTTTTTGTAGTGTGTGGTCATATTAATTTAATTTTGATATATTAACAAAGATCAGATCATTAGATCAAAATTTTTAAAATTATTTAAAACAAATTGTGGAGATCCCCTAGAAATGATAACAAGTTTTTTTGTGGTTTTGCAATCTTCTTTTATTTTATCGGCCACAATGAATCCTAATGAAAAATTATCAACATGCAACGCGACAGATAATAATCTTTATGCCAATACACAAAATACATTGGATAATTATTTATTTGAAAATCAAGTTTTAACATTTAATGACGATTTCTTAGATTCGAGCGGTTTTCAAAATTGTTTAAATCAACAAGATCAAAATCAGCCAATTCAACAACAAAACTCGTCTTCATCATTAGAAAATTTTGATTTTTTAGATCATGTAGATTATTTTGATAATCCAGCAGAATTAGAAAAATTGAATAATTATGATTTACATGAATTAAATCCAATGGATGTTGATGAAGTTTTAAAACCTGATGAAACTTTAGATAAGGTGAACATAAGTATGACGAAATATTGTGATTCTGCAAACACCAAAGAGAGGCGCAAAAACACAGTTGAAGATGAAAATCATGACGCAGAAATTGATGGTTTGGAAAAAACAAATTTACAGATTAAACATGATATAATAACTAAAAAATATATGGACAAGATGAAATTTCAAATAATACAATCTATGAAAAAAACAATTCCAGATTCTTACGTTGATTTTTATGTCAGAAGATTAACGATTTTAGAAGAGTTATTTGCTTGTCTTAAAACTTTTGACTTAAGACATCGTGGAGAAAATATTCCACTGTCTTCCCAAGATTGTAATCTTGTCAGAGCTTTAAATCAACTGCATTTTAATTTTAGAAAAAAAAGAATTTAGTCAAGAAACGTATCTAGACTTTAACACTCAATTTAATTTACTTCAATTTAAAGATAGTGGCTCAACTAATGGACTATCCACAATTAATTTATCTCAAAATTACGATAGATATTATTTCTATATTGAGTTTATGAAATTATACAAGTATGTCTATGAGGTACCTGAACTACTTACGGTTGTTGATATTTGCACTGATGATTTTTTCTGTGAAATAACATATATTTTACATCTAATTAACTTGTTTGCAGAAAATAATGGTTCGCTTAAGGATAGCAAAATTTTTGTATTGTGTTTAATAACCAAAGCGTTTTCTTATTCCAATAAATTTAGAACAGATTTTTTTTATTTTACTAAATGTAATATAAGATGCCTCAGAGAACACTCTGACATTAAATTTTTATTTAGTATGATTCATGCTTCAACACGCGCCCGTATAAAAAAAAGAACGAAATGCAAAAAGGAAGTTACGTGCTTTAAGAACGACATTGATCATTTTAAAGCAGCATTGACAATTGTACTATATCATCACTTCGAATTTTTAATTTTTTTCGATTTTGAGGATGAAGAAATAAACGATTTTGATGCGTTTATTGAGAAAGTATTACTGTCGAACGATTGTTTTGCTTGCCTCTTTGATGAGTATTTAGAGATAATTAGAAGACAAACAATAAGTTTAAAGTAGAAAATTTGTGTGTGTTCATAAAAAGATTTTTCCTTTTACATGATATGACATGTTCTTTTAAATCTTTTTAAATCTAGATATTTGTTAATAATTTTACTTTTAATGTAATAAAAATCTTTTTAACCTATAGTTAAGCTTTGTGCATACAATTTTGGTTTATATATAAAACAAAAAAGATGGCAAAGTAAAATCGTTAAATTTTTGATTTTCTCCTATTAATGTTTAGACTATTTTGAAGTTCATAAATCTTATAAATTTTAAAACAAAATAATTAACTAAATGAAAGAAACCATAATTATATTGAGACTAATTTCCCATGATAGTTTCAACAGTATAACACCAATGAAAGATTGCGAAACTTCAAGTCTAAATATCACAGAGAAACTTTAGCTAGTTTTTAACATTTGATAATGTTGTACTATCTAAAATTAAGGGATATAAAATTTTGAATATTTATAGTCTCGTAACATACCCGTGCTCTACAAATTTCTCATGAGCTCTAACATTTAGACTAATCTGCATGTCATATACTAATGATGTCTGAACTATATGTCTTGATCCATCAATGTCATTAGTCAGGATATTTTGATTGTGCTTATCTCATATAACCTTTCTTTATTAAGATACAGACTTTCATTCCTAATAAAACTCTATCACCAATCTAATAACTTTTTTCCCAAATGATCAATACATGTGTGCCTTAGTTATGTAATCAATCAATTTTTTGACGTTTGCGTAATAAGTGCCCGCATTGAAATTTTTTAAGCACTCACTATACAAAAAAAACGCTGAAAATCACAAGGATAAAAATTGTACATCTGCAAAAAAAAATTTTTCTAGCGACATTAAAAGATATGAAATTCGATATAATATTATTTTATAACATTTTTAATAACCCCAAGTCTGCGTGCATTTTCCTAGTATGCAGCTATATAATATAAAATACATACCTATGTACAACTTGTAATTCTAATAGACTAATGAGATTAGTAAAAAGGAGTTAAAAGCCGAAAAATTATTTGTAACTGCACAAAACCACGTGCAACTTCCAAGTCTATTCGAACAGACTCTGTTTGAGATTGTAGGCTTTGATAGAAAGATTTAAACATAATAAGTAAGTACATCAAACATAACTCTTCCTCGAGATTGCTATCAACCTTAAAATTGACAAAAACCTTTAGTGTCTACAATTTTTTATGTCGAGTTGTATAATCGAGAAGGGGATAAGAAATAGTCAGAGGTTGGGAGGACATAATAAGTTTGGCATCGCGAAGATCGACAAAAGTCTATTCTTGTATGCCAAGTATGATCAAGTCAATTATGGTATGGGAAAGTGGTATGTAGGAGTAGTAAAAAAAGTCAAAAGCCGGGTTTCTCTTAACACCCAGTAAATCGCAATCTATATGCCGCAAAATTTTGCCAATATAAAATTGTCTTAAAAATGTCACATTTAGTCAGGTATTTTTTGTATTTGCAATTAACCCCTTGATAACATGCACAACATTAAAGTATATTTAAATTTATATTTTTACAAAAAATAGTTATTATTAAATTTTTTATGAGTGTTTAGAAAAAAAAGTTTAGTACACTAAGAGGTCGATTTGTGTCAGGATACGATCCCAAAAAAATGACGGAAATCAGGTCTACATTTTAAATTAACACTTCAAGGAAGGCGTGTACCGTCGGCGGTAAGCACTTTATTAAATTATTAAAAGATGCTAAGAGCACGTAAAAGCTGTGGTTTGAGTTTCATCTTTAGAAATAAAAAAACTAGGCATTGTCAAGCTTAAATAAACGCATTTTTGTTTATTATAACACTTGAGATACATTACGTGTTTACCATCACAAGCTTCGCAGTATGATGTGACCCTTTCAGCTTAAACATTGCTATATCCCTTCTCATTATTTTTTAAGCGATTTATAACACATTACGTAGCGTTTTTTTTAGTGTGTATTTTTACAAAAAAGGCGTTATGAATGTTGATTTCTGTAAATTTCTTGCCTTTTAAGCCTTTTTATTAACAGTCCTCTAAATTTTTAAAAATCAAAATTCTTATTCCATATCTTTGATGAATACAGTCAACCCCCGCTTAACGCGGTTTTTGGTACCGCGTAAATCGGGGGCCGCGTTATAGAGGTCTTAGGGGGATACGTTCAAACATGGTTTATAAAGTGCCGCGTAAAAACGGGGTCGGCTTTCGCGTAAAAGTGATACGCGTTTAGCAAGTCATAAAATTAACGCCGAAATTGTCATTCGTACCGCGTAAAGCGGGGGTCGCGTTTGCGAAGTATCGAAATTTTACGTCTAAATTTTGTTTATTGCCGGGTAAAGTTGGTCGGTTTTTTACGCTTTGTTGGATTATTGTACAAACAAAATTGTTTTTTTACTTTGTTCCATCAAACATCAGAATTGTTAGAAAAGTAAATTAGTCGGAAAAAAGGAGAAACTTATTTTTAAAAAACCAAAACAAAACAATGAAATAAAAAATTTACAAAAAATATAATGATGATTTTATTTAAATATGTCAAACGATTCCTCACTTGAATTTTCTTCAAAAGTACTTTTTAGAGATTCACTTTTTCCAGTTCTACCAAAATACTTTTACAGGGAGACAAACATTAATCTAATTATATTTTCAACTTACTGCTACGTATGATTGGTTGATCTTTTTGAAGAATTAAAAGCTTTAAATTTCGTGCCATGCTAAGTACTTTTTTTACATCTCTTAAGTTCATTTTAGTAATCCATTGGTAATCCTTGTCATTTAATTCCGTCTCGTTTTGATCCTATCCACCAATAATCTCCACCAAATCCTCCTCGTCCAAAGTCTGTTCCTCAAGTAACTGTTCTTTTACCTCTTGAGGTGTCACGATAAGTTTTTCATCATTTAATCAAGAGTTCATGTCAACAATCTCAGCTATAAGAAGCGAAATTGCCAAATTTTCTTGCCATCCCTATACCATTTCAGAAAAAAGCGGCTTCTAACAGGCACTAAGAGTTAGAGATTTTATCTCTGGACACGCTGTTATTACAGTTTCAATACAGTCTAACAAATTAATTTCCGACCATTCCTGTATGAGACTTAAATTTTCTGCTTTTTCTGAGCGGTCAAAAATTGTGTGACACAGAAACTTTGTGTAATAAAGCTTGAAAGTCTAAATTACACCTTGATCTAAAAGTTTCCTTAATGAAGTTACACTAGGTGGAAAATAAATCATTTTGATATTGGGATGCTCAAATATAATGTCATGGCATGCCGCATTGTCTAAAACTACAGGATTTTTTTTATTCCATTGTTTGAATTTTTTATATTTCTTTGATTGAATTTTTATATTCCGTTGTTTAATTTTTTATATTTCCTCAAAAAAATAATTTTTGTAAAATACTACATACTGTTAAACAAAATAATCGATTAAATAATTTTTTAAATAAAATCAACTCTTTGCCTAGCTTTTTCTACCCATTCGGCCATGTGTTCATAAAAGCCTTCACATTGCGTGCTAAAATCGTTTTCAAGTACACTAACAAGATTATTTTCCACAGTATTAGAATTATTTAGAGAAGTAAATCTTGATTTAATCATGGAAAAAAATTCTTTTACTGGATTTAATTGTGGGGAATAAGGAGGTTAAAATTTATAAGCAATACCTAACTCTCTAAGGTTTTTAAAACAATTTCTGAGTGGTGAAATCTAGCATAATTAATTATGAGCACTTTTTGATGATTATTTCTAAAATATACTGAAAGTTTGTTTTGAATAAATTGTACAAAAAATTCAGAGTTAAACGAGCCTCTCTTCATTTCATATGCAATACAACTATCCTTTGAAATTGCACACGTGCAACTAAGATTTTGCCCTCGATTGGCTAGAACCTGCTTAATGGCTTTGACTGTTTAAGGAGAATATCCATAGTATCTAGTAAGGTGTTTATTTATACCTGTCTCATCTAAAAAAATAAAGTTCTCAATGGGACAAACAGATATATTAGAAGCGTAAATGGCACACTGGTTAATCTTATCAATTGAGTTTCTTTCTAAAGGTATCCTAGTCAATCTTTTTCGTGTTATTCCAAGCCTTTTCAATTTTTTGCTAATTGAAGAGATGGAGTATTCTCTACCTGACTTTGATTGTAGGTCAACTGAAATATCTTTTAATGTAACATCATTGTGACAGTCAACAAAATTTTTAATTATTAGTTCTTCTGGCTTTAGAGGCCTTGGAATTTCATTAAACTGATTTGAGCTATTTCTTGCATTTACTGGTTCATTCAGTTCAGGTTTTTTATTTATAGCTGAGACAGTCTTTGAGCAGAGACTAACCATAATTGAATTTTTTAAATGGTAAGAGTTTCTTCTTTAAACAATGTTTTAAGTGTTTCTCGTAGATCTGGCGCAACGGTTTTTCTGAGTTTTCTAGGCATGTTAAGGGTTTTTTAAAAAAAATAAAAAGAAGTACGGGAATATAAAAAAGAAAACAATTGAATACAAAAGAGAAAACAACGTATAAAATAATTCAAACATAGGAATATAAAAAATTCAAACAACAAAATAAAAAAGTATAACCTCTGTAAAAACCTCCCCACATGGGCTCGAACCCGGCATGTCAACTTTGTATTTAATCAATCGACCATTATACCATGAGTACCTAATTGACAAAATTAATAATGTTGATAAGAAAAACAGAATTTGCAGCTTTAAAAATTTTTTCAGTTGCTTACCCATGGTATCTGTTGTAAAAAATGAAGCAGAATATAATAATCTGATTTTTATTTTGACAGGACGAGGCAATGAAATAACATTAGACAAACGCGCAAAAAAAAAGATTGAAGAATAAATCTGAGTCTTTTGAAATTATAGATGGTCTTTTGTACTTAAAAGACACAGAGAATCTGCCAAAAAGGGTTTTTCACGAGCAGCAAACCCATGCAATGGAAATTGAATGTAAATCTTTTCATTCAACTAACCATTATGGCATGAACAGATTTAAAGAGGCCTGTAATGAACGATATTTTCGTTTCCCGCGGGCTTTAATGAGAAGTGTTGCATGCAATTGTCTTGTTTGCAGCCAATCTCAGCCCTTGAAAACAAGGGAGAGGCAGGTGCACATCACAGCAACTAGGCCTATGGAGAGGATCATGATCGATTTAATCGACATGTCTCAATACAAACAGGAAAACAATGGGTTTTCTTGGATATTATCAATTCTTAATGTATTCAAAATTTGCCTGGGCAGTTCCTTTGAAAAGTCAATCGGGATTGGAAGTTGTTGCAAAACTCAAAGAATTATTTTTAAAACATACAGGCCCTCCAACAATTCTTCAATCCGACAACTGAAAAGAATTTAAAAATATTAACATGGAACGATTGAAGGAAGAATTTAAATTTGAAATACATAATTTAATATCTCGACATCTACAGTCACAAGGACAAGTTGAGCGTTTCAATCAAACTTTGACCAGATACTTGCAAAAATTTATCTGCGAAAAGCAGACTTTACAAAAAAAATTAACAAAAAACTGGATTGATCACTTAGACAATGTTATATACAAGTACAACTGTGCAAAACATTCCGCAACAAAAAAAACACCCTTCAGACTTTTTTTAAACATACCCGGTTTTAATACAATCGCTGAAAAAAAAAGAATGATAAAAAGGAAGAAGAGGAAGAATTTTTGGCAGATATTGATTTAATTTCTGAAAAAAAAAATGAATCAAAATTGTTTAGTTTCTTAAATGTCATCCATTGATCAAAAATACTTAAAAAGAATAAACAGGTATTCTCTGGTTAATAATTGTGGCGCGCCAGCCACGATCCCGTGCAATTTGCGATACACTGCTGATTCGTCAACTAAGACCCTATCTATGTTTTGGGGCTATTTAAATAAATAAATGTCGCCACCAGGATTCGAACCCACGGCTTTTTCGTTAGGCGATCTAAAGCATACCAATAGACTATAGTACACTAAATAATGGATAACGTAAAACTTAATCTACAACAAAAAGCAATTGTCTCTTTACGGTGAAAATTTTTTACCCTAAAAATGAGTCTTTCTCCAAGAAATTCAATTGAATACAATAATTTCGTTTTGTTTTTGCAGGGTAGAGGTGACGAAGTTATACTTGAAAGGCAGCAAAAAACAAGGTTAAAGAAAAAAGCAGAAGATTTCTTTTTGATTGACAACAGTCTTTATTTAAGGGACCAAATCTCGGGTATTCACAAGAAAGTTTTTCATGGTAAAATTCGATTCAATGGAAATTGAGTGCAAAGCATATCACCAAATACACCATTATGGTGTAAATCGGTTTGAGGCTGCTTGCAACAACATGTTTTTTAAAATTCCTAGGGATATAATTAGAAAAGTTGTTTCCGAGTGTTTAACATGTGCTCAGGCAGCCTCTGAAAAAACAAGAAAAACAGGTGCATATAGTTGCATCCAAGCCCATGGAACGTCTTATGATTAATCTAATAGACATGAATTGTTACAAGGCATTGAACGAGGGGTACGGCTCATTTTTAACGATCATTGATGTTTTTTCTAAGTTTGCCTGGACCTTTCCTATGAAAAACAAATCGGGTGCAGAATTTGTGAAAATTTGAAATTTTTATTTTACAATTTTACTGGTCCTCCGAAAATCTTACAGAGTGACAATGGCAAGGAATTTTGCAATTCTTTGATGGATGAATTGATAAGTGAATTTAAAATTATTTTTAAACACTCAAGACCGCGCCACCCCCAGGCTAACGGTCAGATAGAACGTTTCAATCAAACGTTAACAAGGACATTGCAGAAGCATGTTTTTGAAGAAAATTATGAGAAAAATGAAAATAATGGTACTGAAAACCAAAAAGAATGGTTAAAATATTTAGGTAAAGTTGTTTATAATTATAATCTTGCGAAGCACAGCGCAACAAAGAAACCCCCTTTTGAACTATTTTTAAAGATATCTGGCTTCAATTATGTGACAATTCCTGATGAAGATAATTCTACCGAAGAAAGCATTAATGAAATAGAGATCATATTGGCGACAGAAGACAAACAAGACTTAAATATATCGTTAGTAGCTGAAGAAGAAACTTTAACTTGCTCCGTAGATCCTACTTACCTAGCTCGGATGGATCGGCACTCACTTGTGCATAATTAAAAATATAGTTTTAAAGTTGGAGATAAGGTCATTATTGCAAAAGATTTCGATAATAATACAAAAACAAAAAAAAAAGCTATCATCTTTTTTTTTCTAAAGAAGTCGAAATTATTGAAATCTTATCTCATAATAGGGTAAAAGTTGTTACGAAAGATGGACCTCAAGTCATACATATGTCTAAATGTAAAAAAAACGTAATAAAAAAATTTCTTTATTTTTTGTATATTTTTATTAAATTTGCCCCTTCAAACCGTTCCTCTAAAATTGTATCGCAAATTGCACGGGATCGCGTCTGGCGCGCCACAATAATTAGAGACCGGAAAAAAGATAGGTACCTATTTTTTTAAAAATGCCTATTTTTACCCCATGAAAAATTTGAAAAAATTTCCTGCGTCAAGAAATCTTATCTAAGAAAATCATTGATATACGATTGTAGGACAAGTAATTATGTGTAAAACATGCACAACCAGCTTTTAGTATATTACAAGGAATATCGCTATCAAAAAATATTTAGAAACTCAAAATTTATAAAAGAAATAAAAATCCAATTTTTTAAAAAAAGCCTTTTTAATTTGACCGATGAAGATTTTGAAACCTCATGTGAGTTTGATGTTGCTCTATTATAAGCCCTTGGTCAACGCAAATCCCTTTTAGTAAACTCGAAAATCCTTTCTTAAAAATACACTAACTTTAATATTAAGTCTAAGTCTTGGTATAGGAAAACACTTTTATGCAAAATATACAATAACTAAAAGACAAGAATATATACCTTATGTTCGATGAGACCGCAGATGCCAGTGGTTGATACATTCTACATTTGCTTGCAGGAGAATGTAAACAATATGAAAGAACACGGCCAATACTTTTTTAGGTGCTTCTTTGGTATTTGATCGGGATTTTTTTAAAAAAAAATTCCGACCCCCAAAAATGAAAAATTCTGACATTGAAATTTCTGATCGAATACCAAAGAAAAGCAGCAAAGTGAAACTCAAGACAATACAGAGGCTTTTTTATGGTATTGATGATTGTTTAGTCTCATTGATCCAGTTAGAAGTATTAAAAGAAGAAAAAATATGTTTAAAATGCAGTGAAATTTTGAAGTTAGTTTTATTTAATGAGAGAGGGATTAGAAGACTAGTGTATAGGTGTGCAGACTATAAGTGCAGTGCAAAAGTAACAGTAAATAAAGGAGGCAAGTTACCTTTGAATAACTACTGCAAATTAATATTTTTAATTCTTTGTAGAAATAGTTATTTTACATTAGAGGCAAAACTAGGTGTTTCATCGTCAACAGTTTCTGATGCAAAAAAAACGACTTAGAGAAATTTTTTAAAAAAAAATGTCTAAAAGGATGATTATTGGTGGACCAGGTAAAATAGTCCAAGTTGATGAGTCAGTTAGCTGTAGAAGAGGTAAAATACGATGTCTAACAAGTTCTGATGATTTAATTCCTGATACAGTTTAGATATTAGGCATAGTAGAAGCTAGTAATCCCACCAACTTTTATGTTACAAAAGTCGAAAATAGGACTGTAGAGTGTTTAACAAAGGCTTTGGAAGGTAAAATAGGTGTAGGTTCAATTTTACACAGTGATGGTTATCCGAGTTATCCGGGTGTGGCACGAAATCTTGGTCTCGAGCATAAGGTTGTAAATCACTCTATTGGTTTTAGATCTCCAGATGGAACTCATACCAACAACATCGAGAACGTTCGGTCCCAGGCAAAATCCGAAATGACTAAGGAACACGGAGTTAAACGTGACGAAATAGATATTTGGCTTATTGAATTTATGTTTATAAAAGTTTGGTGTCTGAACAATAAGTGCTGCATTGAAAATTTTTAATTTTTCCCCTTTACAAAAAAAAATGCCAAGAATATCAAGGAAGAAAATTGTTGAACCCGAGGAAATTTATACTGTCGAAACATTCAAAGACATTAAATTTGATGATATCTTCTTCAGAGACACATTTAACAACCCCGAGTCTGCGTGCATATTCCTGGCGCGCAGCTCATTGATAAAAAATACCATGCTTCGCTCGACTTGTGAGTCCAACAGACCAATGAGATTGGTAAAAAGGGAGAAGAGAGCTGATAAGTTTATTTGGAACTGTACAAAACCATGTACAGCTTCTAAATCTATCAGAACCGACTCCGTCTTCGAACATTCTAGGCTGTGCTTCTGGAAGATTATTAAATTAATTAGCAAGTACGTCAAAAGAGAACCCTTCCTCGAGATTGCTGATGGTCTTAAAATTGACAGGAAAACCGCTAGTGCCTACGGTTTTCTATGTCGTGATCGCATAATCGAGGAAGTTATTAGTAATAGTCAGAGGTTGGGCGGTTGTGATGAGTTCGGCATCCCTAAAGTCGTTGAAATTGACGAGAGTCTATTCTTCCGTGCCAAGTACAATCGAGGTAATCATACTACTGGCCAGTGGTATGTAGGAGGAGTAGAAAGAGGCTCAAAAAAGCCTTTCTCGTCCCTGTAGCCAGTAGAAATACTGATACTTTACTTCAGGTAATACGGGACAATGTATTGCCTGACACGATTGTGATCACAGGGATTAAGCATAAAACTGTGAATCATTCTCTCAACTTTGTGGACCCGAATGATCCAGATGTTCATACTTAGAAGATTGAAGGGTTTTGGTCTCTGTTCAAAAGGGAAGAGCGTGCAAGACAAGGAATTAGGCAAGAAGAACATTACGAGTATTTGTTACAGTTTATATGGGCGCATCAATTGCCCAAAGACAAGCGTATGAATTATCTTTTACTACTTTTAAGAATAAATAATTAATGTCATTTTTATATACTTTTTTTCTCTTATTAAATTTTTTCTCCTTTTTTTTTTTTTATTTTACCATTTTTTTCAATGCGGGCACTTATTGGTCAGATACCAAAATTTTTTGTAGAGGGGATGATTTATAGGAGTTTTATGATTGTTATGTTGATTTATTGTCTAATTTATTCAATGTAATTATTTAGTTTTTTTTTCATATTTTTTTCCATTACAAGGGGGGTATTGGGGACCGATTGAATACCAAAGAAGCACCACCCATATTTATATATTTTTTAAAAAAACAATATCAGATAAGTAGGGGGTCTACCAAACACGGGAAAACATAGAAAAGGGTCTATGACACGAAAAGTTTTGAGAACCTTTGATGTATATAAACATATTACTATATCTAGGTTTTGCTTGCACTGTTCAAGTGTCAGATTTTAAATGTTTTAAAAGATTTTTACACCCCTATAAATTACAACGAAAAAATTCCTTTGTAAAATTTAAACTTTTCAGAAGCATAAATTGTTTTCCAAAAAATCTTTTTGAGGATGTTATTTAATGTTTTTAACCATATAATTTACTTTCTTGCCTAATAAAATTCATTGCATATTGTTTTAACAATAGATTTTTTATAATTTCAAGAAAAAGAGGTTTAAAGGAAAAAACCTGTTAAATACAATAAAATCACAGGAGATTTCCTAAATAATGACGCGATTAATTGAAGAAAATATGAAACAAAACACAGGAAAAGCTTTTAATTTATAATGAAATTAAGACAAGATTTTAACAGTCATGAAAGATGATATACAAAGACATTTTTTTAATGTGCAAAACATAATGTCACCTGCAACACACAGGTGTGATGCTTTATAGAAAAAAGTACTGCTTTCAGGCATAAAAGATTTATTGTTATGTTTATATAGTTTAAACCTGATCTGAAACACTAGTTTAAGATCATGTATCAGGCGGTTTCACCCTGATCACCACAGGAGTCAAACTCACCGGTGACACATAAGAAAGAAAAGTCTTATTGATCATACAACAGATTTGTTTATTTTAGAAAGTTCTTAATTTTTGTAAAACACTTAAGCAAAAAGATAATTATAGTGATATGTAATTGTCTTAGTCGAAGATGTATGCTTTCTGGGCCGCTTCGCGCTATTATGTCCCATTATGGCCAATAGCGTTTGTCTTTTATGGCTAACTGGCCAATGCCCGACCTGCTCTAAGAGCAGAGATGTTTATTCAGTAAAAGATTAACTTGTGCCTTCTAATTTTTTTTTCTAGATCATTTCTAATCTTGATCAAATATTTTATTTTATTTTTTAAAGAAACATTTTTTTTAACTTTCGAACATGTGTACAATTTAGTTTTTAAACAACGTACTAAACCAAAAATTGGGTATGTAACACGAATAAGTAATCGAAAACTGTTACATGTCTAATATTAAAATATATTTTTTAATTGGAATTAAAAAAAAAGAAGGGCAAATTTGCCACACAAAAAAAAAACAGATTTTGATTTTTCTAAATCACGTTTTTTTAAAGGTATAACATCTTTAAAGTTGCATATACATTTTTATGCAATAAAAACTTATTTATATGTAAATTTCTTAAATCATTCGGGGCTGATTTTATGCGAGATTTATCACTTGAAAAAAAGTAAAAAGCGCGTTACTTCACTCTACACCTCATGATCAGTTTCATAGAGGCAAGCCGTTTAATTAAATAACAATGATCCGACATATTCCCGTATTTTTAAGGTGTCTCCAGGAAAAAATTTTGCCTTTTTATTAATATGACTAGCAAGCTAAAGCTAGCCCTGTTCTAAGAACAGGGTAAAATTTTCCAATACTACGGTAGCCAAGTATTTTCTAATTTATTTTTTTTTCATCCTAAATATCTGCTTACTCGATTCACAACTATCTCTACTCACCCCTCTCTACCTTCTTCTCTTACTCACTGACGCCTCTTCCCTTTTCTCCAACAACTTCATATTTCATCTCTTCTTCTTTCCTTCCCATACTCAATCATCCTTATCCCTGCGCCCTTATCTCCTTCCAATCCCACTCCTCTCCATCATCTCCGCTCTAACACAACTTACTCCACATCATCTCCTAAATCTCACTCCGTCATCTTCATCTCCTTTTATTCTCCCTTTCACAACCAATTTTTTTCTTATCACTATTACATCTTCTTCCCATCATCACTCCTCCCATTTCCTTTCCCCATTCCTCTCCATCAATTCTCCTGCTCAAATCCTCCCTCTTCCTCTCACTCGTTAAAATTTTTTTCTCTCCTTTTGCTTTTCTCCTTTTTAGGGGATGGCAAAAAAATTTTTATAAGCAAAAAAAGTAAAATCCCATCTTGCTTATAAAAATTCGACAGGGTTCAGGAATAAAATTATTATAACCAAAACACATGTTTAACCCTTGTGCACCCCATTATATACATTTTTTTGCACAAATTTTTTGTTTCGTTACATATGGGGTGATTAGCAAGCTAGATCCCTTTCTAAATACGTGAAAGAGATGTTTCTAAAAGTTAAACAATCTTTATGAATGAATATTTTTTTATCTAGAACCTGATTTTTTTAATTGCAATTTTTTGCATAGACTTGGTATGCCCAGAACCTAAATACTCACAACAAACATTAATTTTATAAATTTTGGCATGGGTTTTGTCACGATAGTGCAGTGACTTTGCTTCACTCTTGGCTTCCCTTCATAAAAGTCCAATTTAAAAAAAAAAAAAAAAATTTTCTTGATTTTTATGACAGCACGTAAAATCGAATATAAAAATAAAAAAAATTAAAAATAAATGTCTTACAACTCTAATAACGTTAAGCAGGACATGATAAGCTCATCCAGAGAGTTTAACGATAACAATACAACGCAAAGGGCATCTAAATCTTATCAGGGGACCACATCTTCTACCCCTGGACTGCCCCATTACATCTTTGAGACCACGAAAGTCTTAGAGTACCAGAAAACCTTATATTACCTCAAATTCCCAGTGAACTTTGGAAAAGTCGAACTTGCTGAAAGACCGATTCAGACTCTATACCGATTAACCGACCTATCAATGCAAGACCCGCTTGAGTGGGCTCACCAATTACGTAAATTAGCTAAAATTAATGCCTGGGATGAAGAAACAACTCTCTTTATCCTTGACGACTTACTTACAGGGAGCCTTAAAAGACAAATAAGTAACAGAAAAACTTTTGACACCAAATTGGATAGCCTTTTAGAATTTTGTTTCCCACCAACCGACTTTACTCTATACAGAAAAGCAATGCTTAAAGTACGCAGAAATTACTACCCATCCTTTGAAGCCTATATTGAGAAAATCGAGGATTTAGAAAACCGTGCTAACCTCTGTGGACGAACGAATGGAAATATTATCCCACGCCAGGATGTCCTAGACGCTGTAATCAATGCCCTATCAATGGAAGAGAAAACCTTTTTAGCAACAACCGGAGCACATGATCTTCCAACTATCTCTACAGGCCTTAGGAGTCTTAACAGAAACAAAAGCTTTTTTAGTATACAAACATCCGGACTCAAACAAACTACATTGTCAGCAACATCACATGAGAAAACGATCCCTGAACCAAGAACAGATGATAACATCAGTGGTAAGAAGAAGAGTTACTGTAGCTATCATAAATCCCATTTTCATGACACAGCGGATTGTCTTAAATTAAAGAGCATGAAAACAGAGGAAAATCAGGATAAGAAAACGACATTCATCATTTCATCTCAGAGAGCAATCAGAAAAAGCAGCGATCCCTTTTTAACATTGACTTTTGCTGATAAACACCTTGATTTACTTGTGGATACAGGAGCCACCCATAACTTTATCTCGACGGAAATTTTAAACAACATTCAGACCAATACAACTACTCAAGCAGTCTCAGAGGTAACCACTTTATCCAACGGATCAACTATTAAAGTAAAACAAAAAGTGCATATCGACGGTAAACTATCAATTTCAGAAGAACCTATTAAGCTAGAATTTTACGTCCTAGACAACTTACCTTACGATGGAATATTAGGAACAGAAACACTCTCTAAGCTTAATTGTAACATCAGTTACCTGAATGGTCGAGTAGTCATTACTAAGAATTCAAACCCAGAATTTGTTAGTCCCGACGAGATAATAAATAATAAAGCTGATTACACGTACTCCTCTAATCCAAAATTTTATTCACAAATCGAAGACCTAAAAATACACAATCCTGTTATTGGTCTAATTAAAACCCAACCAGCACAAATTCATTTAAAAGATACAACTCCTGTTTGTAAAAAACCATACATCTTCTCGCTACCAAGACGTGATGCGTGCAGAGAGGAAATAAAAAAACTACTTTCTTTAGGCATAATTCGAACGAGCCATTCTCCATATGCATCACCGGCCTTCCCAATAAGCAAGAAAAACGGCAAAACACGATTAGTAGTAGACTACAAAGCTCTTAACCAGAAAACTGTAAAGGACGGATATCCGTTCCCCAACATGCAGGATTATTTCCAAGAAATCGTCGGAGCGAAAGTGTTTTCACAAATTGATTTGAACATGGGATATTATCAAATTGCAATGCATGAAGATTCAATTGCCAAAACCGCCTTCGTAACGCCTTTCGGTCACTTTGAATACCTTAGGATGCCCTTTGGGCTGTGTAACGCGCCCAGAATCTTTCAAAAGACAATGGCGGAGAAACTCGAGAAATTTCCTTATGCAAAAGTATTCATCGATGATATCTTAATCTATAGCAAAGATGATGGAGCCCATAAGCAACACGTAATAGAAGTCCTTAACTCTCTACATAATGAGGGAATATCCATAAACTTCGAAAAATCCAGTTTCCTTAAACGGGAGGTAATCTACCTCGGAAAGGTAATATCTGAAGATGGAGTTAAACCTGATCTGTCAAGCTTAAAAGATTTCGAGAAAATAAGACGACCTACCACGAAGAAAGGATTGATGAAACTGTTAGGCAAACTTAATTGGTTCCGAGATCATGTTCCCGGTCTAAGCGAACATCTGATTGAAATAACGGATAAACTGAGCAGTCCCACAGGAAAACTGGAATGGACACCAGAGAATGACAATTCAATTGACCAAATTTTGGCAGTAATCAAACAACAACTTTCTTTGCACTTTCCCGATCCAAACGAGGAATTCATATTAAAGACAGACGCAAGTGATCGTGGAATCGGCGCTGTTCTATTTCAAAAAGACAAACTAGTAGGTATTTACAGTAATAAACTACACAATGCAGAACTCAACTACACAACAACCGAAAAAGAACTTCTTGCAATTATTAAAGCACTCAAGAGGTTTAAATCAATGATTTTAGGAGGCAAAATAACAGTTTACACAGATCACAAGAACCTGACGTACATAACATCCTGCGAAAACAATCGTGCACAGCGGTGGAGACTACTCCTAGATGAATATAATGTGGATTTACAGCACATCGAAGGAGAAAAGAACATTGAAGCGGATATGTTATCAAGATGCTTTATTACACGAATGGAGCTTATACCAAAACATTCAGCCAACAAGATTTTTAAGAAAATTTTACCCGAATTCGAAAACGAACCCCAGAAAGCCGTAATCCCTGAGGATAAAGTAGATGAGATTATAGAATACTACCACAGATGGCTGGGTCACCCGGGGGTAACAAAATTGACCAATACACTTCGCACATTCCTGCAAATTCCCGACCTTACTAAAAAGATAACAAAGCACACCGCAACATGCCTTCAATGCCATACACAAAAAGCGTCCCATCACTCTAATGATTTAATAAGTGGTCAAATTACTGCAGATAGTCCCTTTAAACGAATAGCCATTGACCTCTATGGACCAGTACCGTTAACCTACCACTCGGACAAAAAAGGTCGAGAGAAAGTAATGTTACTTGTAATAACGGACGTACACTCACGATGGACTTCCATCACAGCCACAGAAAGCATATCATCAGCTCAAATGATAAGAATTTTACAGAAAAAATGGTTTAGCAGGTATGGAGAACCAGAAGAGATAATTTCTGATCAAGGAAGACAGTTCATTTCACGGAATTTCGAACGCGAACTGAAACGCCGAGGGATCAAACACACGACCTCGAGTGCATACAACCCCACAGGGAACAGTATCGTAGAACGAGTCAATCAATCCATTGGAAATGTTTTACGATGTACCAAAGGAAAATCAATTAAGAAAGCTATCACGACAGCAGAAAGAAATTTAAATTTAACATATCACTCAGTCTTGAAATCATCACCACATGCTGTTATCTTTAATCATAACCCTTTCAATATTAAACTTGTGGAAACAACCAGTCCGGAAGAATTAGCTAAGCGCAAACTAGAGAGACACCTCAAAGACCTTGAACTGAAAAATAAAAACAGGAAACCAGAGGAATATATAGCTGGACAAACAGTTTTACTCAAAACACCCTTCCCAGATAAATTAGATGCCAGATGGACTGGACCCTACAAAATAATGAAAGTCTCTACAAAAAAGAAATACATAATTCTAAATATCGACGGCAAAGAAACCAGGATTAGCAGAAGACGAGTGAAGCCCTTTAAACCTGAGGGGCATGTCACGATAGTGCAGTGACTTTGCTTCACTCTTGGCTTCCCTTCATAAAAGTCCAATTTAAAAAAAAAAAAAATTTTCTTGATTTTTATGACAGCACGTAAAATCGAATATAAAAATAAAAAAAATTAAAAATAAATGTCTTACAACTCTAATAACGTTAAGCAGGACATGATAAGCTCATCCAGAGAGTTTAACGATAACAATACAACGCAAAGGGCATCTAAATCTTATCAGGGGACCACATCTTCTACCCCTGGACTGCCCCATTACATCTTTGAGACCACGAAAGTCTTAGAGTACCAGAAAACCTTATATTACCTCAAATTCCCAGTGAACTTTGGAAAAGTCGAACTTGCTGAAAGACCGATTCAGACTCTATACCGATTAACCGACCTATCAATGCAAGACCCGCTTGAGTGGGCTCACCAATTACGTAAATTAGCTAAAATTAATGCCTGGGATGAAGAAACAACTCTCTTTATCCTTGACGACTTACTTACAGGGAGCCTTAAAAGACAAATAAGTAACAGAAAAACTTTTGACACCAAATTGGATAGCCTTTTAGAATTTTGTTTCCCACCAACCGACTTTACTCTATACAGAAAAGCAATGCTTAAAGTACGCAGAAATTACTACCCATCCTTTGAAGCCTATATTGAGAAAATCGAGGATTTAGAAAACCGTGCTAACCTCTGTGGACGAACGAATGGAAATATTATCCCACGCCAGGATGTCCTAGACGCTGTAATCAATGCCCTATCAATGGAAGAGAAAACCTTTTTAGCAACAACCGGAGCACATGATCTTCCAACTATCTCTACAGGCCTTAGGAGTCTTAACAGAAACAAAAGCTTTTTTAGTATACAAACATCCGGACTCAAACAAACTACATTGTCAGCAACATCACATGAGAAAACGATCCCTGAACCAAGAACAGATGATAACATCAGTGGTAAGAAGAAGAGTTACTGTAGCTATCATAAATCCCATTTTCATGACACAGCGGATTGTCTTAAATTAAAGAGCATGAAAACAGAGGAAAATCAGGATAAGAAAACGACATTCATCATTTCATCTCAGAGAGCAATCAGAAAAAGCAGCGATCCCTTTTTAACATTGACTTTTGCTGATAAACACCTTGATTTACTTGTGGATACAGGAGCCACCCATAACTTTATCTCGACGGAAATTTTAAACAACATTCAGACCAATACAACTACTCAAGCAGTCTCAGAGGTAACCACTTTATCCAACGGATCAACTATTAAAGTAAAACAAAAAGTGCATATCGACGGTAAACTATCAATTTCAGAAGAACCTATTAAGCTAGAATTTTACGTCCTAGACAACTTACCTTACGATGGAATATTAGGAACAGAAACACTCTCTAAGCTTAATTGTAACATCAGTTACCTGAATGGTCGAGTAGTCATTACTAAGAATTCAAACCCAGAATTTGTTAGTCCCGACGAGATAATAAATAATAAAGCTGATTACACGTACTCCTCTAATCCAAAATTTTATTCACAAATCGAAGACCTAAAAATACACAATCCTGTTATTGGTCTAATTAAAACCCAACCAGCACAAATTCATTTAAAAGATACAACTCCTGTTTGTAAAAAACCATACATCTTCTCGCTACCAAGACGTGATGCGTGCAGAGAGGAAATAAAAAAACTACTTTCTTTAGGCATAATTCGAACGAGCCATTCTCCATATGCATCACCGGCCTTCCCAATAAGCAAGAAAAACGGCAAAACACGATTAGTAGTAGACTACAAAGCTCTTAACCAGAAAACTGTAAAGGACGGATATCCGTTCCCCAACATGCAGGATTATTTCCAAGAAATCGTCGGAGCGAAAGTGTTTTCACAAATTGATTTGAACATGGGATATTATCAAATTGCAATGCATGAAGATTCAATTGCCAAAACCGCCTTCGTAACGCCTTTCGGTCACTTTGAATACCTTAGGATGCCCTTTGGGCTGTGTAACGCGCCCAGAATCTTTCAAAAGACAATGGCGGAGAAACTCGAGAAATTTCCTTATGCAAAAGTATTCATCGATGATATCTTAATCTATAGCAAAGATGATGGAGCCCATAAGCAACACGTAATAGAAGTCCTTAACTCTCTACATAATGAGGGAATATCCATAAACTTCGAAAAATCCAGTTTCCTTAAACGGGAGGTAATCTACCTCGGAAAGGTAATATCTGAAGATGGAGTTAAACCTGATCTGTCAAGCTTAAAAGATTTCGAGAAAATAAGACGACCTACCACGAAGAAAGGATTGATGAAACTGTTAGGCAAACTTAATTGGTTCCGAGATCATGTTCCCGGTCTAAGCGAACATCTGATTGAAATAACGGATAAACTGAGCAGTCCCACAGGAAAACTGGAATGGACACCAGAGAATGACAATTCAATTGACCAAATTTTGGCAGTAATCAAACAACAACTTTCTTTGCACTTTCCCGATCCAAACGAGGAATTCATATTAAAGACAGACGCAAGTGATCGTGGAATCGGCGCTGTTCTATTTCAAAAAGACAAACTAGTAGGTATTTACAGTAATAAACTACACAATGCAGAACTCAACTACACAACAACCGAAAAAGAACTTCTTGCAATTATTAAAGCACTCAAGAGGTTTAAATCAATGATTTTAGGAGGCAAAATAACAGTTTACACAGATCACAAGAACCTGACGTACATAACATCCTGCGAAAACAATCGTGCACAGCGGTGGAGACTACTCCTAGATGAATATAATGTGGATTTACAGCACATCGAAGGAGAAAAGAACATTGAAGCGGATATGTTATCAAGATGCTTTATTACACGAATGGAGCTTATACCAAAACATTCAGCCAACAAGATTTTTAAGAAAATTTTACCCGAATTCGAAAACGAACCCCAGAAAGCCGTAATCCCTGAGGATAAAGTAGATGAGATTATAGAATACTACCACAGATGGCTGGGTCACCCGGGGGTAACAAAATTGACCAATACACTTCGCACATTCCTGCAAATTCCCGACCTTACTAAAAAGATAACAAAGCACACCGCAACATGCCTTCAATGCCATACACAAAAAGCGTCCCATCACTCTAATGATTTAATAAGTGGTCAAATTACTGCAGATAGTCCCTTTAAACGAATAGCCATTGACCTCTATGGACCAGTACCGTTAACCTACCACTCGGACAAAAAAGGTCGAGAGAAAGTAATGTTACTTGTAATAACGGACGTACACTCACGATGGACTTCCATCACAGCCACAGAAAGCATATCATCAGCTCAAATGATAAGAATTTTACAGAAAAAATGGTTTAGCAGGTATGGAGAACCAGAAGAGATAATTTCTGATCAAGGAAGACAGTTCATTTCACGGAATTTCGAACGCGAACTGAAACGCCGAGGGATCAAACACACGACCTCGAGTGCATACAACCCCACAGGGAACAGTATCGTAGAACGAGTCAATCAATCCATTGGAAATGTTTTACGATGTACCAAAGGAAAATCAATTAAGAAAGCTATCACGACAGCAGAAAGAAATTTAAATTTAACATATCACTCAGTCTTGAAATCATCACCACATGCTGTTATCTTTAATCATAACCCTTTCAATATTAAACTTGTGGAAACAACCAGTCCGGAAGAATTAGCTAAGCGCAAACTAGAGAGACACCTCAAAGACCTTGAACTGAAAAATAAAAACAGGAAACCAGAGGAATATATAGCTGGACAAACAGTTTTACTCAAAACACCCTTCCCAGATAAATTAGATGCCAGATGGACTGGACCCTACAAAATAATGAAAGTCTCTACAAAAAAGAAATACATAATTCTAAATATCGACGGCAAAGAAACCAGGATTAGCAGAAGACGAGTGAAGCCCTTTAAACCTGAGGGGCATGTCACGATAGTGCAGTGACTTTGCTTCACTCTTGGCTTCCCTTCATAAAAGTCCAATTTAAAAAAAAAAAAAATTTTCTTGATTTTTATGACAGCACGTAAAATCGAATATAAAAATAAAAAAAATTAAAAATAAATGTCTTACAACTCTAATAACGTTAAGCAGGACAGGTTTGCTCTGTCTGGAATCTGATCTCGAATCTTCAGCGCATATAGCCTCATCATAAGATTCATTAGCAATGGTTTAAGAGCCAATCAATTTTCGTATAGACTATGTTTTTGTCTTGCATTGTTTTAAAGATATAAACTCCTTTAAGTTCGAGCCACTACGAACTCTAGACAGTGCCACATACAGCTGTCCATGTGTAAATACCGGCTCGGGTAAATACACACCTGCTTTGTCAAAAGACTGTCCCTGAGCCTTATGAATCGTCATTGCAAATGACAACATAACAAGGAACTGTATCCTCTTTGAGACAAAGGGGAGTGTCGTATCACTTAGCATCATATCTATTCTAGGAATAGACACTATTGCACCCTTGTTTCTGTCAGTGATTGCTTGGCCGACTATAAAGTTGTTGTGCAACTCCTTTACACATAGTCTTGTGCCATTGGGCAATCCATTTTGTGCATCAAGGTTTCTTAATAGAATAACTATTGAGCCTACATTGAGATTGAGCTCATGTGGCGGCAACCCAGATGGTTGTAGCCCATTTAAAAACTCAGTTATACATTCTGTAAAATAGAAGTTGGATATAAAAAATACCACTTCACAGAGTTTGAAAATTAATTTAAAGTTAGTTATTTTATAGATATTGTTTTATTAAATATTTTGATTTTTTTGTTTTTGTCTTTAAAAGTTTTTATAAAAATTTACAGCCAATTTTTTATAAAAGTGTAAAATAGAAGTTGGATATTTTTTAATTAATAATTTATATGGCCTCCTTTTGCTCGATGTACTTCGCAAGCTCTTTTCTTAAAGCTTAACACTAATTCTTGACACAGTTCTACTGGCGTCGCATACCATTCTCTTTCAATTATCGACTTTAACTCAGGTATGGTTTTAGGAGCATACACTGCAATTTTATCTTTGATAAGACCCCACAAAATTTCAATCGGGACCATATCTGGTGATTGGGCAGGCCAAGACAATACATCAATATTTTTATTCTCGAAAAACTTCTTAGCCAGCTTCGAAGTATGCTTAGGGTCGTTATCTTGTGAAAAGTATACCGCCCAAGGCCCATCATACATGCTGATTCAGAAAGATTTTCAGATAAAATATTTACATATGCCACAGCATCCATATTACCTTCGATAAAAACCAACTTACCGACTTCATAATATGAGAAACAACCCCATACCATAACTGACCCCCCTCCAAATTTAACTGTCGGAGTTATATGCTTCATTTTGAGGCCAGTTGATGGAGGTCTCCATACAAACGACTTTCCATCTGAATATTTTAAGTTAAACTTACTTTCATCAGAGAAAATAATCGTTTTTAATTCATCTTTTTCAAGACAAATAAAATCACCTGATTTTTCAACCCTATCCCTGATATTTTTTTTGATAAAAGAGGTATTTTAATACAGAATACGAAAAAATATTTTTTTCATTAAGTTTATTTTTAACAGTAGTATGAGATATGTCTATACCGGTAGTCTTTTTTATTTCAGAAGCTGTCTTTCTTAACGAAGTCTTTGGATTATTTTTATTAATTTTCGTAATCATGTCTACGATTGGAGCTCTGAACGTCTCTTTGGGTCCTAAACGAGGTTTATTATTTGTATTTCCTGTCTCATTGTACTTTTTAATAATTCTTGAAACAGTACTCTGGCTTATCTTAAGTTTTTTTGAAATACTAGTCTGGGTAAAATTTTCTTCGTAAAGACTAATTATACGACCTTTTGTAAAATCAGAAAGATTCATTATTAGGGGTTAAAATAAAATAGCAAAATATTTTTTTTGGAGGGAAATTTTCTTTGGTTTTTTTTAGAAAAAAAAAATATCCAACTTCCATTTTACAATTTTGTCAAAAAACTAAGATTAACAGTATAAAAGCAACAAAAAACAAAAAACTAATTTCGTAATTGCATAGCAAAATTCAAAATACACTTACACATATCTTTTTTTGTATTTATTATTGCTTTTAAGGCATGCCAAAAATGTATCCAACTTCCACTTTACAAACTGTATATCTATCAATCTCAAGCGGCTCATCTGAAATGATAGTATCCGCACTTGGATATACTCTTGTGACCACTGACCAACCACATGACTTTGCCATTAATCTCATTAGCAAAATTGTTTGTAGTAGTTGAAATAATTTTATTATAACTTGATTCATCCCCAACTTCAATAACTTCACCACTAGAAATTGATTCAACCAAGCCATTTTTTTCCAGATACTCATCTTGAACTGTGACGTGGCCTGTACAATCATTTGCACGACCATCACCAATACTTAAAAGCCAACCTGCGAACATTCCTTGGTTCATGAATTATACGTTCGCAGTCAATTTGAGAACATTCGCATGCTTCCATACTCTTGCACTCAGAAGTGAGTCCTCGGTTATGTTTATCGGTGTGCCTTAAGAAGAATATTCGCGGTCTATCTGAAATTTCCGCCAAGCAATATTGTTCTTCCACCGATACTTCATTAGATCAATGTAGCTCTCTCAAAACTTCATTCGATTGCGTCTAATGCGTATTTAGACATCATTGATACTTCATCAATCAGAATCAATGAAGCACCACTATCCCTCTCAGCCTCGGGTAAAAACAGCTGGAGTCTCGATACACTCGATTCAGAGCATAGTACAGGGAGTACAAACCACTATAAACAATTATACCATCCTCAAGAAGGTCTGCTGCTATCCCAGTTGTTGCCAACTGGATAGTAGTCTTATTAGCCTTCTTGAGGTAGGCACTCAAGACATAATACAGGTAGGTCTTTTCTGTACCTGCTGGACCATCAAGAAAGAACAGCGACCCTCTATTTTGGTCCACGCTGCTGATGATACTATCAAAAGCAGCCTTCTGAAAATCATTTAAGGAACCAATCTGTTCTTCAATGTCAACTTTTAAGGATTCAGTTGAATTAACAAATGGAATGTACCTACTTGGCTCAGGCAGTCCAAGTGATGTTAAACTCCAACCGTGCGACTTTAAAATGTTTTTTAAGATAGACAACAATCTATCTTTGGACTCAATATCCTCTTTAAAATCATCTACCATATCTTGGTAGAACTTTTCAAAGAGGATATATGGCCTTTTAGGTACATTAAAGGCACATGTGTAAGCGAACAGCTGTTAATACTAGAAGATGCTTGTGTACGTGCCACCTCCTCAAGTACACGGTCCCATTCTTGGTCGTTTTGCAACAACCCTCTAGCATTTGCTGCTCCTTCAAATGTATCAAAAATTACACCTCTGAGTGAACGATGATCTTTAAAAGATGTAGCTCTTGACATGTAAAAGGAGAAGTCTAAAAAATAACTTCTCCTTTTCGGACGGTGAAACAGAATAAAGTCTTGTCAGAGATTTTCTGTTCGTCCTCTGCCTCTTTGTTCAACTTCCCTTGGAAAACCCATATTTAGTGGGATTGTATTGTAGAGGTATCCCCTTGCATCTACATCCACTTCATTAAGCTTTAATCAAACCAACAACTGGGTACACTGTATGTCACTCAGTGTGATGGCCTCCTCTTCGTTACCTTCCTCAAAAACAATCATCTGTTCTCTTGGAAGATGCACAAGAAGTCTAAAAACTTTATGCGACCTATCGTACATCTTGTACTCCATTAATCGCCACAAAGCCTCGGGTGCAAACACACATCGAGAATTTACATATAGGTCAAGCTCGTTGTTGTCTGTTATTTGTACCTATGCACAGTCAAACCCTTTGTAAATATACTTAACACTGGATTTACTGATTTTTTTCATATACCTAGTTTTACCGAGAAAGGTCAAAATGACTTGTTTCGAAATTTTTTTTTCTAGTGTTTTGTAAGAATATAAAGTTATAAAAATAGATGTGTGAACGGCGTTTCCTTGGCAGACTTTGCATCATTAAATAGTTTATTCGGTTATGCTGCCGCTCTGGTCATCCCTTGTCAAGGGTGAAAAAATATAGAGCAGAAAATTTTAGAAATTCTCTGGAAGGAAAGTAGATAGGGAACTTCGTCACTTAGGAAGGACTAACCCAAGCTTAAGCGGTGGTTCACCGGTTAACAAGATGATGTAAGTTTTCAATAAAATGTTATGGATAATTAAACGCTTCTTGCAAAATTAAAACAAAAACACAATTGCTATCTTAATCACATTTTTTTCATAAATACATTTTACGAGCAGTACATTTGCCACAATAACTTTTTTACAAATATAACAAACATTCATGGCTTTGCTATTATCACAATATACTACAAAACATCTTTTACGCTTGGAAACAGTTTTGGTTTTAAAACAACATTAAAAACATCTTTTTTTGCCTTTAAACATAAAAATTAGCCGCAAGTTTTTCAGATAGCTGAAACGGAAATTTTTTACGCAATACATTTTCTCATATAGTTTTTTGTATAATATCCAACTATAAATTCCAGCTAAATCTAAAATATTAAAGAAAACTTGAAGAGGCCATCTTCATGAAGCTGGTTTTACTGTGTAATTTCTGGCCATTTGGTCCGTAACATCAACTCCAAATTTTGTCTTGTTGTAAAAATAAACTGTTTCTGGCAGATAGATTCTTATATGTAAGAGAATTGACCTTTATATTTTGATGTTTCGAATTAAGTATTAGTACTTTTTTATAGGGTTTACTTTTATAGACAGTTAGTGAAAATTGACAAAATATGTAAAAAATTGAAGATAATTTGGGCATGTAATCTTTTTTTAATTTTATGCTCTCTGGTAGTTCTCTTTTTTTTACATGAATTGTCCCGACTAATGATGTGTGTTTTTTTTTAAACTTAGTCTCAGTGGAATGCTTTTAAAAAAGCTATTTGTTGTTACTGTTTGTCAGAATACCACCATGACTTGGCTTCACACGCGGTCTGATTCTCCAAATTTTTTAAACTAATAAGACAACGGGAAAGGGGGAGAAAAGATCTAAACTCCGGCTCCGTGTCGCAGAGCAGCTAGGGACACCAAGATCAAGAGATACTAGAATATGAGATCCTTGGATGCACGTCCCCTTCCAAAGTCCGAACAAATCTATTTCTAATTCTAAAAACGCCGATGACGTGTTGACACATCAAAAATTTATATAAAATAAAAGCGAAAACACCCCTAATCCAATAAATGTTTTTTCGCTTCAACAATGTTGAACAGGACACTGTTCTTAGGGTCATCGTGAATGGGTCAACTAATTTCATTACGACGCATTTGCTTAAACTAATATCTTTATTGTGATTTTCATCCTTTTTTAGTTAGTGAAACCATTTAAGCTGTATTTTGACTCATCATCCGAAGCAAGCCAGAATTTTATACCAAATTTAAATAACTTAGTGGACATGTATTGCGTAAATCTGCACCTAGTCTTAGTCAAGAAAAGTTGCTCGTCTACGGTAATAAGTTTTTCTGGTCTATAACAATTCTTGCTATTTTCGATAAATGATCCCATATCTTTGAAATTAAAGCAAATTTGGTGCTTCTCTGTTTTGAGGTTTCATGAAAAATGGGACAGCAAAAATTAAATTTAATTAAATCGATTAAAACATCCATCTCCTCGTTTTGATCTTTTTTATTCAAAAATTTTTTTCTAAAAGTATATTCTTCAAGCCATGAATCAATATTAATTCGTTTCACTCCGTGTTGTTTAGTCATTTCTGATTTCATGCCAGACCAAAAATTTTCAATATTGTTGATGTGGAATCCTTCTTCATTGGTAAATCCTATTGAATGGTTCACAACAATATGCTTAAGATTTAAATCGGCTGCTACTCCAGGGTAACTAGAATAACCATCAGAAATAAGAACTGATCCTGGTAAAACTCTATCTCCAATTATCCTTGTAAGAATATCTATTTTCGATCGGGAACTTGTACAATATGGAATTTATCTCTATTAACAGCTTCGATTAAACCTAAAATCCAAACAGTATCTTTGGTTGCATCATCAGTCCTGGATGAACATTTAATGGTATCTCTTCTGCATAAAACCTTTTCATCGACCTGAATTTGAACGCCAGGCCCTACAATCTTGCAATCTCTTTCTATTTTTTTTTAAAATATTCTCTTAGTTTGAGCTTTATTTTTATAATTGTGTCATTTGACACAGCTGTTAGACTAATAATTAATTTATAATTCGAGTTACAAAGGATAAGATACACAACAAAAAGATAAATTTTAAAAAATAACTTAATACCGGGTAAAAAACTATTTTTTGTCATACAATCTCTTTTCATACATCTATAAACTAATCTTTTCTTTCTTTTTTCTGAATATATCAGAAGTTTAACAACATCATTATTGGGTTTTTGAACAAAGCTTTTATTATTCATGTAATCCTCGTCTCCTTGCATAGGTTTAAAAATATACTTTTTTAAAATATAAATTTTACGTATCATTTTGACGTGTAAAATCGTATTGAATACGACAATCATAATTGCAAGAACTACATTGTCTTGTAAAACTGGTAAATCCAGTATCTATCATGTAGTCTTTACATAAACTGATGCTAGAAAACAAAGGATGTCTAAAATTTACAAAATTTCTTATTGTCTTGTTACACGTCTTTTTTTATTTATAACGCTCAAGCCTTTCTTCTTCGATATCAAATCTTATAAATCTCATTATTTCGAAGAAATTGTCCCTACTCATTGTTTCAGAAAAAAATGATGGACCTTATTTAGTATTCAGTAAATAATGAGCTCTAAAGTTTTTACATTCATAGGCACCTTGCGCGAAGAGAATTGCGTAGAAAACTTTAAGTTTTTGTAATTTTAATTGTCCTTTTTTTCTCCCAACACACGTGATGCTTCGTCTTCTGTACATTTTTTTATTAAACACAACACTTAATGATCGATCAATAAAAAAAACGCGCTACTTAATTTTATTTTCATAATATGTTGAAGGAATTAACATGCATAAGGGGTTTAATAATAAATGTCAAGCGCCTTGGGCGCACAAAAACGAAGTTTTTGCCGGGTTTTAGCGCAGTGAGAATAATTTTTTTTTCCGAAGGAAATTAGACCCCCTAAAAAATACAAAAAATCTAATTTTTCTCAATAAATTTTTTATTATTATAATGCGTTAAATATATTTTTTTTTATCAGAGTAGAGTCTATTATTAATACTAGTAAAATTTAAAGTGTTTTATACTAATTTTTTATTTTTTTAATTAAATTCAAATCTACGATGACCTTGTTATTTTCTAAATTTAGTTTTACTCGATTGTTTGACAATATTTCAATAATAATGGATTCTTTATGATAGAAAGATTCAAGTTTTTTTTCTTCGTTTTTTTATTATTATCAAAATCTTTTTTCATCAAGACAATATCACCTACTTTAAATTCATAAATTTTTTTATAAACAGCGCGTCTATCCATTCTTGCAAAATATTTTTTTTGGTACGTCAAAAGTTTAGTATTTTCATCAACTTTTTCTTTTTCTTCTCCAATTCTTACCTCATTATCAACTGATTTTACAAATGTATCGATGTCCAATTCTGAAGACTCAATATTAGTCTCTGCTGAATAACTTCTTATAACAGTATTGTAACCAACTCTGCCAAACATCTTTTCAAATAGAGTGAAGGATGTTGCAGAATGAACAGCTTCGTTATAAACCCTTGTAACCTTTTTTAGCAGGTCAATCCATCTCTCCTTATTATCTTCTGCCTTTTCATCCATAAGCTGTTTTGCAAGTGACCTAGTGATAGTTTGGTTAAAACGTTCGACTTGGCCCTGCGTCTGAGGATGGTTAGGTCTTCCATTTACCAACAGAATTTTATGTTTTAATGCTAGATTTTGCATTAAAGTACAGTTTGTTCAAAATAGAATGCAACAAAAATTACCCTAAAAAAAGTCGCTTAAAAAATAATAAAAATATTACAGTATAGAAGATTTTTACTTTTATAAACACTTGATTAATGTAGTTTTTTGCCTTAAACTTTAAAAACATAGCTTAATGAAATAAATTAAAAAAAATGTTAAAAAAAGAATGCAACTTTTTATTTAATACTTGGTATGATGGCTTCCTGCCCTGTAAACAGCTAACACGCGATCTTTAAATCCTTTACATAATTTATAACAAGTTTCTGGTGATATCGAGTTCCAAGCAGCACGTATATTTGCTTTATGCTCTTCTTTATTTTTTGGTATCAAATGCTCATTTTTCTTCTTAACAATAGCCCAAGCTGCCTCAATTGGATTCAAATCAGGCGATTGGGGAGGCCAATCAAGGACGGGAATCTGCTCATCCTCAAAATATGCTTTTGCAAGCCTTGAGGTATGCTTTGGGTCGTTATCTTGTTGAAAGATATAACTGTCAAGACTCATAAGCTCGGCCGATTCTTCGAGGTTGTTCGCTAGAATGTTTACATAGCGCGCAGAGTCCATTTTTTCATCGATGAACTCTAACCTCCCTACGCCATGGCATGATATACATCCCCATACCATGACTGACCCCCCTTCGAATTTGACCGTAGGCGTAATGTTCTTTGGATGAAGGCCTGTACCGGGCCGCCTCCAGGTTTTTACATGTCCATCTGAATAGAACATCTTGAATTTACTTTTATCAGAAAATATAATGTGCTCCATATCATCATCCGACATTCTTAACATTTTAGCTGTTTTTTCTTTCCTTAATTGAATGTGTCTTTTTGTTAGAAGAGGCTTTTTTATCGGAGTAAATGCATATATACCATGTTCATTTAGTACGTTTCTTATAGTAGTATATGAAACATCTTTACCAACTTCTTCACTCAATTTTATCGAGCACTTCCTTAAAGATGTTTTTGGATTTTTTGATAAATTTTTTTCAATAGTAGAAAAATCTTGCGTGCTAACAGCTCTTGGTCGTCCGCTTGTTTTATGATCATTAAGATTACCTCTTTGATATAATTTTTTTAATGTTCTACTTACAGTACTCTTATGGACACCTAATTTTTCTGAAATTTTTGCCTAAGTATATCCTTCTTCAAATAACGTTACTATTTGTGCGCGAGTAAAAACAGAAATAGACATGAATAGGGGTTCACAGAAAGAAAAAGAACATGTTTTTGGAGGGAAAATTGGTCCTTTTTAAGAACATGCATTCTTTTTTTAACAAAAATAAAAACAAAGTGTGCTATGTATACAATAGGAAAGTTATAAGCAAAAATATTCCAATAAAATAATTTTTAAGTTTTTTTACGTCATAAAAATGTGTTAATTTACTTTTTTAAGAATCTTTGCATGAAGTAATTTTTGTTGCATTCTATTTTGAACAAACTGTATTTCTAAAATCTTTTCCGTTATCACTTTGAATAATGGCAGGTGCGCCATAGTGGTCGAAAAGATCCTCTAAGGACTCGACAACAAATTCAGCGTTTTTTCTTTTAAAGGATAAGTTCTGGCGAATTTGGAACAAACATCTAAAATTAACAATATTCAACAATAACCATCATTGGACGCTTTATATGATCTCATATCAATAAGATCGATCATTAAACGCTCCCAAGGGCGTTCTGCTGTAATGTGTTTCATCTTTTCTTTTGTTTTGAAAGGCTGACACTGAGCACAAGTTTTACAGTCGCGCACAACGTTACGTATAAGTTCTCTAGGAATAGAAAAATACAAAGCCTTACATTTGAGATAAAGAGCATTTTGACCTATGTGTCCATCGATATGCAATTTCTCAACTTCCAATTTCATTGCACAAATATCCGTTTGTGCAAAAACCTTCATATGCAAATTATTATCTCCCTTTAGATAAAGGTGATTGTCTATTAAAATAAAGCTTTCTGATTTTTTCTTTAATCGTATCAAGGAAAATCTCGATCCATCTACTTTAATATCATTGCCTACAATAATATCAACAATGTTTTTATATTCTTCTAAATTTTTTACAGGTGCGACCATTTAAGGGGCATTTAAAAAATATTTTTTTGACAGATGTTTTTTTTATTTTTTTTCTTTAGGTTTTTTTATAACTAAGTTTAGCTCAGCGGTCAGAAATCCTGATACGAGATAGTCAACTTTTACGAGGAAGGGTTCGATCCCCGCGCGAGCCATTTTTCATAAGCAACCCTAAAAAAATGAAAAATGGCTTAAAAAGCGGGAATTGAGCCGTGTGCGGGCTGGGCGCACGTGCGCCCCGCGCGCGCGACAATGAATATGATGAGGAAATTAAAGAGGCATTATATGCTTATAGTTATGTGCGATGTTTGACTAAGAAAGAACAACAAGAGAGATTTCACTACGAAAGTTTTATCAAAGGGTTAGGCATCTTTACTTTGATAGATGTCCTAAAGCAACAAGGTTTTAATATCTTGTCCCTAAAAGAGGTTCGCTCATATATACAACATTATGAAGAAGTCATATTATCCCAGGTAAATAGTTCAACAGCCTTTACAGCAAAACCAAAAAACCAAAATCCGACTACACAAAAAACTCTAAACCAGAAGTACTGCCAAAACTGTAAAACCAGAGCCCATAATACAAAGGGATCGCCGTAAACTCGCCGGAAAAAGATAATGTAAATTTTTTTTTTACCCTTAAAATGGAAGAAAATTTTGAAACATTTAAAAGCCAAAGAGGATCAGATATCCTTGTATTTGAAAACCAAATGTATAACCTTGACTTTAATAAAGATGGCACAAAACGTTGGAGATGCCACAACAGATCTTGTAAAGGTTCACTTGTTTTAGATGAGGAAAAAAATATAAAAAAAAAGTAGAACACAGTCATCCTCCAGTTCCGGATTTAATCCGAAGAAAAAAAGTTTTAAGAAATATTTTGGAAAAGTCCACTAATACTGAAGAAAGATCAATTGACATCGTGGCTAAAGAATTACCGCTTTTAAAAGAGAGTGAAAAAAAATCTGTAATGCCATCTATTAAATATATGAGGGATTTAATTAAAAGAAAAAGAAATAGTAAAATAGGACACGTTACAGGTGGCATTATTGATATTCCCGACATCTTAAAAGTCGATTTTAAAGGAAACACATTTTTAAGGTATGATAGCTCTTTCGAAGATAAAGAGCGATTTATAATTTTTTATACAGAGTTTAAAAGCCAATATACATTTGACACAGAAACTTTAATTATGGACGGAACCTTTAAATCGTCACCACAGGGGTTTTATCAGTTAGTGGTGCTTCACGGGCATATGTTTGGAAGAACATACCCTTTAATATACATACTTTTAAGTAATAAAACAGAAAATTCTTACGTAAAGGCCTTTAATAAATGCAGAGAATTACTAACAATGAATGTTAAAAACATTGTCACAGACTTTGAAAGGGCTTTAATGAATGCAATTCAAACATATTTCCCAGAAGCAGAGCATCACGGGTGCTTATTTCATTTAGGCCAAGCAGCTTATAAAAGGGTGTCGACAATGGGAGAGATTGATTACTTCAAGAATAATCCTTTATATAAAAAAGCATTCAAAATGATGTTATGCCTTGCATTTGTTCCCAGCGTATATGTGTTGGATTTTTACGGTGATATAAAAGAATTTATTGAAGAAAATAAAATAGAAACGATAGAAAATTTTAAAAATTATTTTGAAAAAAATTATCTTGGCTTGGTGAATGAAGAAGGTGTCGAACAAATTGCTAATGTTGGATTCCCAATAAATTTTTGAAATGCATTTTCAAGAATTGTCAAAGAAATACCAAGAACATCCAACAACGCCGAAAGTTGGAATAGAACTTTAAATGCGAGAATGGAGACAGCAAATCCTAATATTGCTAAATTTATTACAAGTATTCTGCAAATTGAAGAAATAGATATTTTTAACTTACAAAGATGTTCCGAAGGTCATATGGATGTTAAAATAAAGTCAAGAGAATTTAAAATAAGACTTCTAATAAAAAATTTTAAACATTTTTCTAGAAAAGAATATATGGAGGCTATTTACAATCTCGTGCGTTTTAAATTTGAATAAAATAATTAAATTCTTGAAAATCTATATAATTTTTTCTAATTTTAAAATTAAGGCGTATGACCGTTTGACACCCGCATTGGGAAAATACACCCGCATTGAAAATTTTTAAAGCACCCCCCCCCCCTTAAAAAAAATATGGCAAGATTAGAAAGAACAAAATTTGTTGATACCGATGAAATTTTTGACTTAGAGATGTTTTTAATGCTGGAAATTTATGAAAAATTTATCCTACAGATTTTTATGATGCTGAAACTGCGTGTACCTTCCTTGCACGCTGTTTATTGATAAAAAACAACATCTACTGTACTGTATGCAATTCTGAGAGGCCAATGAGATTGGTAAGAAGAGCTGCATTAGTTGATGGTTTTATTTGGAACTGTGTAAAACCATGCTCTTCTTCAAAATCAATTAGAAGCGGGTCTGTTTTCGAAAAAAGTAAATTAAGCTTTTGGAAAATAATTAGGATGATATATAAGTATATCAATAGGGTTTCCTTCCTCGATATAGCAAGAGATCTTGAAATAGACAGAATAACCGCAAGTACATACGGGTTGATCTGCAGAGATCGCATAATCAAGGAAGTGACTACAAATAGTCAGATGTTCAGTGGGCGCGATAAGTTCGGCATCCCTAAAGTAGTGGAGATTGACGAGAGTCTATTCTTCCGTGCCAAATACAATCGTGGCAATCATACCTTAGGTCAATGGTATGTAGGAGGAGTAGAAAGAGGCTCTAAAAAAGCCTTTCTTGTTCCTGTAGCCAGTAGAAATACTGCTACTCTCCTTCAGGTGATACAAGATAATGTATTACCTGGTTCTATTGTAATCACTGATCAATGGAGAGCATATGATGCCGCATTGAGACAAATTACAGGGATGGACACAGAACTGTGAATTACTCCATCAACTTTGTAAACCCTAATGATCCTAGCACACATACCCAGAAAATTGAAGGTTTTTGGTCGCACTCAAAGGGAGATATTCGCTCAAGGCAAGGAATAAAACAGGATGAACATTACGATTATCTTTTACAATTTATTTGGACTTACCAGATACCGAAAAATCAACGTATAAACCATCTTTTGTTATTATTTAAAATAAATCGTTAGATAAGATATTTTTCTTTTTTTTTTAATTTTTTTACCCCTTATATTTATTTCAATGCGGGTGTATTTTCCCAATGCGGGTGTCAAACGGTCAAACGCCAAAATTAATACTTATTTTTTTATAAACATAATTTTTTTTCAAAAATTTGTTTAGCATTTTGCTTTCATTTTTTTTTGGCGAGTTTACGCTTGTATATTTTTGGCGAATAAACGCAAACTCGCTTACAGGCGAGTTTAAGCTTACCGATATACAAAGGAATGCTATAAAAAACCTGAAAGCGCTTTGATTATGGAGGAAGTAATACGTGGAGGAGCAAATGAAGTGTGTCTGCCAGGTAAGTTACTTGATACTGAAATAAGGATTACCCTGGATACTGGTGCTACTAGATCTTTTATATGTCACGAATTAGTACGGCAACTGAATATTACACCGAGGGAAATTAAGCCTCTTACCACAGTATTTGGTAGTGGAAATACCAAAGTAACCAATCAGTGTGTTGAAATTAACCTAGTATTAGGAAGCTCTAATTTAAAAGTCAAGTGTTATGTTATGAAAAATTTCCCTGTTAAAGTACTTTTAGGAAATGATGTCTTGTTTGCTCATGAAATGATAATAAATCTAAAAAAGAAGTTTGTCGAGATGAGTAGTGGAGACAGAGTAAAGATGATACTCTCAGATAAAACCATTATCGATAAACTGGAGGAAGCTGTGGAAAGTAATATTTGTTTACAATCGTTGGATGAGAAAACAAATAAATGTCTTGAAAAATATATACAAGTTAACAGTAATTTCTCCATTATAAAAGGCACAAATGTGACCTTAAAGACCAAACCAGGTCTAGATGTTGTGTAATCTAAAGGTTACCCAGTGGCTGGAAAGATAGTTTCTGAGGTAAAGACCGAAATAAAAAGATTGTTAGATGAGGATATAGTGGAGCATAGTAACTCTATCTATTCAAGTCCCGCGTTTTTTATTAGAAAGAAAACAAACGACGTCAGACTGGTAGTCGACTACCGTAAGATTAACGAGTTTATCTACGATGATGCATTGTAAATTCCTAATATGGAATATTCAATAAGGAGTATTAGGGAGAACCGTTATTTCTCTACAATCGACCTGAAAAATGGCTTTAATTAAATTGGATTAGACCCAGAGTCGAGAAAATACACAACGTTTATGTTAATGGGACAGCAGTTTCAATACAAAAGGATTCCGTTCGGAATAAAACCTGGTCCTAAGATTTTCCAGAGACAAATTTCAGAGATATTGAGGGACGTTGAAGGAATTACTGTTTACATTGATGATATACTTATATACGCCAAAACCAAGGACGAGCACGAAGTGAGACTGAAAAATGTTTTAAACGCGTTGTTCCGATACGAAGTAAAAATAAACTTCGAGAAATCATCCTTTTTCCAAAGAGAAGTTCTTATGCTTGGATATAGAATTAATGAGGATGGGATTTTCCCAGTTGCTGCAGACTTGACGGATAGACTGCTGCAATCTGAGGTCAAATCCAAAAAAGACCTACAATCATTAGTCGGTATGTTAAATTGGTATCGTATATGTACCAAATTTGTCAGTTAGAATTTCATCTATCACGAAGAAGTTAAAAGGTAAAGATTCAGTCAAATCGTTTCAGTTAACCAAGGATGAGATAGCAGAATTAAAGAAAATTATAGATGATATCGAAAATAGTAGTTTGGGTTTTCCTGATTTTACAAAAAAATTTCAATTACATTGCGATGCCTCTGAGAAAGGTATGAAAAGTGTCCTTACACAAGAAGGACGTGTTATTGGATATTATAGTAGAAAATTTAGGAATGCAGAACTTAATTATACTATTGTCGAAAAAGAATATTTTGCTATATTACAGGGGTGGCCAAAGTGCGGCCCGCGGGCCGCATGCGGCCCTTTCGAAGATTTTGTGCGGCCCGTCTGAGAAATTTGGCTCCTTTTAAAAAATGTTAAAAATTTATTTATTTTTTATCCTCCTTCCTTTTTACCCTTATAAAAAAAATGACGTCAATTGGAAAAAAAAGAAAATATGAAACCGAAAATAGAAGTTTTAAGGAAGCTTGGGAGTTGAAATTTTTCTTTATTGAGAACAATAAAAAAGCGTTGTGCCTCATATGTAAGTCTGTAATTAATGTTCTTAAAATTTGCAATCTTCAACGCCATTATGAAACTAACCATGGTGAACATTCTAAAACATATCCACATAATACACAATCAAGAATAGATAATTTAGTTTCTTTGAAGTCCATGTTGTTCGAACAGCAATCTGTTATGAAAAATTTTCTCAGCCAATCAGATGTTTTAACCGAAGCTAGTTGCATAATTTCCTGGAACATTGCTAGGGCTAAAAAACCATACATTGAAGGTGAATTTATAAAAAAAAATTTTGAGCGATTCAATAAAGGTCTTGGATCCTGATAATTCTGCCTTGCTACACCGAATTTCTCAATTGCCATTATCAAGGCATACAGTAGAGCGAAGAATCACTACCTTTAATAAATTTATTGAGAACAAACTTTCTAATGAGATCGAAAATTGTGTTGCATTTAGTTTGGCTATAGATGAGTCAACTGACATTTCTGACTTCCCACAATTAGCAATTTTCATAAGATTTATTAATTCTGAATTTACTATTAAAGAAGAACTATTAGATTTAGTGGTACTCCAAGATTCAACCCGTGGAATTGACATTAAAGAAGCTTTGTATGCGACTTTGGATAGATTTAAAATTGATCGGAATAAATTAGTTAGTATCGCAACAGACGGTGCTCCATCAATGGTTGGTAAAAATGTAGGTTTAATTGGTCTTTTAAAAAATGATGTTCAGATACCTAAGTTTCTCCCTATACATTGCATTATCCACCGGGAACATTTGGCAACAAAGTTTTTAAAATATCCTGATCATAATGAAAACTGTTTTGCGCATTGTAAATTACATTCGTTCAAATGCGAAAACTCATCGACAATTTAAAAATTTTGTCGAAGAGTTAAGAGATGACGAGCTTCCAAGCGATGTAAGTTTTTTTTGTATTGTAAGATGGTTATCTATTACCAATGTTTTAACCCGTTTTGTTGAGTTGCTGGTTCCGATAAAGGAATTTCTATTAAAGAGAGATGTTTTTTTCCCAGAATTAAGTGATGATAAATGGTTAAAAGACCTTATGTTTTAACTGATATAATGGATCATTTACAATATTTGAATTTACAACTCCAGGGGAAAGAAAAAATTATATCTGACTTGACCAAATGTATTTTTAGTTTTCAAACAAAAATACGACTTTTTCAAAAGGATTTAAGGAACAAGACATACAAGTATTTTTCAAACATGAGTAAAAGCAAACTCAACTATGAAAAAGAAAAACTAGATGAGTATGAAAGAATTTTGAAAGGATTATTTACAGAATTTGAAGACAGATTTGAAGACTTATTGGAATTTAAATCATCGCTAAGCGTTTTTATAAATCCTTTTGAAATAAACCTGATACATGAAGATTTATTTATTTCTGATATAATCATGCCTCAGTTTGCGAATGGAGAATTAGAATTGATAGAAATGCAAGAAGATATCTATCTCAAATCACAATTCAAGGCGCTTTCAACTGTAGAATTTTGGGGATTGGTATCGAATGAAAAATACCCTGTCTTAAAAAATGCAGCCCATCGAATAATTTCAATTTTTGGAACGACATACGTGTGTGAATCTTTTTATTCTACGTTAAAGTCTGTAAAGTCTAAAAATCGATCGGTTTTGACAAATCAGCATCTTAAAGAATTGTTGAGAACAGCAGAGACTAACTATATTCCAGATTTTAAAAAGCTAGATAATGAGAATTAAATAATTAGCTTTATTTGTCAAAATTTTTTTTTATTTACTTTAAAAATAGTAATTTTTCCTGTTAATTTTGTTAAAAAATGACTTATCAAAAAATAGTTATAGAACAGGCAAGTACGCACACTTTAATTAAATTAAACAAAATTCAGATGAGTTTTTGCTCAATTATACTTATTTATAGGTGTTTTGCTGTACTATTTTTTTGAAAAAAATCATTCTTGTAAATCATTTGTTTAGCTTTTTGATGGGCTTATAAACTGCGGCCCGCGAAAAATTTTTAAAACTTGAAAATGGCCCTTTTTACTAAAGTGCTTGGCCACCCCTGCTATATTACTTTCATTACTGCATTTCGAGGATATAATTCAAGGTTGCTATATAGAGGTGTTTACCGATAATAACAACTGTACGTTTGACTTTAAATCACCAACTTCAAGAGTGCTACGTTGGAAGGTTTTATTATCAAAGTTCGATTATACGTTACAGCACGTAAAAGGCGAAGAAAACGTAATCGCAGATCAATTATCAAGATGCTTTTTGATCACGTACTAAGATGATATAAAATTAAAATACAACAAAGCTGTTTACCAGGCTGCAAGAAAAAAAGGGGGCAGCATGATTACCGATGGTAAAGGTAGGGTGATTATTAAGAACATTGCAAAAAAGGGGTTGATAACTTTTATCCATAACTTATGTGGTCACCGAGGTGTATCCACAATTTATCGAAGTATAAAAAACAACCTGCGCATCACAGGAGTCAGTGGATTATTGAAGGCTGTTACTAGAGCTTGTAAAGTTTGCTAAAGATATAAAGTATTAACGCAAACATTTCAGGGTAAAAGTCAAATGAAAGCTGAATCAATATTTCAAAGAGTATCCTCAGATGTGTATGGACCTTTTACTTTAGAAAATTTTTGTTCTTCTGAAGAGAAGGTAGGATATGTGCTGTCTTTAACAGACATATATTCTAGAATCACTAGATTACATTACTTAAAAAATGTTGATAGTGATGCGATAGTAAGAGCTATTAAAAGTTGGAATGGAGAATTTAAGAAACCAGCAGTATTCATTTCAGATAATGGGCCGCAATATAAAAGCAGAGTTCTTAAAAGTTATCTTGAACAAAATTTAATTCGTCATATATTAGTGCCTTGTTACACGCCATCTTCTAATGGTATCTCTGAGAGTTTAAATAAAATAATCAGCTTTATATTATCTATTAGTAGAGGAGACCATATTAGAGATGCGGTACAAAGAGCCGAGTCAACACTAAATCTAAACTACAACCGAATCCTTGGTGTATTACCCTTGAATCTATTAACTCAAAAAGACTTTTATGATCCGCTGAACAGACCAAATGAGTTTGTTATCCGTGATTATGTTCCTGAAGTTTCAAGTTATTAACAAATTTAAAGTTGGAGACATAGTCTATAAGAAAGTTCCAAATGCTTCGAAACTTGATCTTAAGTACGGCAGAAAACAGAGAATCGCAGAACTTGGAGACAAAGGAGTTTGGGTTAAGCTAGAGGGAGAGGAAGGTTGGACTCATTCAAAAAATCTAAAACTATAAGAGGGTAGACTATGGTAATATTTTACCACATGATCAATTATTTATTTATAATTGGTTTATTGTATTGTTTATTAGTTAATGACGTTAAACCTAATTGGTTAGTTATTGTTAGAGATCAATACTGATCCTGCAATCTAATTGGTACGCATTAAACTAAAACTATAAATACAAATTTTACAACACATTTACCGATGAATAAAAATATTAAAACAAAAAGTGTTTCTTATATTAAACCTACTATGTCTAGTGGGAAGGGAGGGGCACTCCAACCAAGCGCCTTGGTGTACTTTCTCTCCAAGAGAAAGCTCCCCCCTTATCACTCCATGGACTTACCAAAAACCTAAAAATCAACGTATAAACCAGCTTTTGTTATTATTCAAAATAAATCGTTAAATAAGACATGTGGCCGGTGGCATCACCGCCGCCTGACAAGGGGTTAAAATAATAGCTTTATTATGTGTTTTCTTCATCATTCTTGCCTTCGTATTTCCGAATTATATAGTTTTAAAGGGGTATTTTAAACCACACGTTTCACTGCAGATCTGATCCCCCTTTTAAAACCCTAATTGTGTCAGAGTGACGCGTGGAAACTGGAGTATTACTTGCCAACCTATCGTTACTCGCGGAGACTAAGCACGATAGCAAGGCTGTCTCCTGACAAGATATTTTTTTTTATTTTTTTACCCCTTATATTTATTTAAATGCGTGTGTCAAACGGTCATACGCCCTATAATCTTATTATTTTCTCGCATTTTTCAATTTTTTTTATGGTGCTTAGGGTACAAAAAACAAGTATTTGCTCGGTCGTCAAGGGGTTAACAGATGTTTTTTTAAATATATGATGTTTCTTTAGGTTGCTTTATAACTGAGTTTAGCTTAGCGGTCAGAAATCCTGATACAAACTAGTCAAATTTTACGAGGAAGGGTTCGATCCCTGCGCAAGCCATTTTTCATAAGCACCCCAAAAAAATGAAAAATGGCATAAAAAGCGGGAATGAGCCGTGTGCGGGCTGGTGCATGTGCGGTTTGCGCGCGCGACAATAAAGATATAAATAGGCGTAGCCACCAACATAAAGAAAGAGTCATGTTTAGGGGCTATAAATTTTGATAAGAAAAGCTTTTTGTGGAAGGAAATTTTGTTTTGTAAAAAAGTTGCGTTACTTTTTAAAAAAACCCCTGAAAAAAATAAAATCAAAGATGTTTGAACTAGAACCATTCTAATTGTTAGTAAACGATTGTGGGTACTCAAAAGTGAAGTCGTTTAATGGTTCTTGACCTTGCATCTGTTTACACAATTTGGCCTATTTACATTTATTTATTGGCGTACCCTCGTGTGAGGGAGCCGAACTTAAAGTACTGCTCCAAATAGATGCTAATAAAATGTGTTTTAGAATTGGGTTAATTATTGGAATGGTCTTGCTTTGTGTGGTATCCCATACCACATTATTATTTTTTATTCCTTTAAAAAATTATATTTTTAACCCCTTATGGAGAAACAAGGAGATCAAAAAATTAATAAAACCATTGTTTCTATTATTGAGTTGTTCCTCAGAAACGAGTACGACACTTTGGTAGGCCTTCCGAAGTAACGTTGGTATTTCTGTTTCTGTCATTTCTTATATGGGTAAAAAAATAAAATTTTTAAATAGAAGAAAATTACTAGAAAAAACAAAAATGAGAAAATAAAAATGTGGTATAGGATATCACATTTATAAAACAAGTGTTTCAGATAATATAAGAAACGTAGATTTGTATACATGATTGTTTCTAGAAGGTGTAATATTCTATTTTATTAAGTAACACATTTATTTTTTTAAAAAAAATATTTAAAGAAAACTTATTTTTACCCCTACGAGATGGAAGGGTGTAACACCAATAATAAACCCATTCTATCTATTTTAGAGTTGTATTTCCGCAAGGGATACGAGAGAAGGGAACTAATTATTGAGTAACATATCTGCAACACTTATAATATTTTCTACACTATATATAAAAATGTAAAATGTTTTCATTGTTGTTTTCAACACAATTTTTTTTTAAAATTCAAGTTGCATTACTTTTTACACAAACTGTATGTAGTAGGAAAAGTGGTAAAGTTTTTAGGGTATTTGCATGCGTTTAATTTAGAAATTCTAATTGAAAATTTAAAATCGGTCATTTGACTGTCCTGATAGGAATAGTGTCAAACATTTATTTTACGAGTATAACGTCACGCCAATGGAGCTACAAATCCACATGCTATGTTTCAGAGAGTTATGGATAATGATTAGGTGAAGAAATTGGCAAAGTTGCTTGTTTACGTAGATGACATCTTGGTATTTGGAAAAGGAGAAAAAAAGCATAATTAAGGTCTTTAAAGAGTGCTTGTTGCATTAAAAAATAAAAAACTACAGATAAATGAAAAAAAAAACAATTTTAAAAACAAGGGAAACCGAGTTTGTGGGGTTTAATTTAAAAGGAAATGAAATTAGAACTATAATGGATAAAAGAGAAGCAATAGAGAATTATGAGAGGCCAACACGTAGACTATAAGTACAGAGATTTGATGGATTAGTCAATACCTATCGAAAATTTATTCCTTATTAATTAGCAGTTTCTTACCGATAGCATATTTACTAAGTAGCAAAGTCTAATTTAGATGGGAAGAAAAACATGAAGGGGCTTTTAAGAAATTAAAAAAAAATTTATTGATCAACATGGTTTTAACACAGCCGAATTATGAGAAAAAATTTATACTGGAAACAGATGCAAGATTAGAGGGATTAAGAAAAATTCTGTCGCAGGAATTTTAGGATGGTTATCGACCAATAATTTTCATTTTCAAGATAGCTTAAAACCGGAGGAAATTAGTTATTTAATAAGTGAGAAAAGACTTTAAGGATCTTTATGTTCATTAGGAAGTTATAATATTTTCTGTACAGAAGAACCATCTTATCAATTTAGGACCATCAAGCACGCGAAGTCTTGAATAATGAAACAATAAGACCACAAAGAATAGAAAAATGGTTTTGAAGATTAAGTATGTCTAGCCATACATTAAAATATAAAAAGGGAGTAGAAATCTCTCATGTTGACGCGCTAGGTAGGAATTTAAAGAAGCAAGAGATTGGAAAAGAAGAAACAAATGTCATGTTGGCACAAGAAATCAAAGAAGACGAGATGTCGAAGATAAAAAAAAATATAATTGTCGTAGACGGCGGACCTTTTATGATTAAGACCAGTTTTACGTCTAGAGCGGCCCATCACCGATTTGGAAGCAAACCTTCCCTTCAAAAAGCATATAAAGAATAACGGCCAAAGACCCCCTTATGCAAAGTAACTACCCAGTTGACACAAGCACCAGTCATCCAGGCCTCAGTCACAACAATTATATTCTTATAAAGCCCAATAATTATTTGAGTTTAATTTTTTAAAAAATGCTATAAAGATTTTTATGCAAAAGGGAAACATATTGACTATTGATCAAAGTAAATGCATTCATTACACAATTTCTAAAATATTATGAAAACTTTATGTTAACCAGCAGTCGCCTGCAGGGTTAACTTCTGTCTCACTTCCTTTGACAGAGCCTCGTATGGCATGTTCTGGAGTGCTTGCAAAAACATGCCATACATACCATTCTCGTAAGTTTCCCTCCGTATAGCATTTATTCCCCAACATTACCCCTGGGATCTGAGGAATAGGTTAGATCAGAGCAAGCACAGCCATAATAAAGTATCATCTTCTAAGCCAAATATTTTGCCGGTTCACATTTTATATCAACATCACTAAAAATCAAAAGTAATATCGTAAATAAGTTTTTAATTTTTTAAAAAACACAAGTAGCATGCTAAGCGGTCTTTAAAATTTTTTGGTAAATGCCTGCAAATATGCGTTTTTTTACAGACTTTAAATGCACCCTAATCACATATATAAACGGTTTTAAGGTACAAATAAGGATTGTTTGAGTTTGTAAAGATGCCTTTTGGATCAATAAATGATCCAGAGAGCCCTGGAAACTTTTAAGTGATTTTATCAACAATTTATCGCGGTCATATGGGTCACATTATGATTATAGTAAAACAAAGGAAGAGCTTAAAACTATGTAAATAGGTTTTGGATTCCTTTAATATGAACAAGTTAACTTAAAATGACGGAAAATATGCGATCAATTCTAAAAAGATTGATTTGTCGGGTCAAGTGTTAAATGGAAATGATATTTCTATGTAAAAAACAGATGCAGACGTTGTTAGATGTAACAATTACATTAAACGCTGAATGAATCAATTCTTTTAGGTATGATTAACTGCTATGCTAAATTTATTCCGACGCTCCACCAGAATGTAAGATATTTATATATTAGATACCAAATGATAAATAGGATGAATTAGGTTGGTGGAGAGTCAAGAAAGTGAGGTAAATTACAAGAAACATTTTATAGAGATCTAGGATAAATTGGCTTAAAGACAAATTTAGTCATTTTAATCGTGATAAAACATGCCCACTACCAAATTTTTGAATCATACATGAATTGGTGCGATTTTGATGCAGATTCAGAGTGGCATAGAAAAAGTTGTTGTATGCTACTCAGCAATAAGTAGCGCTGCAAGGCTAACTATTTGATGACTGGGAAAGAGTTATTGTGGCAGTAATAAAGAGTGTTGAATATAATAGAGGTTATTTGTTATATGCAAATTTACGTTGAAAACTGATCATAATGCAATTAGTTTTTCTTACGTCAAGAAATATGAAAGTAAGGTTGGCAAGATGATCCCAGCTGTTTCAGGAGGTCAAATTTTTTAAAAAATGTCTGAGGAGAATTAAATTGGTGTGATTATTTTAGTGTTGAATTTGTGTGTCAGCGTGTGGATTAGATAAATATACAGATGGGCTTTTCAGCAAGAGGCAAAGAGTTAATGGATGTTATTATAATTTGCTAGATCTTGGCCTAGCTAAGCGTATGTTGTGTCATATGCTAAAGAAGTGTCGTGAAAAAAAGAAGAGCGTAATATGAAGAATTTTATCAAAAAGTGTCTCATGTGCGAGATGAATAATTCACTAAAAAAGCAGAATAATTGCAATACGGTGGTAGTTTTGGATAAAATTGATGTATGGAAAATCGATCTCATTGGACTGTGTTTTGAAAGTAAAGATGGATACAAATACAGTATAAACATGATTGGTCACTGTTATATATGGGTAGAAGCGGTGTTATTGAGTGAAAAGGTCTTTAATACTGTAAAGGAAGCTATTGTGGAAAATTAAATCAAGGGGCATGGTTTGCCGAGATAGATTTGTACGGATGATGGTAAAGAATTTGAAAATTATTTATTAAGATTTATGCAATAATTACAGCGTTGTTCGGAGGTACTGATGTCCATATAAACCTACAACAACCATGTCGGTTGAACACTTTTGCAGGACGTTGGTCGGAAAATTAAGCAAAAATACGAAGTTTTGGAAGTATAAATAGACACTTTTTGCTGTCAAGACTTTGCACAGCTATCTTTTTTGTTTAACAAAGGGCTAGGAGTTGCTTCTTTTGAGTCAGCAGCAGGTCAAGTAATTACATCTATGTGTAGACAGGAGATTTGCATAGAAAGCAGACTTAAAAGATGCTAGAGAACATTTCTTAAACTATAAAAGGTAAATATTTGGGTGCATCTCAGGCAGAGGAAATTTCTGGTACGTTATTTATTGGTGAGTAACTTTTATATTCTCAATCTCATCGTGTAGTTTCAAAATTAGACTAAATTCAAACATGTCAGATCGAGGTTGACAAAATGGTTATAAATTATATAAGCTAAGGTTGGGTGATTGTAGGTTTTACAAGCAAGTATAAAGCATGTTTGAGGCCTTGCACGTAAAGAGTGTTGAAGTGCGAAAATGTCCAGACCAGATGATGGCACCAATGGCTGTCGATGTCAGCATTGATTGGAATAATCATATTTTATAAATATTATGGAAAACTTTAAAAATTTTGTTACATTTGAACAGTATGTCTACCAACAAACCAAATATTGTTTTTATTTTTATTTTATTAATAACATAAAACACCCTTTAATGTGTTGAATACAGCCAGACGTCATAGAGCTACATAGCATTTTATAATTAATACATTTTTATGAGATTAAAACATATTTTTATGATAAGTCTACATGATCAAAAGTTGTTAAAAGGCAAAATTAATACAATCAAATGATTTAAAGGAGCATTTACTATCTAAAAAATATTAACAAACATGCCATTTCTTTTTTTATCCATATTTAGTATCATTCCATCCAAAAACTTCCCCCTTTTGCCTCCATTTCCATATTTTTATCTACAAACATCACCCATCAACTCCGCCATTGATCATAACTTCTAAAAAGTAAAGACGTGAAAGAAGAAGTAATAGTATTCTTTCATAATTATAAAACATTTTGATAATTGTACTACCATGGGATCAATAGGATGTCATAACGATGAAGAACATAAAAGAATATGATAAAACATAATCTTTGAATTATAATTCATTTTAGGATAACCCTTTGAACTTAAGCATATCAGTAAAAGGAGGAAAAGAAACTGACAAGGATTTCTTTAGTAGTGGCGAATGAACAAGAAAGAACTCATTATGTAATCTATATCTATTATAGAGATGTTAAAAGTTATTGTTGTCATTCAAATCATAGATACATTAAATTGTAGTAAATGATGACAATAAATAAACAATGTAGAGTACGATTGCTTGGTAGTGCAATTGGAATATAGATAGAATAAAATATCTAAAGTTAAATATAAATGACATACCGATAGAGAATAAGTACTGCGAAGGAACTTGTGAAAATGGTAGTATTAGCTTATAGTAATTATAAGACCCGTCTTGAAACACGGACCAAGGAGATTACCAGATGACAGTATTAAAGAATCATAGGTGGTTTGTCATCTGGTAAGACCCGAAACATAGTGAACTATATATGTCAATGGTTGAAGATAAACGACCGTTTATTGGAAGACCTAAGTCATTCTGACGTGCAAATCGATGATGAAAGATGTATATAGTGGCGAAAGACCAATCGAACTATGTGGTAGCTGGTTCACAGCGAAATGTCTCTTAGGACAGTTGAGTATAAATAAAGTAAATAGATGTAGAGTCAATACAATGTTTAATTATATTGTTTAACTTCTAATTCTATGGGTTTGTATGTTTTATAAATACTTACTGATATTCACGATACTCAAGTGGGCGTATGATTGTAAGAATGATATGCAATAAGGGATGAACCTTGAGATGCACTAAAATTTCTAATTGTATTATAATTATAAATATGATGAATACATTATGACAGTAGGGCGGTTGTTATGGAAGTAGAAATCCGCTAAGAAACGTGTTACAACGTACCTACCGAATGTATTATTGTATAAAATGGATGAATATTATAATAGTATTGAAGTGTGTTAAATAACAAATGTGTTATTTGGTAGTTGTGTAATTCGAATATGTTGAAGTAGATAAGTTATTATATATTGAATAATCAAATGAGCAGATCTTGGTGGTAGTAACATAATAATTTGTATTTATAGAGATTAGGGTTGTCATTATGATGACGTGAGACGGTGTTATAATAAAACGAATAGTATTAATATTTTATTATCTTATTTATTGAGTGGTGACACAAATATGGACTATTATTGTAAAAAGTTATAATATAAATGAGTTATAATTTGTATATGATGTGATAGTTGTTATAAGATCATCATTTGAATAATAATATGTTAAAAAAGAAATAAATAAACCGTACCTATACCGCATCAGGTGTCTCTGTTTTATAACAAATATATATAAAGTAATCTAAGTAAGGGAATTCGGCAAAATAGATCTGTAACTTTGGGATAAAGATTGGCTCTAGCATGCTAGAACTTTTTATATTATGAGAGGAATCTGACTGTTTAATAAAAACATAGCTTTATGATAATGTAAAGTGAATTCTGCCCAGTGTATTTATTAGTTAAAATCGAATAAGCATATATAAACGGCGGGAGTAACTATGACTCTCTTAAGGTAGCCAAATGCCTCGTCATTTAATTGGTGACGCGCATGAATGGAGCAACGAGATTCCTACTGTCCCTATTTAGAGCTATGTGAAGCAACGAGACAAGGGAACGGGCTTGTTATTTATCAGCGGGGAAAGAAGACCCTGTTGAGCTTTACTCTAGTATATTTCAATTTGTATATATTATATTGTAGAGAGGTGGGAGATGTAATGTGAAACCACTAATATTAATATTATATGAATTTATTGTAATTATATGGGGAGTTTGGCTGGGGCGGTACAACTGTTATAAAGAAACACAGTTGTCCTAAGATACAATTAATTAGGATAGAAACCTAATGTTCAATATAAGGGTATAAGTGTGTCTGATGTATAGAACAATAGTTTTATATGATGGGAAACCATGGCCTAAAGATCCTCCAATAATAATTTTATTTGATTGGAGGTGACAGAAAAGTTACCACAGGGATAACTGGCTTGTAGCAAATGAGCGATCATAGCGACTTTGCTTTTTGATTCTTCGATGTCGTCTCTTCTGATCATCGTAGTGTATATGTTACGAAGTGTTGGATTGTTCACCCGTTAATGAGGAACGTGAGATGGGTTTAGACCGTCGTGAGACAGGTTAGTTTTACCCTACTGTTTATATTATTAAGAAAAGTTATATAGTACGAGAGGAACAATAAGTGATGACCTCTGGTGTAGCGATTAATTATTCAATTATGTTGCAAAACTACGTCATGAATAATAAATGCTGAAAGCCTCTTAAGCATGAAGTTAATCTTAATGATAAACAATTGAGGAATACTACCTCTTTGAAGAGTGGGACTGTAAGAATGAAGGTGTATACCGACATTTTGAGGTTACCATTTCGTTCTGTATAAAAATACCTTCACGTGGTACAGAATGTATTGATAAATGTTTTTATTGATCCAAAAATTATTTGGTAAATTATATTTTTTTTTTATATTCATATTGTGTATTGTTGTTTTAATTTTGATTATTATATTTTATCATTCTTTTTTATTATTATTTTCTATTTGCATTACCGTATTTTATTGTTATACTAATTACAAACACCAGGTTGATTCTGCCTGACGTAGACGCTATACTCTAAGATTAACCCATGCATGTTTATTGAATATAAAGAAAAGACGAACAGCTCAGTAACTCTTATTTGATTTGATGTATTAGAACTCTAACTATGTTAAATTATAGGTAACAATAATACAATAAGAATAAGATCTATCAGTTAGTTGTTAAGGTAATGGCTTAACAAGACTATGACGGATAACGGTATTACTTTGTAATATTCCGGAGAAGGAGCCTGAGAGATTGCTACTAAGTCTAAGGATTGCAGCAGGGGCGAAACTTGACCTATGATATTATATTGAGGCAGTTATGAGTAGTATTTTATAATTATTGTAGTATTGTAAGTACATATTACAAGATAAATCGGAGGGCAAATCGAGTGCCAGCAGCCGCGGTAATACTTGTTCCGATAGTGTGTATGATGATTGATGCAGTTAAAAAGTCTGTAGTTTATTTATAATAAGCATTGTAAGGTATACTGTATGGTTAGGAGAGAGATGAAATGTGATAACCCTAACTGGATGAACAGAAGCGAAAGCTGTATACTTAAATGTATTATTAGAACAAGGACGTAAGCTAGAGGATCGAAGATGATTAGATACCATTGTAGTTCTAGCAGTAAACTATGTTGAATCATAGATATATTTTGATATATATTTATGTAGAGAAATTAAGATTATATTGACTCTGGGGATAGTATGATCGCAAGATTGAAAATTAAAGAAATTGACGGAAGAATACCACAAGGAGTGGATTGTGCGGCTTAATTTGACTCAACGCGGGGTAATTTACCAGGTATAACATGATATAATATTTTATCATGATAGTGGTGCATGGCCGTTTCCAATGGATGCTGTGAAGTAATGATTAATTTCAACAAGATGTGAGACCCTCATATAGACAGATGTAGTGATACATATGAAGGAGAGGATTAAAACAGGTCCGTTATGCCCTAAGATAATCTGGGTTGCACGCGCAATACAATAATATTTGATATTATAAGGGATAATATAATGTAAGATATATTTGAACATGGAATTGCTAGTAAATTTTATTTAATAAGTAGAATTGAATGAGTCCCTGTTCTTTGTACACACCGCCCGTCGCTATCTAAGATGGTATTATCTATGAACAAATTTATAAAGTGAATAGATAGTACTAGATCTGATATAAGTCGTAACATGGTTGCTGTTGGAGAACCATTAGCAGGATCATAAATAAAAAAGATGGGGGATTATTATGATGAAAGTGTATACTGACACTGTAATAATCTTGTCTATGTTCTAAATACAAAATACCTTCACGAGGTTTAGAATGAGTGATATAAGAAAGTTATGTTAGCTAAATTGATTTGTGTTTAATAATTGAAGTTATATTTATTTTTTGTAAGTAGTAAGAAGTAGTGAAATAATATTTATATATGAGATATATATGGATAATTTTTTCTTTGGTTTGATCTTTAATTAATAACGTATATATGTTAACATATCTTTACTACACAGATACGGCCATATCTACTGAAAACCACCGGAACCCATCAGAACTCCGAAGTTAAACCAGTATGAGCTTAATCAGTACTAAGAAGGGAGACCACTTGGGAACGTTGGGTGCTGTATTTTTTTTGTTGTAATTTTATATTGCGTTTACCTTTAAGCATAGATATGATTCAAGAATAAAAGATTAAGTCTTGGTAAATCTATCTACAACAATTCATTATACACAAAATTATTTAATTTTTTTTTAACAAAATTACATGATATGATGCCATTTAGCGAATGGGCATTAGGGTTTTTTATAAAGTTGGAAATGCAAAAAAAACACGGTGTTTTTGTTAACGGTCCCTAAGCTAGGAAATTTTGGTAATCAATAAAAATATAATATTTTTTGAACTAAAAAACTTGAGGTCGTAAAATTTAAAGAAATGAAGAAGATTATGGGCTGCTAGATCGCAATATAATATGCCAAAAATGTTTGGACAAGATGGTTAAGCATCATGATGTTCAGAATTGTAGTAGTTTAAGGCTACGATGTACTAATTCACGCTTTAACAAATCTGAAACCATCTTCGAATGGCTTAAAATAACAATCCTAGAATTGACAGTGTTAATAGTGAACATAGTTTATTTGTGGCCAGATTAATTATGAATATAAAAACGCAAAATCAACTTTAAATCTTCAGTTATTCATGCCATATAATTGTTTCTTTACATTTTACAAATATATATTCTTTTGCCCGTTATGGAGAAACAAGGAAAACAAAAATCTATAAAATCGACGTTTCTATAATTAAGTTGTTAATCGAAAATGGTTACGAAAAAGACCTGATGAAAAGACGTATTATGAAAGTAATGAAATTAGATAAAAAATCAACATGGTAAAATTAGGACTAAAGCAACCCTGTGAAAGTTGATGAAAGTGTGTTTAATAGGAAAATCGGTTCAAGTAAAGATTTTAGGACCACTCTTAAAAAGAGGGGTAAAAAAAATAAAAAAATGGGCTTTTGTTTGATGATAAAGAAAATTTATTTCAAGTTTTATATAGTAGAAAAAAGTATTAAAATTTTTAAAAAAGCTAAAGTATGCGTAAAAGAATTTTGATTATCTACGTTTTTTTTCTTCCAAATAAACTCTCTAAGAAAAATTTTAAATCTGTTTTTATTTACTCCTCCACGACTTCTATACTGTTGTTTTAGATGTGACCATATATTTTCAATTTGATTTGTATTTGTTCCAGATGGAGTTGAAAAACATTCGCTATGATTCACAACCCTATGTTCTGAACCAAATTGTTTTACAGCCCAAGGGTAAGAAGGGTAACCATCTGTTATAATTATGGATCCGGGCAAAACGTATTTTTTGAAAATCGCTAATATTGTTTCTTTCTTTCTGTTAGGTACTAATTCTAAAATAAAGTTCTTTCCTCTTTTTGTTTCTACACCGCCTATAATCCATTGGATATTTCCTTTTTCTTCATCATCATACATATGAGTAGGGTCAGTAATAATAAGACCATTACAAATGGCTGTCTCATCAAATTGAACCTCAACTCCTTCTCCACCAATTTTTTCTTGTATCAATGGACTTTCTCCTATAATAGTATCAATTGCGTTTTTAAGCTTTAGATAAGTAGGTTTAGTCGTATTACATATGTTTAATGCAAGGTAGGTAGAACTATTAAGTGTCCAACAATATATACCCCTTAATATCATCTTTGCTTCAAATTTTAGATTTGATAATTTTGAGCCCTTTCTTGAAAAATATTTTGCTCGGCATTTATAACTAAGACATCTAAAATATCTTCCATCAACGTACTTAGAATCAAGTAAAATAGCTGTTTTTGACGAACATTTTTCGCAATTAAGACTATTCAACAGTATGTTATGTCTTACTAAAAACTCTACAGCCTTTTTATTTTCAACAAAGATTTCACTGAACAGATCCAACTTGTGTATTTCTTCTATTAGTTTATCCATTTGAGGGGTAAAAAAAAATATAAATAATACCTTTAGTAAAGATTTTAGGACCAAAAATTCTTTAAGCCAAATTTCTCGTTCCATAATTTTTTTTACCCCTATTTTTGAACGTAGGTCCTAAAATCTTTACCAGCGCCGGAAAATCAATTTAGTTCTTTTGAATGTATGACTCTGTTGTGAAATCGGTCTGATTAGTTGAAACGGTAATTCGAATACAAAAAAAAATAGTTTTGCAAGTTGTTACAAACAGAAAAAAATTTTTTTGTTGATTTTCTAAAGAAAACATAAATCCTGACGCCGTAATTAAAATATATTGGCACCATTCTTACCCATATGTTGGCTGGGATCAATGGTATACATGTAATATTTTAACATGAGAGGGCTTTTATAAAATTTAGATGAGATGAGACGATAAAAATTTAATTGAATGTGAGTAGTCTTTTTGTAATGTGATATAAAATAAAGAAAAAAATGCTTGTTTTTTTTGCGATGAAAAGCTATTTAGAAGAGTTAGAGGAAGGAGAAATTTAGTTTTACATGATTCAGATGCTTACAGAAAAGCTTAGTTAATCTTAAGACTTTTTTTCAATAAAAAAAAAATGCTTGTTTTAAGCACTAGCGGCAACATATACTACGATAAAATTTGCGATTAGTTTCAATAAAAGAAAAATCAATTTTATCTTTAAAGTGATTGATTTTACTGCTAATGTAAATATAGCTTTTATGAACAACGAATAAAGACCTGCACATGGACTTGTAAATGTCAACTTTTGAATTGATTATTCCGTATCTGCAACTACATGATCATTTTTTTTATCGTAAAAGTTTGTCAAATTTGAGAAAAAAAATTGCTTTTAAGCAGATTTTTAGAAAGTTCTGAAGCGGCACACATATTATATGAGTACAAAACCAGTTACGCTGCTTAATTCTTTGATCTTTATGTTTTTAATAAATGTATAGAGTAATGTTGTAACATTCATTTAGCAGGGCGTTTTTTATTTAATTTAATTAAAATATCATTTATTTGACGCATCAAAAATCAAATGTTTGTTAAATACAATTAAAATATTTTGTGCTTAACTTTTAGATATAACATCTGGATTATTGTATTAATGTAGGCAATTGTGATATACCAAATGCCTCTAGTTGAATAAAAATGATTTTTGCAAATAACTTAAGATTTCAATGATTGTTATATTCATTTAAATGTAAACTATAATGTACCTATAGAAAGATAAGATCAAAATAAGAAACGTCTTTTGGATCATTTTACATTTTGTGGTACACTGCTTGACCACATTTTATATCCTGTCAAACCTTTCATATTTTTTCTAGAAATTATTTTTAAAAATTTCTAGAAATTTTCTAACTTAAATATTTCAAACCCAAAGAAAAAAGAAGGATGGTGACAGTGGATGTCAAGAATGATAAAGGTCATGGGACTAGTAATACTAATAATAAAAAAGCTTATATTAAAAACGTAATAGAATGGTTTCTCATCTCGGGGCGTGTAGCCACGGGATGCAATACATTTTAACAAATAAATTTAAGTTACTATGAAAATATGTAAAATTTTGTTAAAAACAATCAGTTTAACCTAGTTCTGACAAAAATTTTATTTTGTTTTATGTCGTAATTTACATCTTTGCGATTGTTTACTATAAAAAACTAATCAAACAACGATTATTCGCTGTCGAATATCCATACAAAATTTAATACAATTCTGTCATTCTACAAGCTCTTTTCTAGTTTACAATAATAATGAGTCGTTGATAGTGACTATAAATAAATTTTAACTCAAAAAAATAAATTAAGTCAGGATGCAAAATAGTTGTTTAACAAGTGAATTCTAGAAAGTGAAATTTAAATTTGCTTTCAAAATACAATTATAATTTGCGTAGCCGTCTTGAGCCTAATTTGTAATTAATAATAGCAAAAGGTTAATGTTAGATTCGAGAGTCAACCTATAAGCATATGCACGTAAGGAATAAATACAATCGAAAAATGTACAAAAAGAAAGTTTTGCAAAATTCGTTATGATTAAATTGATTTTTTAACCGTAGACATGTGGATATGAGATACCGACACTTTTTTACAAAAGCCAATAAATTTATTTAATTCCAATGATAATACTGTAAACTTACCATGTAATGTGTTTATATTGGTGTTAAACTCTAATGCAAATGTATTATTTGAAAACAAATCATGATATAATTGCAAATGATTAAGATAAAATAATAACAAATCCATGCACATCTAAGGAGATTGTTGTTTTATAGTAGTAATATCGTAAAATTAAGTAAATAAATGTTTTCTGCATTTTATCTGTACCTATTAGTAAACAGAAGGAATTTTAATTGACTGACCAAATTTTTTTTTTAAATTACATATTGCATAAAACCACGATGAAAAACCACTAATAACAAATCTTTTATTATTTCAGCGTGTTTGTATCAGGATGTTTATTTTTTTTGTGACTTTTTAATCCATTTTTAGATGTGAACTTTTTAAAACAATTTTCTTCAAGACATTTGTAAGGCTTTTCAATTAAATCCTTTTCAGTTGTATGTACTTTATTAATATGATATTTCTTACCATTTGAACTAGTAAAACTTAAATTACATTTATCACATTTAAATTTCTTAACTTTATCATTATTTACTTTTTCTATCGAAGCACATTCTGTTTCAGTAGGCAACAATCCCATAGAAGTCAATTCTGTCTTTACACATTTACCTACTTCTGATTCTTCATCTAAAATATTAGTGTCTATAATGGCAGGTAACAATCCCATCGATATCAATTCAGCCGTTTTATCGTCAATTAAATTAGTATTAATTTTTTTAAGTTCAACCTCACGTTTAATATCTACATTACATTCATCCGCTACTGGCTCAATATCTTTTGTCACTGATTCATTCTCATTAACTTCATTTGTTATCTCTTTAGAAGGTTCAGTTATATTTACATCTGGTTTAATTTGAGTAGAAGATGATTGAATTATATTTTTTCTCTTAGCAGTTTGATTAGATTTGTTGTTTATTTTTCTTTTCCTTTTAAAAGAGTATTTTTTTGTTGGAGATGGAGATGGTGTACGAACTGGAGCTGGAACTGGCTTAGATGCTGCCCTTTTAACCCTTTTTTAGCCTTTTCCAATGCCTCGGCCTTTCTTTTTCTCCGAGCTGCGTTAAAAACTTTCTGTTTTTCCGTAAGGCTGGAGAAATCACCCAACCTAGCACAGTCGAACAAACGCCTGACTACTTGATAGTAGTGAGGAGTTATGTCACACTTCGTACAACTCAATAGATTTTCTACAAGATCTAATGAGGGGTATTTGAAGTTACAATAAGTGACTTCGTTCAACTCCTCACTTTTATCAAAGTCGACGGGCTGTTGATTTAGGATGCTATGGCGGGATAGAGCATCCAAGGCCTTTAGCTTATCCTCGTCCAAATCCTCCTCTCCGTCCTCTTCGCTGATAGAACGAAGCAGTTTTACATGATAACCGTTTATACGGCCTTTCTCATCATGTAAAACATACAACTTCTCTCTATTTGCAAACAGTTCATCTTCATTGGTTTTATTTTTATTAATAATCTTCCAATGTGTGAATTCTGCTTTCTTCGAAGATTCCGGATTATAGGGCTCTTCTTTTTCCTGCTTTTTTTCTGCCAAGTCATCATCAAAAATAAAATACTCTGCATATGAATGATTTAAATTGCCATGGTTCGGCAAAGAGAAGTTGTTGCCCAATTCTTCATATGGTCTGTCGTAAGAAACATCAGGACAGGAATTATAAAAATTATCATAAAAATAAATATTTTGATTATTATATTCGTTTTCTAACCAAGTTTCCTCCTCGATATTTTTTTTTATTTTTTTGCTTGTAGGATTGGAGGTTTGAACCGAGATATTTCCAACTTCCAACAATTTGTTGGTTTCCAAATTGGAAATTCCCTCCAAAACTGTGCTTTTTCTTTTTGTTGGTGTAATAACATTTTTCAAAGGATTTGTAGGTTTAGCAGACATGGATTCATAATACTTTATCAAATCATCTACTTTTAAATTTAAACTTTGACACTCGAGATAACCTGTGGATTTACTAAGATTATTATCGGATATAGACAAGATTTTTGCAGCATTAAATGTCTTTTTCATGCATTTTAGTACCATGCTTCACGTGTATCTTGAACTTGCGATTGATCAACTGATCCTGATCCATTGATGTTAGTCATTATTGGGGGGGGGGTCATCAGAAAATGAGTTTATATAGAAAAAGTATACAAACAAATTAAAAAAGCCCGCCAACTGCGAGGGAAAATAATTAAAAATGGATTTTGTGAAGGAGCAATTTGCTTTTTATGCAATTAAATTTGCTAATTTTTATATAATAACAAGATTTTACGTCATATGCATTACTAAATAAAATCAAAATGTCTCTAATAGAGATTTTGACTGGTTACAATTACATTATTATTTTTTTCAAATAATTGTCGTTGTTTAAAGACGATAATGTAAAAAGATGTTGACTGTTGCATTAAAACTTTACATATACAATTGTAATTATGCTATTTAAAAATCTAAAACCACTCTTAATAGTGTCGCTTTGAATGTTTAAAGACACTACTTTGTCGATTATAAAGTTTCATTTCTTAGCAAGTTTAACATCCGGAGACGGTCTAATATAAAAATAATATCATTTTGTTTATAACTAAACACCTCTTCAAACTTTTGCATTTTGAAACTTTATAATTTTAGACAAGAAGACCGTAAACAATAATTAGAATGTTTAAACATGATATTGTAAATACGACTAAAGAAAATATTATTTTTTAAGCTTTTAATTAATACAGATCAAACCTATGATTTTTAAGAAATAAAGTCTTTAATGTAAATCTTTACATTAAAAAAGTTAACAGAAGAGTTTTTAGAAAACCATTATTAAAAACTCATTGTCAAAGTAAAATACAAAAGGTCTGCATTTAAACACTTCCCCTATACGATCATTAGTCACACTTTTGTCACATCAACCATTTTATCAATAACTTTTTTTATTTGAACTAATTTAATTTTTTGCATTATTTCCGCTAAGCATTGTAAATAAATACAATTATGGTAGTAACAATTTTGTTGCTTTAAAATATATAACTAAATTATTTATGTACATGATTACAGTAAGACCTTTGTTTAGTATTTGGTGCTTAAAACGTGTTGATTTTGGTTCTTGAAGCGCATTACCAATTATAAACTTTTATTTAAAAACTAGCTTAAGTCAACCCTGCTTGAAAAACAGACATAGTTATTGAGAAAATATTGACTTTTATTTTGATATCGTTGTAATAATTCTAAGGTTTGATCAAAATTTCTTTTCTACATTGTTTTTAAGAAACATTTTTTTAAACTTACAAACATGTCTCTTATTGTGTAAAAAAAACAACTTACTAACCAAAATTGGCCATGTTATACGAATAAACTATTTAAAACATGTATAAATATCTAACATAAAAATTTATTTGTCAATTGAAACTTTAACAAACAAAGGGTAAATTTGTCGAACAAAAGACTAGGGTTGTAATTTGATAAGTCCCGTTTTTATGAAGTTTTTATGTATTTAAAGTTATATGCACATTGTGATGCGATTTAACGCACTTATATGTGAGCTTCCTCGATTATTTAAGACATCTTTGATGTGAGTTTTAGTCATTGAAAAAGAAAAAAACGAACAATCTCGCTCTACAGGTCATGATCGGTTGTATAGAAGCAAGCCGTTCAAAAGTAACAATTATCCGACTTTTTCTTGGATTTTACGGTACCTACAGAACAAATCTTTGGCTTTTTATATATTGGTGATGATAATATTTAAGCCTCTAAGAATGGTACGGACGACGATGACGACATTGAACAATACTAAAAATAATGGTGTAGGTCATGAGATCAAAAGCAATAATAAATATGGTTTTATAAATAGTACATTATAGAATGTTATTTCATCTCAAGGCGTGCAGCCAAGGGATGCAATAAGAGGGATTAAAAATATTAATAAAACAATAAATATTTTAAGATAGAAAAAAACTTTTAATTGTCTTAAATGCAGCAAAAATTATTTTTTTTGTAATATTTTTTTTTAAAAAACACTGTTCCCGAATACGGAGATAGGATTGTCATAGGAGCACTTTTTAATTTAAATTTTATGAAAAGTGCAACTACAACAAACGACTTGACCTAAAAAATACAGCTAAAATGATTTTTTAGAAAACAAAAACAAAGACGACACAAATCGAGATCTTGATGTTCTTAGTTCTAACAGCGTTTATTAATAAATTTAAAATACACTTAGATTTAACTTGTGAGTTCTTTGATCCGCCTCTGTTTTTCAAGATCGTTATTTACATAAAAGTAAGGTTTAAGTCCATATCCATTTTTTATTTAAATTTTACTCATAAAATATTTTTAATTTTTAATTGTTGATGTTATTAAAGTACTAATGCTAACCGAACTTAACTTGTTATTCTTATAAATATAATTTTCAATTGAAGTTTTGATTCGCATTAATTTTTCTAAATAAATTTTGTAGTTTATAAAATCATCTGTTACAAATTTATGTCCTTCTGTTTGTCTAAATTTAATTTTACTTTCACAATTTGTGATAAATTTGAGAATTAAAATGGGCGTCAATTCTTTATAATTATCAATTTTTAGAATTTGTCGACGATTAAATTGTGATGGTTCATGTATAAATCTTTGTATATTCAAAATAGCTTTTTGTAGATGAATCAAAAGAGTAGAGTCAATTTCGATGTATTGTGGTTCTTTAATTAAGAATTCAAAAATTAAATCATAAATTTGTTCCTCAAAAATCATCAATAAACACTGTCTATAAATTCTTAAATATTCAACGTATAAATGGAAAATATATTTGTGATTATTACAATACTTTTCATGTAACAAAACATTATCTACTTTTATTGATTTTTGTTTTTTTGTACATCTCTCCATTATAATTTCATCGTAAACTTCAATTTTTCCTAAAATTTCAGATATTTTATCTTTAAGATACATTTTTTCTTCTTTAGTTAAAATCACAGATTCATTAATGTAAATTACTAATTGTCCATAAGATATTTTTAAAAGGTGAAATGAACATTTAAATACTTTTCTTGATATTTTATTGATTCTTTTCTTTTCTAAAGAAACGGTGTTATTGACTTTGAATTCATCTGTAAAATTTACGCTTTGATAAAGTCCAATAACTTTGTAAATATAGTTGTTAATTGCAAAAAAACATCTTGTGAGATTAATAACATATTCTTTAAATTCTAATAAATCTAATGTGTTTTTTTTATTTCTTATCAAATACGACGATTCAATTAATATTTCATCTGTTATTGATTTTAAATTAATTCCTAAAAATAAAGATTCATACGCCTCACAACTAATACATAATTGTGAAAAAAGTAGTTCATCATCTCCTACAACCCAAGCATCAAAAACTTTATCATCTAAAACGTATTTGTTTTTTCTATAAGTGCAAAATTTGAAAGAGGATTCATGTTCTGATATTTTTTCTTTAATAACGTTATTTTCTGTAAAAAATATAACATCATTTTTAATTTTCATATTGTCATCGATTCCAGTATTATTAAAAATGGTGCATTTAATAAGTATTTTACTCTCTTTATCTAATAAATCAAAAGACAATTCATTGACAAAATTTAAACTGTACGATATTTCATAAACAAATGGTTTGATGACGTCACCTTCTTGTAAACTAAAATTACCGATAGAACCGTAATCGACCTTGCGAAATTCGAAATCTAAAAAATTTTCAGGATTGTCGGATTGCAAAACATTGCAATTGGATATTTCCTGGTGGTATATCAAATATTCCGTATTTTTTATCTCTAACCCTTGAAGTTTTGTATTGTTAGTCAACAAAAAACAAAACATTAGAAATTTCTTCAACATTTTATGGCTTACAAAATTATTTAAATAAATTTACCAAGAATAGACTAATTTAATCTCTTACAAAATTAATCATTAAAGGGTGGATACCAATGCTCCAGTATTATTTTAATATGAGTACAATTGTAATGAATCGAAACTGATCAATAAATGATAAAAAAATGTCATGAATATTACGTTAATGTCTTTTAATTTTTATAAAAATGTCATAAATATTATGTTGAGAATAGTTAACATAAGGGTACTTTATTAAATATAATGGCTTATATAGCCTAGGGGTAACAACATCCCCCCTCAAAGTATCATTATTTAATTATTAGATTTTTTATCCTGGTTTCTTCTTTTCGCAGCGCCTCTCCGATCATTCTCTGCTATTTGATTTACATGGGCCTCGAAATCTTCGAAAGCTAGATGTGAGGTGAGAAGTACGGCTACATCATTACGGCCGGGCCAAATATTTACAGATAAATGTTTAATTATGGCTCTTTCAGAGATATTTAGTTGTTCTAACTCTTTTTTAATTCTTCTGCCAAAATCAATTTGGTTTTCAAAATTCATTCTTCTTTTTGCACAGACTTCTACTATTTTATCTCCGTCAATGCACATTTCAGTAAATTCTTTTTCGAACTCGTTCCAAGTGTTAATATTATTTTTTAAAACTACTTTAGCGACTTCCTCATTACTTCTAGAGAGCATTATTTCATACTTCTCTTCACCAGATAGGGATTTTATTTTATTAAGCAAGTTAATTTCCCTAGCTACATTTTCTTTATTAATTTCCCTAGTTGGGCCATACATCCTTGTTTTTCTATTTTCTATACTATTTTCCGTATCCATTTAGGGTTTTTTTTTTTTTTTTTTTTTTTTTTAAGGACCTTAAAATTTATATTTCTTTTGGGATACGTTTAAGTTGAGAATGGGATTTCTTTATTTCTTTGTTTTCATATTCGACCAGGTATGAATCGTTTTCAAGTATTTCTTTTATTGTTCCTTGTCTTTCATATTTATTGTTCAATTTATTCTGACTTTCCAAAATACTCGCTTGAATGAATACTTCATCACCTATGTTGAATTTTTCTCTTTTATCTTTTACAAATTCTTCACCATAACTTGAGGTTTCGGAGTTTAATTTTTTTAATTCTTCATTGTTCGGATTTTCCCAAGCTTCATTTGGAGTTCGTCCTATTCCTCTATGATAGCTATTATTTAATTTTTTAGTTACATCTAGTATAATTTGGGCTATTTTGTCTTCATCTAAATCTTCTTCCGGAACCTTTCTTAATGCCTGCCATATGTTTCTATGTAATCGTTCTATGCGACCGTTAGATTGATGTTTTTCAATTGCAACTTTATGGTGTTCGATTCCGTTTTCATCATAGAAACATTCCATTGTTTTTGAGCAAAACTCCTTTCCGTTGTCGGTAACAATTTTTCCTGGCACGCCCAATTCGTCAATAAATTTCTTCAGATATTTTTTTATCTCAGCTGATTCTTTTGATTTTATTAAATATGCATTACATTTCCTGGTGTAGTAGTCTATGAATGTTAGGATGATACATTTTTGATCAATGGACATCATGTCAGCCGCAATAATTTCCAATGGTTTACTAGTGGTTACGAACTTTTCTCCTCCTAAAGATTTTTGATCGTTTTTTATACATTCAGTACATTTTTTTAAATAATCCGCAATAGAATCTTTGAGTTTTGGCCAATAAAATTCTTTTCTAATTTCGTATTCAAGGATTTTACTTCCGCCATGAGCTGTTGCTTCCTCATGTGCTTTACGAATTATTTCTTTTCTATCTTTTACTTCAGGGAAGATTTTTATTTCATTTTCTGAAACTTTGTAGTACCAAGTGCCGTCATTACCATGTAATACATTTTTATGTTTTCCTTTTAAGTCTTCTCTTGTTTCCGGTTCTTCATAAATTCTACTAATTGCATCAGCATCTACTAATTCTTCACCTTTTCTATATTCTATGTCAAAATCGTATTCTTGTAATTCTTCTCTTAGTCTTTCCATTTTCAGACTGCCAAATACATGTTTAGTTTTCATTGCTGTTAGTGCTGAATGGTCTGTTATCACTTTAAATTTCTTTCCTCTTAAATAATAATCAAAATACTTTATACTCCAAGCCATTGCAAAAAATTCTAATTCTGTAATGCCTAATTTTGTTTCTGCGACTGTTAGTTTTTTAGAAGCCCATTCTACCACTCTGATTTCATCATCGATTTCTTGTTGTAGTGCGGCACCTATTCCAGTTCTTGATGCATCTGTTGATAGGATAAACGGTTTTGTCATATCGGGAATATTTAAGCATATGTCTTTATTTATCTTCGTTTTTAATTCCATAAATACGTCATTACATTCTTCATTCCAGTCGATACTTAAAGCTTTGCCTTTTAAAGCATTATATAAAGGTGCAGCGATTCCAGAAAAATTCTTTATATACTTCCTGTAATAGTTGCAGAAGCCTACAAACCTTTGAAGTTCCTTTTTTGTTTCGGGGACTTTAAAATCTAAAACCTTTTTGGCATGTTGTTCTATTGGAAATTTTCTTATACCATCAATAAACATTCCTAGTATTTTAATTTTTTGTTGTTTATACTGCATTTTAGCTTCGTTAATTTTAAATTTTTTCTTTTCCAATGTTTCAAATATTAGTTCTAAGTTTGCGTCATGTTCGTCTTCGGTTCTCCCAAAGACTATAATATCATCGAGGTATACACAGCATTTTTTATCTATAAATTCATTCAGTTCTTTGTCCATGATCATTTGAAAGATTGATGGTGAGTTTTTGAAGCCCTGTGGCATTCTTGTGTACTGGTATAAACGATTTTTGAAATAGAATGCCGTTTTATATTTGTCTTCTGGTCTGATCTTGATTTGAAAATATCCGTCCTGTAAATCTAGTACAGTAAAAAACTTCATACCTTGGGTTTTTTCTATAATATGCTGTATTAATGGAATTGTGTAATTGTTGTCTTCTACTAAGTTGTTTAGGAACTGCATGTTCGAGGTTATTCTGACTTCTCCTGTTGGTTTTAAAACTGGTCTTATTGGGTTACACCACGATGATGTGGATGGTTCAATGTATCCTGCTTTTAATAGTTTTTCGATAGTTTTTGTTGCGCCTTCCAATAAATTGTATGAAATATTTCTACGTTTTATGTTGACTCTCTTATTAGGAGGTGTGTTTATTTCACACATTATCTCCTCGTATCCTTGACTTATAGATTCATCAAAGAGAGTAGGGTGTTTTTTGATAAGTTGCGCGAGCAGTTGTTTTTGTTTATTAATTTTGTTAAGAGTGTTTAAGCCGATTAAGATGTCAAATTCTTGGTTCACCATATCAACAACTAGGCATTCTTCAGTTATGATTACTTCATCTACTGCTAATGTTATGCTGACTTTATTTCTTACTTTTCCTATAACTCCAAAAAGATTCTTAAGCGTAATTTCCTCGCATTCTTCTTCCTTTAATCCTCTTTCTAGGCATTTTTCTCTGCTAATTATTGAAACGTCGCTTCCTGTGTCTAATAGTGCTATGATAATTTCTCCGTTTAAACTGATTTCTTTATATCTTTCCTCCTGCTTAATTACTTCGATTTTCTGAATTTGATTTACTGTTTTTGATTTTATTGCATCATTTGCTTTTGATGCTCTGACTGCTACTGTTGTTTTTGTTTCATTCTCATCCTTGACTTTTGATGTTTCTACTATAGGCAGTCTAATCGTAGTATTTTTATTCTTTTGTTCAATGTTTTTTATATTTTCCTTTTTCTGGAGCTTTTCAAATCTTCTTTTTTCTTTCATTCGTTCTTCTTGTTCCACATTTTCTATCCATCTTTCATAATAGTCGAGTTCTTTAATAATATAATCATATTCTTCATAAATATCTTTTTCTATAATATATTCTTGAAGGATTCGTTTTGGTGTCATGGTAGATTGTGATGTATTGCAAATGACCATTTTAGCAAAATCAAGATTCAAATTAGCATTGTATGCTATAGGGATAACTCTTTTAAGCCATATACTTGTCTTTTCTAATTCTCTCTGTCTCAATTCTAAAATGCTTTCTAAAGCCTTTCCTTCTACATACTTTTTTATTCTTCCTTTAAATTGTCTCCATGTTATTTTAAAAAATTTTTCTTCATTGTTTACCAATAAATCTGTGGTTTTTTCGTCACTGTTGAAAAGAAGAAACTCCATCTTATCCTTATCTAACAAAATATTTCTTGCTTTGAAATACGTCTCAAACTTCATGCAGTCTACTGGTGCATGTTCTAATCTGAATACTATGACTTTTGTATCCTTAATCGTGCCCGCGTCGGGTGCCATGTTGAGAATAGTTAACATAAGGGTACTTTATTAAATATAATGGCTTATATAGCCTAGGGGTAACAACATATTATGTTAATATCTTTTAAATTGTTTTAAGAAATTTAAATTTATGGTGTTGATTTAATTTAATGGTTAAATTTACTATCACATGTTTTTGTTAATAATTTGTTGATATTTTTTAAGAACAGACATTATTTAGATGTAAGACAGTATATTTTAAATCAAATTTAATAACAAAATTAATCTTAAAGTTATAAATGGTGATATTATTTTAATTGAACTGCCTATAGTAGTGCAGTTAATTATATACTGTGGTGATCGTTTTCTGAATTAATTTATAAAAATAAAATAGATTGCGATCGATTTGCGTTGTTTTTAAAAAATTTTTATAAAAGCCATATTTGACTTAGTAAAAATTTTCGAAAAAGAACCTGTCAATGTAATCAAAAGCAATTGACCCCACCAAGCTTTTTTTTTAATTTTTAAAAAATTTGTTAAAATTCTATAAAACTGCATTAGATTTTTTTATACACAAAAAAGATGTGAATAGAAATTTCTTTATATTACAGCGAGCTTTACATGTTTTGGTTGCAGATGTATTTTAATTTTATTATTATACGCTTTAACTTTTTTTTAAAAAATACTCGACAGGACAAAGTAAGGATTTTAAACATACCATACCCGACATAGTGCACTTTAATTGTTTATATTAAAATATTTTTTACACTTAAAGCTTTTTTTAGAACGACCAGTAAGTAATTTACTTAAAAGTAGAAAAAAAATTATATGCAAGTTTAATTTATTTACAATTTGTGTTTACATGATGCTGAGTTCTTTTGTGATACTTTAATCCGTTTCTAGTAGTCAATTTTTTTGAACATCCTTCTATCTGACATTCATAGATTTTCTTTTCTTTATTTTCTATCTTTGTATGAATCTTTAGATTATGTTCTTTCTTTTCTTTAACACTAGTAAAACTTAAATTACATTTATCACATTTAAATTTCCTAACTTTATCATTATTTACTTTTTCTATCGAAGCACATTCTGTTTCAGTAGGCAACAATCCCATAGAAGTCAATTCTGTCTTTACACATTTACCTACTTCTGATTCTTCATCTAAAATATTAGTGTCTATAATGGCAGGTAACAATCCCATCGATATCAATTCAGCCGTTTTATCGTCAATTAAATTAGTATTAATTTTTTTAAGTTCAACCTCATGTTTAGTATATACATTACATTCATCCGCTACTGGCTCAATATCTTTTGTCACTGATTCATTCTCATTAACTTCATTTGTTATCTCTTTAGAAGGTTCAGTTATATTTACATCTGGTTTAATTTGAGTAGAAGATGATTGAATTATATTTTTTCTCTTAGCAGTTTGATTAGATTTGTTGTTTATTTTTCTTTTCCTTTTAAAAGAGTATTTTTTTGTTGGAGATGGAGATGGTGTACGAACTGGAGCTGGAACTGGCTTAGATGCTGCCCTTTTAACCCTTTTTTTAGCCTTTTCCAATGCCTCGGCCTTTCTCTTTCTCCGAGCTGCATTAAAAACTTTTTGTTTTTCAGCAAGGCTGGAGAAATCACCCAACCTAGCACAATCAAACAAACGCCTGACTACTTGATAATAGTGAGGAGTTATGTCACACTTCGTACAGCTCAATAGATCTTCTGCAAGATCTAATGAGGGGTATTTGAAGTTACAATAAGTGACTTCGTTTAACTCCTCACTTTTATCGAAGTCGACGGGCTGTCGATTTAGGATGCTATGGTGGGATAGAGCATCCAAGGCCATTAGCTCATCCTCGTCCAAATCCTCCTCTCCGTCCTCTTCGCTGATAGAACGAAGCAGTTTTACATGATAACCGTTTATACGGCCTTTCTCATCATGTAAAACAAAAAGCTTCTCTCTATTTGCAAACAGTTCATCTTCATTGGTTTTATTTTTATTAATAATCTTCCAATGTGTGAATTCTGCTTTCTTCGAAGATTCCGGATCATTAGAATCTACTTTTTCTTGCCTTTTTTCAGCCAACTCATCATCGAAAATAAAATACTCTGCATATGAATGATTTAAATTGCCATGGTTCGGCAAAGAGAAGTTGTTGCCCAATTCTTCATATGGTCTGTCGTAAGAAACATCAGGACAGGAATTATAAAAATTGTCATAAAAATAAATATTTTGATCATTAAATTTGTTTTCTAACCAAGTTTCCTCCTCAATATTTTTTCTTATTTTTTTGCTTATAGGATTGGAGGTTTGAGCTGAAAAATTTCCAACTTCCAATAATTTGTTGGTTTCCAAATTGGAAATTCCCTCCAAAACTGTGCTTTTTCTTTTTGTTGGTGTAATAGCATTTTTTAAAGGATTTGTAGGTTTAGCAGACATGGATTCATAATACTTTATCAAATCATCTACCTTTAAATTAAAACTTTGACACTCGAGATAACCTGTGGATTTACTAAGATTATTATCGGATATAGACAAGATTTTTGCAGCATTAAATGTCTTTTTCATGCATTTTAGAACCATGGCTTCACGTGTATCTTGAACTTGCGATTGATCAACTGATCCTGATTCATTGATGTTAGTCATTATTGGGGGGGGGTCATCAGAAAATGAGTTTATATAGAAAAAGTATACAAACAAATTAAAAAAGCCCGCCAACTGCGAGGGAAAATAATTAAAAATAGATTTTGTGAAGGAGCAATTTGCTTTTTATGCAATCAGATTTGCTGATTTTTATAAAATAACAAGATTTTACGTCATATGCACTACTAAATAGAATCAAAATGTCTCTAATAGAGATTTTGACTGGTTACAATTAAATCATTTTTTTGTTAAAGAGAAATAAAAGTATTTGATTGCAAATTAATATGAAAAAAATTTGTTGTGTACTAGATTTGAACTAAAGTATTAAAATTGTACATTTTAAACTTCAAAATAATTTTTTTAATTTTCCTGTAATTTTTATGCAAATTTTGTCGCAAACAAAACTATAAAGACTTACAAAATTAATACATTTAATATCCATATTCATAAATGCTTACATCGCCTAAAGAGATTTTGTTGTTTAATTCTTTTTGAACCTTTAGATACACTCACACTGCGTGTAATAATTATCTGTATCGATTATAAAATAAGGCAATTCGAATTTATAAACAAGTTTTTGCAATTATTTTATGAAACAAACCATTTTCTTAGCCATTATTGAGCGCAGATTATTATTGGAGTCGTGTGACAAAGAAATTTGAAAATTGTTTTTAGGCTTTATGGTGCAATCGTCATAAAAAGGTTTTTGAAAAGCAACGTCAAAACTTCCTACAGCGAATTAATAAGCGAACAGATATCTATTTAAGATATTTTTCTTAACTATTCTTTTTTTAAAAACTGTTATATAAAGCCTCAATTTTATAGAAACCTTTAGTTTGAAGAATTAGGCAATCCGTTTTTTCGGAATTAGGTCGAAAAAACGGATTGTCGTCTGTCTTAAAGTGGCTGTCCGATTTTAGTCTCGGATACGAAAAAACAGACAACTCTTCTTATTTTTCATAAATGAGAAATTTTTGTCAACCATATTTTTCAGCAACATAATGTAAGACCACATATCTAATTTTTAATAAAAAACCGATTTATAGACAACAATTATGAGACAATGTTCTCGCCTGCATTTTCTCCGGATTTTATCCGCTTGAAAATCTTTTGGGAGAACTTGCCAGAATTTTTAGGTTGATCGAAATGAGTATGATGACAAAATTCACTAAAAAAATCAATTATATAATTGGCAGATTAATAGTGTAAAATTTTGTAAAAAGCCAGTAATTTTATTAGAAAAGAAATTAATAATATTAGTTATTAACACTGAATGCTCTGCAAAATATCATTCATTTCTATTTATGAACTGTCATAAGATTATGCACCGCCTTTATTATTTAAAATTAAATAAGTTTAAATAAAAATGATTTATAATCAAACAATTAAGAATGTTCTTTGGACTAAAAAAAGTTTTATTTTATTTTTTTTTAGCTTTTAAAGATACAGGAATTTTTGAAAAATGGGATCGTTGTAAGATTATGTAACAGACTGTACAAATATATACTTTCGATGTTTGTTTATGACAAAGTACGCAATACGGTTCTCTGGTCAGTTAAAGTTTTCGCACATCCCTTCAGACCTATTTTAATCTTACATAAATATTGTTTAAAAACCTTAATTACATGCAATCAACTATCTTTTAAGGCTATAAATACAACACATTTTTATTAAATATTTTTTATTTAAAATTCAAATAAAAGATCAGTAGAACTTTCTTCATTCGGGGACTTAGGTTCGTCTTTTTTATCTTCGAATAATATTCGTTTATTAACATTTTCCGAAGATTTTAATGTACTATTTAAATATGTGATATTTGACATCGATTCGGAATTTATTGAATTCAACATTTTTCTTGCTTCCTTACTAGATCTTCCACTGAATGAATGTTTATTCGAGATACTACTTTCTGATGTTTTCAATTGGATATTATCTGCTTCGTTAGTATCAAAATAAGAAATGTTTAATTTAGAATGAGATCCATTTTTTGAATCTTTATTCTCTTCAGATATGAAAGACAGTGAGTTTAAAGAATCTAATTGTATTTCTTGGCGATTTTTATCTAATTTTACAAAGCTTTTAACAGATTCGTTTTGTTTATCATTTCTAACCGTGGCCACTTCTTGATCCATCAATAATTCATCTTCAATTTCCTCGGCACTATTGTTTGAGAAAACATCTTCTTCACTAAAACTATCTTGTTTATAAACTTCTTGCATATTTTTCTCTTCATTCTTACAATTATTTTTTTCTTCTTTATTAATCCTCTTAATTTCATTTTCCAAATCATCAATTAAAATGTTATTAAGATCAATTTTAGATATTAATCTATCAACATTGTTTTTTATTAACTCGTTAAATGCTTCCTTTTCATCTTTATCTGTGTAATTTTCTAAAGAATCGATAAATTTATCTTCCAAAATGGCATTAAGTGATGTCATATTGGCTTTTATCATTTCACATATCCCTAAACTAGAAGTTGGTTGTGCTGATATTGTATTATTAATAGTTCTTTTCCTAATAAATCGTATCATATCAGTAGGGTTAGCGACTAAATTAGTAAACTTTAGACCTAATCTGTGATTATTTATAATTTTTAAACCATTAGTTTCTACCCTTAATCTTATTAGAGGAAGTTTAAGGTTATCATCCAACATATTAATTGGTTTATTCTCCAATGGTTCTTCTATAATACGTGTGGTGTTAATATCTTCTTCATGATCTAGTGATATTTTAGGCTTTTTACTTTTATTATTGATTGATGGTTCATTTAATTCCTTTTTTCTAATTTCGAATTCTTTATTTGATTTTTTAATCATCTTATAAAGCATTTCTATAACTAAATTTTCAAGATTATCTGTATCTAATTTTACAGTATCCATTAAAAAATTTCTGACAGTAAACAATTTTGTCTTATTTAAAGTAGGCGGAAAACCAGTATGTGTATTCAACTCATGAATTTCTAAAATGTAACAGTATTTTTCTCCAGTTTCGCTTTCACATAATGATGTTCTGACTGTAGAACCAGATTGTAAAACTAAACTTGGACCTTTTGTTATATTATTATCATGTTCATGACCATATATGATTAAATCGAATTTATCATCAAAAAGAGATTCAGGAATGTGTTCTTTATTTCGTGGTACTCTATTTTGGTGTAGAATTAATATACTGTAATACTTTTTTTGTGTATTTGGCTTATTAAAAACTACCTTACCTTCTATTAAACAGGTGTATAATAATTTATCTTTTATATGCCCAATTCCATAAATAACTACATTTTCTACTATAATTGGATCTATTACAATCTTATCTGCAGTGTATTGTCCTATATAATTAATTAATCCAGCAGAATGTAAAATATTTAATGTGCTTATTCGATTAATACCAGAGGGATCATCATGATTACCATGGATAGCAACAATAGGAATAGATATTGACACATTTTCCGACATTTTATTTAATCTCATTAGTTCTTTATGTTTACTTTTAGTTCTACCAGTACAATATTTGTTTAAAAGTTGAACTGTCCTATCTATACAATATCTACTTGGTCTATTGTCATGAAACAAATCACCGCCTTGTATTATAAAATCTACATTTTCTTGTCTAGCTATCATAAGAATTTCTTCAAATGTATTAAACGAATCATTTCCACGAATATCGTCATTTTCTTTAAATCCTAAGTGGTTATCTGAAGTAATAAGGATTTTCATGGGATATAAAAATTAACTGAACCAATGAGATACAACCAGAAGATTTTTTTATAAGGACAGTATAAAATTATTACAAATGTATGATTTATGTCTAATTTTTTTTTACATTTTATATTTTTTTTATTCGTTACCAAAAAAACAAATCATATTTTAATTTTAGATGTAAGTCTATTTAACAAATTTATGTCACCCCTTTATGAAAGTACACATCACCAGATTAATTTTTCTTTCTCTCTCTCTCTACGGGTGTTACAGAAGTATAAAAGATGATAAATATCAATTCATAAGTTATCTAGGTCTTTACATGTCAGTAATCACAATGTGTGTTGGATTACTCAAACGATTTGTATGTAATAAAATGTTTGAAAACATACACAGACCTTTGGTTTGTGTATCTCTACCAATCAATTCTACAATGTTTTTACTTTACTACTGGCCGATACTCTTTCACGATGGAAATCAACTTAAAAGAATGAAAATGTATTCTAAAGGAAGTTGTGTGTCTACATTTGCAGATATTTGTCAACATTTAGCACCAGAATTAGGCGTATTTTGTGAAATTTTCGATGTAGAAGTTATTGGTTGTAAATATCAGAGATGTTTCTTGGTTTTATATGGAATTATATATTTACTTTTCTGTATTAAAATGTCAGGTGTTAAAGGTATTTGGCCTTATTCTATTCTCGAACAGAAAAATGCATTAGTTCAAATGGGATTTTATCTGGCTGTTCTTTTTCTTTCTATTGGAATATATGAACTTATGGTTTTATTGTTGAAGAAGAAAGTCGTAGAAGAACAACGAAGACATAAGCATAAGAAAGAATAAGTAAATTTTATATATTAAAATTATTGTTGTTTAGTTAATTTTTTACTTTCTTAGATCATTAAAAATAAGTATAAAATAATCTATTTTTTAATTTTAATATACAACAATTATTTAATTTACATAAAAATTTTATATGGATGTTTAAAATGAACAGAATAAACTTCGAACCTCTCATCAAATCCTTTCATAAACTTTTTACCATGAAATTTAAACACCAAATTCTTATGATCAAATTTAACACACTTACAACAAAAAACGCCTTCTCCCATAGAAGCAAAACGAGCAGATTTATTCAGTCCAAAACCAAATAACTTAGGGAAAGTTGGAGACCATCTAATCGAAAAATTTCCACAAACAACTCCAATTGATAAATTCAATCCTTTATAAACCATTATTCTATAAATGTACATAGCAAATATAAGACTTTGTCTACAATTAAATCCTAAGAATACACTACATTGATTATCGTGTTGCTCAAAAAGAATGGTTTGAAATGATTTACAAAGTATTCCTAATATGTAATTGTAAGGAGAAGATGTTATTGGATTTTTAGAAGTTGAGGAATGTATTTTTAAAAATATGAAAGTCGTTATTTCATGTGAGATTTTATCATCTTTTGAATGAACAAAACCAGGTGTGGGAAGTAATGTATTGGTGTCTAAAGTTAAATATTCGAGATGTGATAAAGAACAAGTATTTAAACCGTAAGTAGGAATAAGAGATCTAGTCTTTAACCAATCATTATATGAATTAATGTCAATCTCAAAATTATTCTTTAGACATTTTGAATTTAAGATAATGTCTTTTACTATTTTAATATCTCGATTTCCACCTTTATACAAATCAATATTATTCCTTACTTCTAGTCCTTCAGTATATGAACAGTAAATATTCATGTAACAATAAATTGAATATGGTTTAAAATATGAAGAACGTCTACGAATAAAATCAGCACATCCCAATAAAGGAAAACAATTCCAATCACCAATATTTTCAAAAACAAATATTTTATCATTTTCTATAATTTTATGAACAACAAAACTCGCAAATACCAAAGGTAAATTAATTGATTTAACACTTATTAAATTTTCTTCTATCATTATAGAATAAAAATAAGCATTACAAAGATTTTCTCTAATAAATTTCTTGTAAAGATCAATTAATTTCATAAAAAAATTGTGATTATCTATTTTTGTGTCTATGATAGAAAGTGCCATTTTAAAAAAATTTTCTAGATCTAATTCTGAATCCAAAGCAGTTACAAATATAAATTTACAAAAAGTTAATCGTGGAATAGTTACAATGATTTTCTTTATTCTTTTAAAATTATGTTTTTTCTTAATAACTTTTTTAGAACTTATTATCATTTGATTAAGATTTCCAATTAATTTTTCATTGTATCCATTTAATTTCTCATTATTTTTATCAAATTTATTATTTGATCTATCTATATTTATATAAGAAATATCTACATGCGTATAATTATTAGATGATAAAATATATCTAATAGGATTTCTACTTACATTGATATGCACAGCAGGATACTTCCCCAAACAACACAACTTATTTCCACTAACATCCAAATATTTCAATCGTCCTAAATTTGGCAAAGATGTTAATTTATTATTACAGAGTTTAACAATCTCTAAACTATTATTTTGATTTAATTTAAAATTTTCAAAACCACAATTATCTAAATCTAAATAAATTAAATCTTCAGTACACCACAAAACAACCTTCTTATTATTACGACATATTAATCTCCTTATTCCTCTACACAATACGTTTTTTATTTTTGTATTAGAAATATTGATTAAATTGCCATTTGCAGATAAAACTTCTAATGGATTAAAAGATAAATTAAGATTATGAAATTTAAATTCAGAATAAATAAAAGTTATTGAATTATAAGATAAATCCATAAAATTTGCTCGAACATCACACCAAGATAAATTATTATGTGATAAATTACAATGTTGGAGTTTTTTAGATATTTTGATATTTTCAAGATAATTATAAGAAAGATCAAGATAATTAAGAAATTTAAGATCATCCAAACAAACATTCTGAGCAAAAGAATTTTTTATAATTAAAACTCTCAAATTTTGACAAGATACAAACCAATTATGTTTTATAGAATTAATTACAAAAATGGTAGCATTAGGAATCAAAGTAAATGTTGATGGTACATTACAATTTTTTGTATTTTTATCTTCAAGAAAAAGACATTTATCAAAAAGAAAATCATCTCCTCTCAACCTAAATAATTTTTTTCCAAGTGTTAAATACATTTCACCAACCAAATTTAGATTATTTAAAATATTACCAGCAGTCATAAAAAAGTTTGTTCCTAGACATTCAAATGTCATTGAATTATTTTGACCGTTATCAATATTATTGATATGAATAATTCTGTATTTTATTGTATAATTTTTAATTCTAATAAGTTTTTTCTTTAATTTGTATCTTATTTTTATTCCCAGTAATATTGTAGAGACTTTTTTAGAGACAATTCTCGTGATGATTTTCATGGGGATATTGGGTCAAAAAATTAAAATCAACGACAAATGGAAAAAACCATTAAAAAACCAATCAATTTTTGAAAGAAAATCAACTCTAAAAAAGATTTACAAAATGTTTTTTTTGACCGTTAAAAATCAATAAACATAAAAGATAAATGAATTTTAAAGTAAAATCATCAAAAAATAAAATAAAAAGATGTTTTCTAATGATCAAAAAGACATCACATTTTGTAAAATTAAAAAAATGAACATTTTGTTACTTACAGCGAAGTAAATTTAGACGATTTAACTTATATTTTTTGATACCTTTTTAGTGCATGTTTACCTTTTGTAGTTTAAGGGAAATTTCAAACCATAAATTTACTATTGATCTAATCCCTCCTTTTAAACACTGATTGTGTCTGAATGAAACTTTAAGAAAGGGTATTAGCCTTTTAAAACTGTCATAAGATGACACATTTATTTACTTCAATTTTATTTATGGCAAAAAATTTAATCAAGACAAAATTAATTTGAATTATTAATTGTCGAACCCGACTATAAATAGTCTAATTTTATAATAAACACCTTATGTCCACTATTGTCAACATTAATTATCTCACATGTCAAAGTAAGTACGTTTTTTTGATGACATTTTTATAAAATGAAAGTAAAAACTTTATGATTTAAAACGTCTTTTTGTTTGTGAGTTTTAGACTTCAACTAGTTGGATATTAACAATTTTTTTCATTTAAAACAATTTTTTATTAAACGTACAAATTTTTTTTTAATTTTAAAATCCTATTCACTACATTTCAAATTTTTTTTAACTACCACAAATCTAATCACCCTTCATCCCTTTTAAAACCCCCTTTTTTCCCTAAATTTTTATTTATTACTTTACCCTTTATGAATAAATACACAGGATACTTCTTCAAATTCATTTTATTTCTCTCTACTGAACTTTTTATTATTCTCAAAGATAAAAATTACGATAAGAAAGTCATTTGCCTTTGTACCATTACTTCTCTTTTCCCTCTCTTTGTTATAATTTATTTTTATATAAGAAGTGAACAGTACAGGACTACATTCTTAAGAAAGACCTACAAACCTTCTACTAAATTATTAAGTGGAATATTCCTAGTAGAAGTTGTCTTAATATCTTCTTTCTTCTTTATAATTACTTCTTATTTATGGCTTTTACTCATAGAATTTTTATTATTATTCGTTATTGATTTTTTACTTTTTTACCAGCACTCATCTCGAAAAACAGTTCAATTAGAGAAAAACGAAGAATTTTTCAAAATTTGTTTCTTACAAAAAGATTACAAAGAAGGGAATTTACTGTGTTTAAGGAAGGGAGAACTTGTACAAGTAGTAGATAAAAAAGGAGATAAAATGGAAGTTAGAAGGTCAGATGGAAGGAAATTTTCTATTCCAATTGAAATTGTAGATGACAAGTTAGATTTATTCTTATAAAACAAATAAAAAGTTATTAATAAAATTGTAATTTAATTAAAGATTGCTGTTATAAAAAAAATTAAGATTAATTGCTTATGTATTGCTTGTATTCCCTGTGATCTACAAAAAGAGACAACATGTTTATGGATTCAGTAGACTTCCAAAGATCGTTCTTAATGGTAAACTTACATATTAACATAACAAATCCTTTAAAATCAAATGCATATGCAACACTTTAAAATATCAAAATTAAATTTTTATATAATAAATTCCTTGTTGATGCTAACCTCTTACTAAGGTGCTTTACATCTTTAAGGGCCCATATATTATGCTTTTCCATGACTTCATTGTACGTTGTTCCTGGTTATAGCAAATAGTTATAGTTCAATTTCATAATTAGTAAACACTGGTGTCCGTAGTGTAAGGATAGTCTGTTCTTATGTAATGAGACTTCGAAGACGTCACACTTACTTAATTAAAATTTTATGCAAATTAAAATATTCACATTTTTTTAATGTCAAGTAGTTTATTACATTCTGTCATAAATTTAAAAATGTTTTAGATCGCTTTTAAGTTCCTTTTAAAAAAATTAGATTCTGTAAAAGGTAAGTAATAATCGTTTAGGGAAATCCCTCAACAATAATACAAACCAAATCTTCTTTAAACCACAACTTCTCATAACCATCCCCCATTTTTATGTAATTGACTTTAGAAATATCAATCTTATAAATAAATTTTGATAATTAAATCTATTACATTGATTTTAATGATCAAAACAAAAAAGTTAAACAAATTCAAAAACATTTTTAAATCTTTTTTATTCTGATCAACATTTTTATTAATCAATTTTTTTGACACATGTCTATTTTTATAAATAAATCTTACGTAATTCTCTACCCTCATGAGTTCCCTTTCGTTTACTTACGGAGTTGTCATGTCAGGAAAAACCAAGCAATTTATTCATAACGTTAAAAATGAAAAGAAATCGATTCTGGTTTTAAAACCAGATACGGATTTTAAATTCAAAGGGAATAGGATTGAATCTAGGAATGGTACATTTGTGAATGCAGATGTAATAATATCAAAAGATATGGATTTATACAATGATATCTGTTATAATAATTATGAAAAGATTTATGTTGATGAATCTCAATTTTTAACTGAAAAACACGTTGATCAACTTAGGAGAGTGGCTAGTGATAAAGATAAAGAGATTTGTTGTTATGGGATACGTACCGATTTCAGAAATAATTTATTTGAAGGATCTAAAAGACTTTTTGAAGTTTGTGATTCAATTTATGAAATAATAGTAAAATGTAATTATTGTGAAAATAAAGCAAGTCATAATTTGAAAGTGATTAATGGAGAATCGACTTCAGAAGGAGAAAAGATTAATAGTCAATTTTTAACTTGTGAAATCTTTTTTCCGACTTGTTATGGGTGTTATAGTAGGATACTAAAAGAAAAGAAGTTATAATTAATTAAAAGGTAATTTTGGAATAAAATTAAAGGTTGTGTATATTAATGTAGATATAAATAATTTTAATTTAACAATAGGCCCATTAACTATAGGCCTTTTATATTTACAATATGCCCATTAATTTTATTACATAAAGTTACTCCTTAATATGCACAGTAGGTCTTTAATTTAATTACAAAAAATATACGCTTTAACACTAACAATAGGTCTTTAATTTAATTACATTAATTATACGCCTTAATATTAACAATAAGCCTTAACACTAACAATAAGCCTTAATGTTAATAATATGCCTGTATACAATAATAAACCTTAATATTAATAACAACAATAAAACCTCATATTACCAATTTAAATAACCTTTTTATTCAAGAAGTACTCCTTCAAACTTCTCTACAAACCACTGCATTGCTTCTTCCTTAGTAATTTTATGACTTTTTCCTACTCTCGATCTAAGTCTCTTCCTTTTACTTACCCTATCCCCTGGTCTCTTAAGATCAGCATAAAACATTAATCCAAAGATACCGATATCAGGATCGTACTTAATTCCTAAATCTATGTGTTCTTCTACACCAAGACCAAAACAACCAGAATCACTAAAAGCAGACTTATTCAATTCGAATTCTTTAACTCTAAGAGCACTCTTTAAGATTTCCAAAGCTTTATCTCCTGCCACATTCACATGACAAGATATTTTTTCATTTCTTCTAATCCCAAAATTCCTAATGGTAAGTCTAGATTTAGAAAAAAGAGGCTTTTGACCAGAAAGTTGTTCTAAAACTTTGGCAGCCTTGTTGAGTTTGGCTGCGTTACCACCACCGACATTTAAGACAATGGATAATTTTTTAAGTTTGATTTCTCTCATTGGGTTGGTCGATTTTGCTGACATTTGGGGGTTGTAAAAAATTTAAAAAATTATAAAGAAGGTGACTGCATGAATTAATGTGCATAGAAAAAGGAAATGATTGCATATATTAATGTGAAGGAAATAAAGTTGGTGATTGCATAAATAAATGATTGTATAAATAAGTAATTTAATAAACAAGTGATTGCATAAATAAGTAAGTAATTCATCAATAAGTTGTTTTTTACATAAGTTGTTGCATATATAAGCTGTTTTTAACATAGGTTGTTGCACGAATAAGTGGTTTTATTAAAAAGTAATTGAATAAACGTACTGCATAAATGAGTGATTGCATAAACGTTTATGCAAATTTAATATAAATAACCGTATTTTTATGCAAGAATAACTAAGAAAAATTTTATTGAGATTAAAACATACAACCCAACCAAAAAATTATTGAACTAATCGCGTATCTTATTTTTCCAAATACCCACAACATTCCATTTCGCATTTTCACTCCCTATGCATAAACCACTTTTTTTTAATTTCTTCTACTACACAAATCCCTTCTTCTCCTTCCCTACAAATTTTTAAATTTTTCTTAATTTCTTTTTCTGCCATTTTAAAATATTGAGATCCATTTTTTAAATAAACAGACCCATCCTCATAAACCACCAATTTTGTATTAGATTTACCATTTCTAGTAGTAACAGTAAATTTTTTAGAATAAGAAGAGTTGTCTTTATCAAATTCAAGATTGAATGGTTTTTTAACAAAGAACATTATAAGAAGGGGGGGGGTATATGGAGATAAATTTAAGAGATACGATACAAAATTATTAAGATAAGGAATACACACTCACATAATCTTATTATTTTATAGTAACACACATATATTAGTTAATCTTATTATTAGTTATTTACAAAACTTGGTTTAAATATCCTTTTTAGTTAATGACACACCTATATTTAATTAACCTTCTTAGTATTTAAATATTCGTCTTGGTATTTAAATATCCGTCTTAGTTATTTAAACAGCCTTTTTAAAATAGAAATTACTTTATTTTTTTTAAATATCAAATACAACCATCACACTTAATGGCACATTCCCATAATCCAAATTTTCACCATTTTTATCCACGATCTCTTTTATTCCTTCATTTGTATTTAATATTTTAGATCCCGTACTTAACCCCCTTAAGACTCTCCTTATATTTTTTTTAGTTATAAAATTATGCAAAAAGTAATTTATGCTATTATTATAACAAGATCTGTATAAATTAAGATCTCCTTGAATTAATTTTGTTTTTAAAATGAAATCTTCTTCTAAATCATCTTCTTTTGGTAAATTAAAATTAGAGAGAGTATTTACTAATAAGATATAAGAATAATGTTTAGGGAGATACCCTAAGATAGAATCCAATTGTTGTTTAGTACAATACCCTTTTTTATAAAGAGAAGTAGTAAGACATACTAAACTACTCCTTAATTCTTTAGTATTCCATAATATTTCTATAGTAATAATTTGAAGTAAACCACTTAAATCCTTTTTACTAAACAAGACGACTAAAGATAATAAATAGAAAGTACTAGAATATAAATCAACCAAATCTTCTCTTAAAATAATATCAACCAATTCCAAAATAAAAGAATCATCTTTATCTTCTAAATAAATGAAACCCAAGACATCAAAAAGAGAATTATAAGAAGAAATAGAATTAATATTCCTAATATTATCTCTAATATAATCAAAAAATGGAATACGAAGATTAGATAAATTTGATAAGGTAGGGGGTCTACTATTATAATCACAACCTCCATTCTGTTTTAAATAATATTTATATTTAAAAATACAAAGTAATAAATTAGATGAATATTCATCTTCTCTATTAGAAATTATAAAATTTAAAGTGATAGGAAGTAAAACAAAGGGATCTACTCCTAAAGAAGGGATATCCTTTAACCCAATAGAATTAAGGAAGAAATCCCTTACTCCAAATTGTAAATCTAAAAATTTTCTTAAATAAAAAAAAGCAAAATAACGACCAGGATGATTTAAAGATAAACAATTAATTCCTATAAATTGAAAATGATTGATTGAAATTAAATATCTTAAAGAAATGATATTTAAAAAAGATTTAGGATTCATTAGATTAATATTCACTAGATTAATATTGCTATTCATTAGATTACTACCATTAAGATTACCATTGCTATTATTCATTAGATTACTACCACTAAGATTACTAAGATCATTACCATTGATTCCATTAAGATTACTACCACCATAAAGATTACTACTACCACTACCATTACCAAATCCATTAAGATTACCATTACCACATCTATTATTCAAATGATCTTCTATTATTTTAATACATTCTTTAATCACATTTTCATCTCGGATTTTAAGACAAAGATAAAAGTAAATGATCATTTCTTTATCTAAACTTGAATTAAGTAATTTTGAAACCCATTCATCCCCAAACATAATCCTACAATGATTTATTATTTCTGATATCATTCCTCTATAATTATCTTGATTCTTAAGAATACTCCTAGTGTATTCTAAAGTGTTATACATTATTTCTTCTTGTTCTTTTATGGACATTTTGGCTCCAAATTGAATTGCATGAATAAAAACATCCTTAAATTTAGAAATTGCATGAATATTCTTCCTCCTCGTGATATTAAGAAGGATCTGATATTTTCTAAAATCAAATCCATTAATAGAAGTTAAGACACTTCCTAAAATTTGGGTCATATCAATACACTCCGGGTATTTAGAAATGAACAAATTGTAAATTTCAGAAATACAATCTTGAAGATCATTTTGTTTATAAAGGAAAACAAAACAAGAAAAGAATTTAGGAGAATTGTCTTCAAAAAATGGATGAATATCCTGATAAACCAGAGAATAAAAAATTTCCAAAAGATTAAGATCATTTAAAGGAGAAGGAGATTCTAAATAAAATTTAGTAAAAAGAGGAGACGTTTTAAGAATAGATTGGATGATTTCAGTATAAAGTTGATTTGATTTCTTTAAAGATCTAAATTTTTTAAAAATGGAATTTAAACAACGAAAGTAACGGGAGATGTATATGGGATTAGTATTAGGGGTATTATTAAGGGTAGGGGTGGGGTATTCATATTAGGGATTCTGGGATTATCCAGATTATTAAGGGTAGGGGTATTCATATTATTAAGATTGCCCATATTATTAAGATTATGAGCATTAGGGATACTAGGATTTTTAAGATTATGGGCATTAGGGTTACTACTAAAATTATTCTTATCACCATTTAAAATCTTATCTACTAAATATTCTATAAAATCTTCCCAAATACTTCCTTTTAAACTCATAATCTCAAGGGTATCACAATATAGTTCAAAATTTTGTGGTGTACTACTTTCTATTAATTTATAAAAAATATTTTTATGACTTAAAAGATCTCTTCTCTTAGGAATCTCAATCCAATCTTTAATCTTCATTTTCATATAAGTAAAAGCTATAGGATTATTATTATTTAAAAGAGATAAAAACTCATTAATTCCTTCTACTGTATCTAATCTTAATTCTAAAGAGTTTATAATTGAATCTTGTGGAGATTGAAGAATTTGAAAAAGTAAATTTTGCATAAAATGAAGGGGTAGGGAAATTTTAAAAGAAAAATTGTATTGTATTGGGGGTATAGGGAATGGGGGGGGGGTATAATGTAGGGGGTAAAGGGATATTAGGGATTAGTAGGGGTTATAGGGAAATTAGTAAGAGATAACGTATGGATATTTTTCAAGGGTATGTATGGGATTTAAGAGATACAGGGGGTAAAGAGGGATGTGACAGAGATGTATGGGATATGGGAAAGTATGTATGGCAGGAATTAGGAGAGATGGATGTGTAACGTGTTTGAAACTTCCTTAGGGTACACCTTATCCTTCTATACTCCCACATCTCTCATACATTACCCTCCCACATCTCCATACATTACCCGTCTACATCTCCATACATTCCCTTCCACATCTACTTATCTTAACCTTCTCCTATCTTTACCCCCCTTAATGTCCCTTAGAAATCCCTTCGTTCTCCAATGCAAATCTTGTAATTCTATCGTCTGTGACTCTTTTTCTCTTCTTGATTATAAAAATTCATCTCTTATTTTTAATTCTATTGCTTCTACTGTAACTTTAGATTCTTCTAAACACACGGATTCAGATACAGTTTATTCATTTATAAGATGTAAATGTTCTAATACAATAGGGAAGAGGTACTATACTACTAATGAGGATATGAATGGATATTCAGGAATGTACTTTATTAGTAAAGAAAGTGTATTTTCTTATATGTTAGGAGGGAATAGTGAATGTAAGAGTGTGACTTTGTATGAAATAGCAGAAGATGTAGAGAAATTGCAAAAATTGTGTTTGTTTCTCTATAAAAAAATAAATAATACAAAATAATTAAAATAAAATGGTTATAAATGGGTTTATAATTTAAATATTTTCTTACTCTTAACCTTTATATTCCCATATTATCACCTTTACATTACCCTTTATTATCTCCTTTACATTACCCTTCATGCTCCTTACTTCTAACCCCCCCATATTATCACCTTTACATTACCCTTCATGCTCCTTACTTCTAACCCCCCCATATTATCACCTTTACATTACCCCTAGCCTACTACCCTTAATTACCCCCACCTTTAAACACCCCCTACCCCTCAACTCTTAATCGTACCCCACCTTCATACACCCCTTTACCCCAACACCCTTACCTTACTACCCTTCATACCCCTTTACCCTTACCCCCCTTCATGTACCAACCGGACATTAACACTTTTTTAGAAGCTATTAAACAAGAATTTGAAAATATTAAGAAGGACAACAAGCTTTTAAAACAAGAAAATTTAAAATTAATTGAATTAAATAATCAATATTTACAAAAATTGAATTCCCTTTCTTATAAAGAGAAATCTGTTTTAAAATTAGGAAGTGATTGGGATGTAGAAGGAGATAATATTTTTGAAATTTCTTTAAATTATAAAATTTCTATAGGAGAACCCATTACATCCCTTTCTATTTCTTATGATGGGATTTTTATAGCTTTTGTTAGTGGGAATAATGTTTATATTTTAGTAGATCAAATAATTTATTTATTAGAAAATGAAAAGATGGTGAAATATGATAAGTATAGGAATAAAAGATTAAGAAGGAATAGTGTTAACAATGGTGTTAACAATGTGAATAATAGTGTTAATAATGGCGTTATTAATAATGGTATTAACAATAATGTTATTAATAATGCTATAAACAGCATAAATAACAATACTAGCATTAATAACAATCCTAGCATTAATATCACAACCATAATCAACACTAAAAAAGTATTTTTCTCTAAAGACAACCATTTACTTTTTATCGTAGAACCAGAAGGTTTTGTTAAAATTTGGGATATTAAAGAACGATCCTTTTTAAGATCTTTTAATCTTCCGGAAGTTAAAAGTTTATATTCTTTAGGAGATCTGGTTTATGCAATTTCTATTGATAGGACTCTAAGGGTTTATGATAAGGATAAAATTATAATTGTAATTACTACTAATGAAGATTTAGAAGGACCTTTATTCTTATCTAAAGATAAAAAACAAATTTATTGTAAAGGGAAAGGATCCTTAATATTTTTTGATTTAGAAAGAAGATCTTATAATTCAATGCCAATTAAACAAAATAATAAACAAAGTAGTGATCATAAACAAAGTAGTGAGCATAAACCAAATAATGATCATAAACAAAGTAGTGAGCATAAACAAAATGATTTAAATGAAGGACCATCTTTATTATCTAATTTAACTTTAATTTCTAATCTTGGTTTTTTATGTTTAAGTTCTAAAACTACTCTCAATTTTTATAAAACTAATCCTCCTCGGTTTTTATCTTCTAATCAAAATGAAGAATGTAATTTTTGCCTTTGTTCTTTTGGGAATGTCCTGGTTGTGGGGCATAAGAATGGAATATCATTTTATGATATTAAAAATAAAAGAAAAATGAAAATTAATATAGAAGATAGTAATACTTATAATATTGATTGTAGTGAGAATAAGATAGTGACAGTAGAGAACAGGGGTGTAATTAGGGTGTGGAAGCATAAATAAAAAAATTAAGGTTTTAAAATGTAAAAAAAGGGTATATTGTATTAGGAGGGTATAGTAAGTATGGGGGTATATTAAGTATGGGGTTTGTTTAAGTATAGGGGTATATTAATGCAAATGATTGTTTATGAGAATATAATCCCTATTACTACCCCCTTACTACATACTCTAGTCCCTATTAATATACCCCCTTATTACATACTCTATTCCCCTTTACTACATACCCCTCTAAACTTTATTAATATACTCCCTACCCTCCTGTACTACCCCCCTATACTTAACATACCCCCTTACTCTTTACATACCCCCTTACTCTTTACATACCCCCCCTACTTTTTACTACTACATTTACACTACACAACCTTTTATTTTATAAACTCCTCAATATCTCTTATCCAAGCATCCCTTTCTACTGTACATGAACTATAAAGTATTACATTATTTTCTAAAGATGCTATTTTGAAAGAATATTCACTATGAATCTCCACTTTACACCCTTTTAGAAGGAATATTTTTTTAACTCTATTAGTTTTATCATAACAAACCAAGGCCTGTCCTACTAAACGGAAATTAAAGGGTTCTAAAATAGGAGAAAGGGGATTAGACATTAGAAGATAATTAGATCTTTGATCTAAATCTTTAGTAATATTAGTTAAAACAAAGAATTGTAAATGATTAATACAATGATGATCATTATTGTTGATATGATCATTATTTATATAGCCACCATTACCATTATTATTAATACCATTATCATCATAAAGGTTACCATTTAAGATTGTTATTATTACATTATCTCTAATTTTCTTATCATAAGGATTATAAGATAAATCTAAATCTTTTTTTATAAAATCTCTAATTTGAGATAAAGTTTTCTTAATAATCCAAGAGATAGGATTATTATCATTTTTAGATTCAATTTTAAAATAATAAATCGTATCTTCTATTCCATTCTCAAATTTATAAATTGTATTCAAAATATTAAAAGTAATATCTTCAGTGATTTCAGTCCCAGGCCCATAAAAGGAAAAAGAAGAAGTAAGGGTCTTATTAAAGGATTTCTTAGGGGAAGGGGGGTCTACCTTCTTCTCTAAGGTAGGGGGGTTTTTAGGGGCATAAATGACATTAATAGGAGTAAGGGAAAGAGAAGGGAAGGGTCTAGAAGGGAAAGAATTTTCATTTAAACTTAAAACTGAGAGGGGGTTATTAGAAATACTATAAAGATTCTTATTAAAAGGGCTGTCCTTGGTAAGGGGGGTGTTATTAAAAGGGGGTTTGTTTCTTAGGGGGGTGTTATTAAAAGGGCTGTTCTTAACAGTAGGGATGTTATTATTGAAAGGATTTTTGTTTTTTAGGGAAGTGTTATTAAAAGAGTTGTCCTCAGTAAGGGGGTTATTATTGAAAGGATTTTTGTTAAGATGATTATGCCTTTTAGTAAAGGGATTTATAACACTACTACCACCTTCTTTAACACTACTACCTTCTTCCTTGTGATTAAGTCTCATTGAATAATTTTTTACTAAATCCATTACTTTACCATAACCTTGATCATTATAATTTTGTTCACTGTCCTTTTGTTCTACACCCTTAACTATTTCCTTTTTCTCTAATAAATCAATTTTTATCCTATTCCCTATACTAATCCTATTATCTACACTAATACTCCCTTGTGATTTAATACTCCTTACTTCTTCTTCATCCTTTACTTTATTACACTTCATTTCTTCTCTATTCCTATTAATATTATTCTTAATCTCATCATTAATACTTTTAATTCTACTACTCACGGATTGTGGAGAGAGATACACATTTTCAAGATTTTCCTCTAAATTTCTTCTTTGTTCCATTTTAAGGGAAGGAAAAAAACAAAAATAAAAAAAGTGATGGTGGAGAGTAGGGGGGGGTATGAAAGGGGTAAGGGTAGGGATAAAGGGAAAGGGAAGTAATAAGGGAAGGGATAAGGGTTGTTAATAAAAATAAAAAAGGTTTGTTAGTAAGAATGGTTATACTTAAAGAATCTTTTGGAATAAGATTTTTTATAAACCTTAAAATATTTTTGTTATTATGCATTTAAAATGACCATTGTCTTACTAATACCCCCTCATTTACATTACCTTTTAAAAACCCATAACCGTGTTGTAAACTTTTTCTTTAATCAACCTTAGCCCCTATTACAAAGCCCCTTTCCTCTGATCCCTTTTTAATATTGAAATCCCTTTTTTAAAAAGACAAACCTTATAATTAACTTAGGCCTTTTTAAACATACAAATTTTATTATAAACATACAAACCTTATTATTCACATACAACCCTTATACTAACGTATCCCCTTTTTTTATACCATACACCCCCCCCCCTTATTCTTAACCACCATACACCCCCTTTTATACCATACCCCTTATTCTTAACCATAATCCCCTTTTATACCATACCCCTTATTCTTAACCACCTTTTCCTCATTAAACCCCCCTCCAAATGAACAGACTTAAAGATCGAAAATCCCTTGAACCTTTAGATTATGAAATTTTTGATTATAGTTCTTATGCTTCTACTTATTTCCCAGAAAATATTAAAATTAATGATTCTTCAGATCCAAATTCAAGATGGTCAACTATTTCAAATGATCATAGACAGTTTTTAATTTTAAAAATCCAAAGTTCTATAATTTCTAATATTACTTTTGGGAAATTTTCTAAAATCCATGTTTGTAATGTTAAAGAAATGAAGATCAGTGTATCTTTTGATAATGTAAATTATATTGAAGTTTACTACGGGGGATTAAGAAATGATATAGAACCAGAGACCTTCAATCTAAAAACCAAAATTAATGGAGAATTAATAATTTCTAGATTTATAAAAATAGAACCACTGGCAGCTTGGGGAATGAATTTCAATTATTCAATTTGGTACGTATCACTTTGGGGGATTTCGGAAGTAAAGGAAATTTTAAGGGAACAAAAAGAAAAATCAAAAGTAAATCAAGTAAAAGATTGTTTAAAAACCTTAAAAAGTTTAGGGTACACAAAAGAATATGAAAGTTTATCATTAAAATTAGGAGAAGATAACCCAGTACTTTCTAAAATTAAAAATTTGATAGAAAATGAAGATTTTGAAGGAGTAGAGGAGTACGTTTTAGGATTAGAACCAAAAAATTTTGAGAATTTTATAAAAGAAAATGGATACATAGCCAAATGGGAAGAAATAACCAAAAGTGGGAAATGTAATAGAGATGGTGGGAATGGAAGTAATAGTAAAAGAGACATTAATCATAATAACCTTGATCATAATAACAACAATATTAATAATAATATTAATACTTTTATGTCTTGGCCTTGTGAAAGGGGTGGTCATCAAATGGTTACTGTTGATGATAAAATTTATTTATACGGGGGCTGGAATGGTTTAGAAGAATTAGGAGATTTTTGGGTTTATGAAGGAGAAGAATGGAAATGTATTTTACCTGATTCTTATGAAAAAAATATTAATTATGAAATTAATTATGGTGTTAATAATCCTTATCTATCCCCTACTCCTCTTAATGATCATTCTATTCCTGTATCTTCTCCAGGTAAAAGAAGTTGTCATAAAATGGCTACTAATAATTCTGAAATTTACTTAATAGGGAGGTACATTTCTAGTATAACAAGAGATATTAATTCAGTAAGTAATGATATTTGGGTTTATAAAAGGGGTTGGTATGTATTACCTTCTAAAGATAAAAATATACCTCCTAATATTTATGATCATTATATTACGTACGGGGATGGGGTATTGTATTGTTTTGGGGGGAAACAAACTGATGATGATGAGACATACGGGGGATTGTATAGAATTGAAATAAAAGAGGAAAATAAAGATGAAGTGGATGATTGTGGGATGGTTGAAAATGATGGTGGTAATAATGATGATTCTAATCATAGTTTACCTAATTATAATTTATCTGATACTACGGTATCTACCTTAAATACTACCACTCCCTCAAACACCACTACTCCTATAAGCACTACCACTCCTATAAATACCACTACTCCTATAAATACCACTACTCCTATAAATACCACTACTCCTATAAGCACCACTACTCCTATAAGCACCACTACTTCCTTAAATAGTTCAGGCTTTTTTAATAAACCAATTGAAAGGTGGTTTACCCTTAGAGAAGATCTTAAACAACCTTCTAATACTCCTCAATTAAGGGGGAGATTAGGTCATACTATGATTTATATTCCTAAAAATCATATTCCTGGGAATATTCATAATAATTCTTTGGTTATAATTGGAGGTCAAAGGGGAAAAGAAAATTTTAAACATATTCAATTTTACTCAATAGATTTCGATACGGTTTATGAAACAGTTCAATTTCCCATAAAAACTGAAGGGCGTATTATTCAAAGGGCTCATTTGTATGGGGAGGATTTAATTGTATTATTTACTTTTGGAACTGAAAAAGATTCAAAATTAGATACTTTTTGTTTGTATTCTTATTCCTTAATTAAAAATAAATGGAAAAAAATTATTACAGATGATACTTTAACTCCTTTACCCCGTAGTGCTCATCAATTTGTTAAATTTAAAAATCATTTTTTACTTTTTGGGGGAAATGTTACTGATAAATCGGATAAGAGACAAAATGATTTTTGGAAATTAATTTTAAAAAGGATTTCTATAGAAGAAGTTAAAGAAATACTTAAATTTAAAATTAGAAAATATAAAGTTTTAAACTTATTAGATAAAGGATGGAAGAAGATGGGAATTGAATTTTTGCAAATGAAAGTTAAACCTTTGGTGACTCCTAAAAATGCAAATGAATTTGAGAAATTGTGTGGGGAGTTTTTTGATAGACAAGATGAGAGTGAGTTATATGAAGAAATAGAAAAAATAATTAAATAAAAGAGTAAAAAAAATAAGATATGTAGTGTTGTGTAAGTTTAAGAGTGTAAGGGGGTATAGTATTGTATGCGGAGATAAAATATAGGCCTATCGTATCCTTATACCATAACCTGATAAGGTATCCTAATACCATAACTTAATAAGGTATCCTCATACCATAACTTAATAAGGTATCCTCATACCACAACTTATTAAAGTATCCTAATACCATGGGCATCCTTAGCCCATAATTTACTAAGGTATTTAAGCCCTTCTAAGACTACAATTTTCTTAAGCCTATGATGCCCCTCAATCTTCACATTCCAATTTTTTTTATGTACCCCCCTTAATAAAATGGATCTACTTACATTGGTCATAAATTTAGAAAAAGAACCAAAAGCTTACACTGAAGAATTTAGAAGACAAATCCAATCTTATACTAATATGTGTAAACTCCCTAAACAACCAACAAAAGTTTTAAGACAAACTTTAGATCTTCTTATTAAATTTTCATTTGTTGATAAAAAAATGGTAGCAGAGGCCATTTTAGAAAGTGTGGCTTATCTAAAAGCATACAAATTGAAGAAAATTGCTTTATCTGCCGTTTTAACTTTAACTTATAAAAAATTAATAACACCAAGTACGTGTATTAAATCCATTTTAGATTTTAGTTCAGATCCGGGATATTTCATTAATAAAGTAAAAACGATTATTAATAAAGATTGTACTCCTATTATAAAATATTATTATGAGATAGGAAATGAAAAACAAAAGATTTTTTCTTATTATTTCCTTTTAGTTCTATTTTCTAAATTTAAAATTGATATTCAAAATGAAATTTGCAGTGGCTTATTTGGAGAAGGGAAGATTAAGAAATTAAGTTTTAGTTATTTTTTGGAACTGATGTCAGAGGATTTAGGGAAACCAATGGATTTGTTGGATGATAAATCAAAAGTATTTGGTAAAAGGATTTTTGAAGATATTACGAATAATAAAGAAGAAAGGGAAATTAAGATTATGAAGATGAGGGTTTATGTTCTTTTTAAAAATAGATTTAAACTAAAATCAAGTGTGATCCCTTTAGCTTTAACTATGATAGATCCCCTTAAAGAAGATGTTAAAAATCTAATGAACATTGTAGTAGATTCAGTAACGGAAAAAGAAGTAGAAGGAGTTTTAAAAAGCATAGGAATACATTTTTGTAGTCCATTTAAAGAAGAAGATATGATTTGTTATGGATTAAATCTAATGAGATTCATTTATATTAAATTTGATCCTATTGAAAGTGAAAATGAGGGTGATATGGATTATGAAGATGAGTCTAGTAGTTTAGATAAGGGTATGGATAATGAAGATGGTAGTAGCCTAGATATTGAAGATGAGGACAATATTACTAATGTTGACCCCTTTTTGAATACTTTAAAAGATCTTATTTTAAATTACGTGGAATGTTTTAAGGATTCAAAAGTAAAAAGTATCACGTACGCGTACAGGGCAGTAATAAACGTAATAAAAAAGAAAAAGAACTCGGGTAGGGAAATTAACTTCATCTTAAGGAAATTAAGCAAAGAAGAAAGACTGGATCTCCATAAAAAGAATAAAGAAACAAATAAAATAGAAAGGGAAATGTACAAAGCAGAGAAGAAAGAGATGTGCAAAAAGAAAAGTAAAAGGAAATTCAAATTGAGTAAAAAGAGGCTTAAAATGAACGTAGGGAAAAGGGTTAAGCGTAAGTGAGTACGTAATGAAGTTGAAGGGGTCGTGTTATAATGAGAGTGTATGGGCTAATGGTTATGAGAAGGCGTATGAAGTTCAAGATAGTAGTTTTAGAGATGGTATGGGGATATTGGTTAATAAGACGTACAGTCCTTTTATAATACGTACAGGCCTTTAAGTATACGTACAATTTTTTGATATACGTACAATCCTTTGATAATCCGTACAATCCTTAAGTATACGTACATTCTTTTAAGTATGCGTAAAGTTTTATATGAATACGTACAGTCCTAAATTAACATGTAAAGATCTCCAATATACGCACAGTCTTTTGATAATCCGTACAGTCTTTTGATAATGCGTACAGTCCTTTTATAATGCGTACAGCCCTTTGATAAGACGTACAACCCTCAATGTAATACGTACAATCCTTTGAATATTACTTAGTTTTTTATAAATTCATTGCTTTTATAAACCATCCTGTTTTCGATTTTCATGCAAATAAATTTTTTAGTTTTATTTAAGCTTTTTTGCATAAATGCATTAATTTTTATATTAAATCTCCCCTTTAACTATTTTATTATATTCCTCACTATCTACTTTATTAAATCTCCCCTTTAACTATCTACAGTATTAAATCCCTTACATATCATACTTCCCCTCAACTTACATTATTCATTATTATGATTTTTTTTAATCCCATGATTTTAAACAATGAAAAATTAGAAGTCGATGAAATTGACAAAGAGAAAATAGAAGTTGATGGTCTTAGTGTTTACATAGAAAATTTCAATAAATATCCTGAAGTCGACTTTAATAGGACGGGGTTTAATGCAATCCAAGATATTTGTATCACGAGTATTTTACAAAAGAAAGATTTATTATGTAGGAGTGTTATTATTAGTAAAGATTTTAATTCCAAAATAGATCAAAGGTTATTAACTTGGATTACTCCTTTAATTTCTCTTATCCTTAACAAATCTAAAATTTTAATTATTGTTCATAGGGATTTATGCGAAATTATCAAAAAGGAGATATTGGCTCTTATTAAAAAAAGGGATACCCTGGCTTACCCCAAAATTGTAACAGTTTTTAGTAAACAAGAAGGAGATTTAGAAGATTTGGATGTTTTAATAACCACACCAACCCACGGAAACCAACTTTTATTAAAAAAGAAAATTAAAGATTTTGATCTCCTCCTTATCGATGAATGTCTTAAATTCAATGAAAGTAATTATTTTAAAAATGTTTATGAGATAAGGAAATTTTTAGATTTTAAAAGTCAAGTTGTGGTGTTTAGTACGATTTTTTCTAAAGATAATTTTGAAAATATTCAAAATAAAGAAAGGGTAGTAGTAGAAGTAGAGAGTTTAGGAGAAATTGAACAAGAGATAAGATATAGTAATAAGGAATATGGCATTAAGGATTTTAATAAGGAATATAATAGTAATAGTAAGGAATATTGTAATAGTAAGGAATATTATGGTAATAAGGATCATAATAAGGTTAACAGTAATAATGATTATCATACTAATAAGGATTCCATTAACAACAAGGAATATGGTGACAACAAGGATTCCATTAAAAATAGTAATATGGACATTATTAATTTAATAAAACAAGGCAATTTTCAATTAAAAGGTTCTTGGAGAAATGATTTACAAAAAGATAAAATTTTAATAATTGTAAAAGATTATGATAAATTAGAAAATCATTTACTAAAAGAGAAATTTCCTTTTAAAACTTTAAATTTTAAAGGAAAGAAGGGCGACCACATTACTAAAGAAGAAATTTTTTTTAGGGATGGGGTACTGGACGGGTTTAGGAATGGGACCTTCCCTATTTTAGTAGTAAATAGGTTTAATACTCGGAATTTGAATATTTCAGGGTTGTCCTTGGTTTTATCTTTGGATTCCGTGGACAATATCAGAGATTATTTATTTAGATCAACTCTCCTTAAAAAAAATGGGAAAATGATGACTTTCGTATCAGAAGAGAATTCTTATGGGTTTTTAGAAGAGTTAATTTGTACTTTAGAAGTTAATAAAGTAGAAGTCCCTGATTTTATGCATAAACTTAAACAAGAAAAAAAAGAAATTAAAAAACCAATAAAAAGAAATAAAAATTTTAATGAAGAAAAAAATAAAAATTTAAATGAAGAATTAGAGAAAATGAGTTTGACTGAAGATAAAGATGTATCAGAAGATGAAGAACTGAATGTATGGGGGTAAAGTAAAATAAAATATTTTAATTAAAAAAAAGTAAGTAATAATTAGGGGTAGGTAATGGGGTATACAGTAATAGGGGCGGGCATAAAGTAATGGGGTAGGTAATGGGGTTATACAGTAATGGGGGGTATTGGGTAAGGGGATAGTATTAAGTAAGGGTATAAAGTAATGGGGGGGGGGTATACAGTAATGGGGGGGGGTAGTATTGGATAATAAGGTATTAAGCAAGGGTAAAGGGGTACTAAATAAGGATCCCTACCATGTACAAAAATATCATTAAAAATATTAATTAAAAATATCATAATTTATTCAATTTCATGCATCTCAAAATCAATTAAATCAAAAGGCTTAATCTCTCGTATTTCTTTCTTATTAATTAAATTTAAAACTGTTCTACGGACTACTAAGGAATAATGATTTAAGAGAAGGGATAACCCATAGTAATTCTCTAAATCTACTTTATTTCTATTAATTAAATATAAAATAGCAAGGACCATTTCTTTTTTGTAAAGGAGAGATCTATTAAAAATAAATTTTAACATTTTCTTGTCTTGGGTTTCTAGGACGTACTTAAAAATTAAAGATAGTAATTCTTGTGTAGGGGGGTGTATTAAGATTTTTTGTAAAATTTCCCTAGTGCAAGGGGGTTTTGTGATGTAAATGATTTTAAAAATTGGTAAAGCCAGTTCTGAATAAGAAGAAGAGAAATGTAATAAAGAAATAATCTTTTGGGGTAAAGATAATGAAAGGGTCGTCTCTATTTCATTTTTAGAAGGGTTTACTTCTATAAAGGACTTATTAACCCCTTTCACATTTGCCTTATTATTAACATCCTTACCTTCTACATATTTACCCTTACCACCTTTAGACTCTAAAACACCCTTACCTTCTACATATTTACCTTCTACATATTTACCTTCATTAATATCCTTACTTTCATTTTCACTTTCATTTTCTCCATTTTCAACCTCCAAAGATAAGGCCATCCCATTCAAAAGCAATTTTAATAAAATTTTAAGATGTTCTTCTGGTAAATCCAAATCTAAACCTTCTCCAAATTTTATATAAATATTTAAATTTACTTCTACTTCTCCTATTAATTTTAATAAAGCGTATCTCGATTTAAAACTTGTATTTTTGAAATAAAAATCTTCTAAATTTTCTAAAATTATTTCTTTTTGGATAAAAAATAAACTTTTACAATTTTCTATTACAAAATCTTCTAATTCTTTTTTATCTCCGAGTTTGTTAAGGAAGGGATAAATTAATTCTAAAAAGTAAATGTTATTCTTAAGAAGTTGGTAAACCAATTTTAAAACTTTAAATTTTATAAAAATATTTTTTAAATTAATTTCAAAAGTTTTAACAATCTTTTGCTTAACGTACCAATCCTTAACTTCTCCCTTTGAAATAAGGAGATCTTTAATATTTTTAAGGGTTTCGTAAATCGTATCATTTCTTTTATTTTCGGCATAAACTAAAAGATTTTTCCAATTTTCAGTTGAGGGGTTTCTTTCAATTTGGAGAGAAAGGACATTGATTTTGTCCTTGATCGTACCATTGACAAGGATTTTCTTCTCAATTTTAGACATTGGAGTTTTCATTTTTTGATCTATAAGAGAAAAATTATTGTGGGGAGTAGGGATCTGATTGTCTTCATTGGGGCACAAGTTGTTTTTAAGATTCTTATCTTTTGCTTTATAAAGCTTGGCAGATTCATGATCTCGTTTTTTTTGCTTTTTGCCAACAGTAGCATTTTCTATTTTACTTTGCTCAGCAGACACATTTTCTATTTTACTTTGCTTAGCAGACTCTTTATCTTCATTTTCGCTTTTACTTTGCTTAACAGAGTCTTTATCTTCATTTTCGCTTTTACTTTGCTTAACAGACTCTTTATCTTCATTTTCTATTTTACTTTGTTTAGGAGACTCTTTATCTTCTTTCTTAAATTTCTTATCTTCTATTTTAAAGCTACTTTCTTCCTTTTTTTGCTTTTTGTCAGAAGTGGCATTTTCTAATTTGAGGCGCCTTTTCTTGGATTTTAAATCATTTTTTATTTTATTTCCTTTGTCATTTGCAGATTCATAATTTTTAACATCTTTATTAACATCTTCATTAACATCAACATCTTTATTAACATCTTCTTTCTTATTTATCCCAAATATCGATGTCTTTGGTTCAAATTTCGATTCTAATCCACTTCTTTTCTTATTCTCATTTCTTTCAATTTTTTTCATTTTTTTCTTCATGGGTTCCCCAGTTTATGCATCTTCTTCCCGGAAATATTTTTAAACTTTTTTGCATAAAACCAGAATTTAACATAAACAAAAATGATTTAAAAAAGAAATATTTTGAATTATGTAAAATTAATCAAATTAAACATAATGGTAATAACAGTGGTAATAATAATTTTTATTTGGCAGATTTAAATCTAGCTTATAAAATTTTAAATAATGATTATTCTAGAGCCAGACTTCTTAATACAAAAATTGAAGAACAAGATTCAAATTTTTTAATTTCAGTTTTGGAATTGGAAGAACAAATTGAAAATATGAAAGATTTAAAAGAAGTAAATGAAATGAAAAATGAAATTTTAAAGAGAATAGAAGAGTGTAAAAAGAATTATAAAGATCCAAATTATTTAAGTAAATGGGTTTACTATGAGAGACTCCTAAAAAAAGTAGACGATAAAGAGATTGAGATAGAAATAAAGGGAGTAAGTAAATAAAGGGTGTAAGTAAGTAAATAGGAAGGCTCTATTTTTATGTTAAAAATAAAGCTATGATATCCAAAGATATTTTTTTGTGCATAAAAATATAGTCATGGTCTTTAAGCCCCTCTCATTCCTAAGAACCCCCCTTGTCCTTAAACACACATACCCTTACCCTTACACACATACCCTTACCCTTACACACACACCCTTGTCCTTACACACATACCCTTACCCTTACACCCTTACCCTTACACTCACATTTCTTATCCCTTTTGCTCGAATATCCGTATTTTTAATAAACATATTTTAGTTAAAACTAATATTTCTGAACACCCCACAACCAATTTCTCTTCCATTTTACTTAATCCTAAATTAAATTCTGCTTTTTGTTTGTCTGTGCCTCTCATCGAAAAATCACTAAGCTGATGAATTAATTGTAAAACGGAATAGCCTTTAAGTAAAAATTCATTAATAAAATTTAAATAATTTGCAGAATCGACTTGTTTAAAATCTTCTAATGGTACTATTCCTATTATATCTTCTATAATTAAATCATCTTTGATATTAATAAGTGGTTTAATTCCTTGTAACACATTTATTGATCTTCTTAAATCAAAATTACAAAATTTAAAAATTTTTTCGTATTCCCGGTGACTCAAATTTAAATTTTCATTTTTTCCGATTCTTTCAAGTAAAAAATTTGATGAAATTTGAAATTTAACTTTAACAAGTCGGGAAATCAAAGGCGAGATTATTTTAGACAAATAATTCGTAATAAAAATAAAACGAGTATTTTTACAATCTTCTATGATCCTCCTAAGACAATGTTGAGCATCATCCGTAAGATTTTCACATTCATCTAAAATCACAGTCTTAAAATTAACAGTTTGAGCGTATCCTTTGATTTTATCTCTTATGACTCCTATTCCTCTCTCATCTGAGGCATTTAATTCAAGTTTATCTTTAGAAATTAAATGAGCAAAAGTGGTTTTTCCTGTTCCTGGTGGACCATAAAGAAGCAAATTAGGATGATCTCGGAGTAAAGACGAATTTAATAAACGTTTAACGTGAGGTTGACCTTCAAATTCAGTTTCGGATTTAGGTCTGTACTTTTCTGTCCAGAGTTGGTTCATATTATTTAAGAGGGGTAGGTTAAGGGTACAGGGGGTCGTGAAGGAGATCTGTGAAAAAGTTTATGACAGTTAAGTAGTTTATTGGGTAAGAAGTATGTTACTTATATTCTTATAATTTATATACCTCTAGTTTTCATATTAAAATGCATAGATTTAACAAAAGTTACACACAGGAACATAATTTTTAACGGTGGCTTAGAAACAGTGTCTTTGTTCAAAACATTTTTAATTTTCCACAGCTTCCTCTTATCTTATGAATATAAAATACAAAATCTTCTTAAACAATTCCGAGTATTTATCATGAATTAAAAAACAGAATCGGGTTATACTCATAAAAAATGAATAAACTAAAAGAAAAACGTACAAATTAACAAAAACACTCTCAACATAAGTTAAATTTGTGATTCCCATTTCTACTGAGTATCTGTAATATAAATTTAAAGGAAAACGTGAATATTTGTCAAGGATTTTCATAAAAAAGTGTTAAAACAAATATTAAATTTATTCAAACAAATGTCAAACAGGTTTCAAAAAGTAAAACAAGGTTTAAAAGATATTTTAGTTTGAACTGTCAAATATCATTTTTTTTATGGTCAAATTAATTTGTTTAATAACTGTCAAAAACTGACCTATCAAATAAAACTTTGTTATAAAAACAATAGCCCTTTTCTAAAAAAATGGATAAAAGGCTCAAAACTCTAAATGGCACTCCAAAAAATGGACCAACCTTGTATGTCATGAGAAGAGATCAAAGGATTTATGAAAATTATGCTATAGAATATGGTTATTCTCTAAGTTATGAGAAGAAGGGTGAATTTATAATTGGAATTGATTTTAATACAATAATTGTAAACAAATTTCAAAAAATGGTAATGTTCGAAGGGCTTGAAGAATTATCAAAAGATTGTTCAAAATTTAATTTACCGTTATTTTCTTTTGATAATTTAAAGTTTTTAATTGATAAAATGAAAATTAAAAATATAATTTTAGATTATTCGCCACTACGGGCTTCATTAAAATACGATGAAGATGTTACTAAAATTTGTAAAGATTTAGGGATTTATTGTGTACAAGTCGATGCTCATAATATTGTGCCACACAATTTATTAGAAACTTACAAAAGAACGGGGAAGTCTGTAAAAACTGATTTATTTAAACATTTTTTTAATTTTTTAAAAGAATTTAAATCTTTAGAGAAGCACAAATTTAACAAAACAAAGGGCGAATTCAAATTACCATCTTATTCTAAACACGATTATTTTATTGGCGGTTACAAAGCCGGCATGAACCAAGCTAAATTCTTTTTTGAAAATAAATTTAAAAAGTATGCGGACAAAAGAAATAAACCCGATGATAACGTTTTGAGTGATTTATCGCCCTATTTACACCTTGGGCAAATCTCATCTCAGAAAGTTTTAAAAGACGCCTATGATCTTTTTTATAATAAAGACGATAAAAATTTGGAATCTTTTGTTAATGAAATTTTTGTGTGGAAAGAAACATCTGAACATTTTTGTTTTCATGAAAAAAACTATGATAATTTAGACGGAGCTTTGCCTTGGGCCAAAGAAAGTTTATTAAAACACGCGGATGATAAAAGAGAAAAAATCTATACAAAAGAAGATTTAGAAGAAGGTAAAACGAAAAGTGAACTTTGGAATGCAGCACAAACTGAACTAAGGGAATTTAACAAAATTCACGGGTATGTGAGGATGTTCTGGGCTAAACAAATATTGAAATGGACAAAAAGCCCTGAAGAAGCTTTAAGTTTGGCTATTGAATTAAATGATAAGTATTCTCTAGATGGGAATGATCCTAATGGATACACTGGGATTATGTGGAGTATTTGTGGGACTATGGATCAGGGCTGGAAGGAAAGAGATGTGATTGGGAAAATTAGGGCGATGAATGAGATAAAAACGAAAAAATATACGAAAATGTGGAACAATAAAAAGGAAAAGGATGAGTATCTTAAACAAAGAAAGGTGAAAAGAAATAAGAAATAAAATATAAAATAAAGTCTTTTTTGATTGATCATTAATATAAAAGATATTTTTTTATAAAAGATATTTTTATTAGTTTATTTTTCGAATCGTAACAAACTTTTATGTTAAATTTACTTCATTTTCTTAAGTAAATCATTAACAAAATATTGAAGATTAAATTTCTTGTTAAGGCCTCCCAAAATCTTGAACACAAATTTCGTGTGTCCCATTTGATTTAAATCACTTAAAAACCTTCGGAGCTTATTTTCTACGACTTCCTGGACGCTATTTGAATGGCCAATTTTCTTAATAAATTTTGTAACTACACTTTTCATTTTTTGGTGATTTTTTGCAATTTTAAAAATCAAAAAATCATTTTCTAATTTATCGAGTGTTTCATCGATCGTGTTCGTGAAATCCGTATCTGTTGTATTGGGTGTGTTCCACTCTTTCTTCTTTAAATACCACAGACCAGTAGATTTATCTAAAAAATATTCGTTATCTTTAAATTTACAAATTATAAAATAATTTTTAGAGAAATTGACTGATAATAACTCACCTGAAGAAGGTATTGCAGTGGTGGTAATATTTTGTTTGTCTATAATAGTCAATCTCCCATCTATTTCGAGATATAAAATTTTATCTTTTAAAATATCAATAAAACAGACACCAACAGTACCAATAGCCGGGAAAAGAAGGTTGCCAGTTCTTAATTCAAAAATTTTAAGAACATCCGAATAAACACAAAGGTATTTAGAAGAAGCACAAATTACCTTAATTTCTCCATAGATTTTATAAAAAAGTGATTTGTCCCTTGTAACACTTAAACAAGACCTTTCTTTGTTTAAATTAATTTCGAAATCGCCAAATTTCCTAGAAAACTCTTCTAAAGGACGCGTATTTAAAGTTGATTTTTTGTAATCAAAAATAAAAAGTTTATCCGAACCAAAAGTAGTTTTATCGTCTAAAAGGGTAGGTACTATACGTTTTCTTTTTATCTGTGGTGTTAAAGGTTGTTGTTCAAGTGGAGATAACTGACTTGATGCTATTTGAGATGGTTTTTCTAAGTCTTTAGGAGATATCTGTGCAATTGATTGATTTATAGGCTGTTGTGTTGGTTGATTAAGATCCTGAGAAATTAGTTGATCAAAATTTTTAGTCCCAATCTTTTCTTCATTACTTATTTCTAAATGTTTAACTCCCTCAGTTAAACTACTATTTATATTATCATTTATAACCTTTTCGTCATCACCAATCTTCTTATTCGTAGTCTTACCCATCTTAATCTTCATTATTTTCTTATCAAACTCTCTATTCTGCTCTTCAGTGTACAATTTAACATTCTCGGCCGTAAGAAATAGATCACCATCATCAATAGGCATTTCTCTCTTAGATACATCTCCTAATTCATTTTCATTAAATTCTAATTTATTGATCAAACCGTCATACGAACAAAAATATAAAATATTGCCTTTATCATTCCATTTCATGTCTAAAATTGGCATATTCACCACATTTTTTAACAGTAAAAAAGGAAATGGCTTTTGTGTATTCCATAAAGAAATACTATTATCTTGACTAGCAAGCACAATAATATGATACGGTTTATTCATAAAATAAGTATTTGGATTGAAAGCAACGACTTCAATAGGCGCAACGTGCCCTACAAAACTTTGAACTAGATTTAAATTTTTATCAAAAATTTCAGCAGTGTTTGTTTTGTTGTTAAACATTAAACCACAGGCGAGTAGATCGCCATTTTGAGACCAGTCCATTCGAGAAAAAAAGTTTTCTAATACTACACCAGAAGGTGTCTCTACTTTATTAATAATAGTCATGCTACTGTACAAAATTAAAGCATCACTTCCTTGAGTGACCATTAATTTATTTGCTTTTGAATAAGCGACTCCTGTAATCTTTTCATTGTGACTTTTTATTTTTTTTACGATTTTTGATCCGTCAACAGAATAAAAAATAACAAATCCATCGTATCCAACTGACACCAAGTAAGAATCCGTATAGACTAATCCACTCACATCCCCAGTGTGAGACTTGTGTGTGTACTTAATTTCACCTTCCAAATCATAAATTAAGACATTTCCATCATCGTAAGAAACGCAAATATTTTTTCCATCGGGTGAAAATCGTACACACAAAGCAGAACAAGAATGTTTTTTGAAAGTTCGTAAACACACACCTTGATCATTGTAAAGGGAAATATCACCAGAAATAGATGAAGATACGAGATTATCCCCAAATAAATCAATAGAAAAAATACTTTTATGGTTTTTGACTTTCCCGTTGAGTTTTATCTTCGAGATTTTCATTTGATTGGGGTAAAAAAAGTTTTTTTAAAGGATAGTTGATTAAGATCAAGGAGCTTAGATGATTAGCCAACTAAATTTTAAAAACTTCTTAATAAGAATTGATTTGATCAATAACCAATTTAAAAATTTATTAAAGTTATTTTTATTTCAAAATTAGCTTATTAAGGTTTTTTAAAATAATTAATTTTTATTATTTTCTTTATGATCCTCTTGATCAGAATATTCCATTTTATCACAATCTACTCCTTGATCATAATATTCTTCTCCATACAAAGGTTTCTCTACGTACATAGGATTGTAAGGATAATAACTACTTGTGTAATAACCCGGATATTCATAAGTTGGTGTAAAGTTATAATAATCATTTACTAAATATGTTTTTTGAGGGAGTATCCCGTCTATATACAATGGATGATATCTAAATAGAACTTCTCTTTCTTGATCTTCTATTTCTTTAAGAGGTATGTACTTCCAATAATGAAGCTTATTCTTTTCATCTTTTTTTAATTTAACGAATTCAGGATTTTTACTTAGAAGCTGGCGGACATTTCCTTTCCAAGTCATAGAATTACTTTCTTTAAACATGTTCGGGTGTTTGTTGACCATATAAACAAATATCATTGATGAAGTTGCCTTTTGATCTTTAGAAGATAGAATAGCCTCGCGGATAATCGAAGAATAAGTGAAGTCTTTACAGACTCTAATCTTTTTAGCCATTTATGCGGGGTGAGATTTAGTTCTATTGTATAAAAGAGTTTGTTTGTATATGCAAACAAATCGACCGTTAATCATAAAAATTAATCATTAAAAAAATGGAAGCCAAAGAAAAGGAGTAAATAGAATTTTAAAGAGGTCTATAAAAAGGCTCAGAAAATAGCACAAAGGTTTTCTAATTAATTTATGAAATGTGCCAGGTGTTTTAAAGATTAAGATTAAAAACCTGCCTCAGGTAACAGTTGCCCCAAAACAAAATAATTTTTTCAGTTAAACATTTTTATTAAAACACTTCTTTTAATCTTTGTTTTTCTTTCCTAAGTCCTGAGGTAACAAATTAGATTTTACACCTCCACTCTTAATAATCCAGTTATGTCCAATATGATTAAGTTCAATATCCTTAGTAATAGCATTATTAATATGTTTAGGAAGGATCTTCTTTTTACCATCAGCATTAGCCGTGTTCCTGGCTCCATCCATAATTTCACTTATAATGTAAATAACAACAGCAGACACTGCCTTACATGCATCCTTAGAGACTCTGAGTTTAGTGGTACGTTTTAAGATTTTCTTGATGTGGGAAGACTTTACTACACTTCCGTGAACTGCATCTTTGGTCTGAGATTGTGGGTCTTTCTTGCCTCCTTTACCTGTAGCCATTGGGGGTTCCTTCAAATTTCGTTTTTATGCGTTTTTTGATTTTTGGAGGGAAAAGTTGGAGGGAAAAACAAAAAGAAAAATAAATATTTGCCAAAATGAACTTGTTTCAGTAAATTTAAGAGATTTTGTTTGTTTTTTATTTATGCAAATTTAAAAATCCCCATCAACCTTTTTCTTTGCATAAACAACAAGGTTAAATTTGCTTTGTTACAAATAAACAAACACATTTTTTTATTTAACATTTTTATTTTTTATTTTTCGTTCGAATAATAAACCGACAAAAAGTTGTGAACTTCTCTTCTTTTAAGTATTTTAATCTCTATGCTCATTGAACTTGTTTTCCTTTCGTAGTCGTTTATAAACCCAACAAACTCTTCAACTGGTTGGTTCACATAAATTTTTTTAGTGACCTTAGAGGAAGTAAGTTCAAAACCAACAAAAAAAGCAGTGTAACAGACAATTTTCGGATTGATTTTACTTCCTTCCATTCTAAAAGGCTGTGGAAATGGATAAGCAAAAGAAACATCTTCAATATTCTCCATTTTTGTAGCTAAAATCCTAATTTTTGATTCTACGAAGCCTTCCCACGCCCCAAACAAATCTTCTTCAGTAGAAAGAACGAGGATCTGTAAAAAAAATTTATGATCTCTAAAAAAATCTGATAAAGTAAATAAATCTTTTAGAATTGAAGTAACAGGTGTAGAAGTTAAATTGAAATCATATTTATCACTCTTACCATCATTTGTATCATTATTTATACCATCATTTGTATAATCTTTGTCATTTTTTTGATTTAAAATCTCATGAGCTCTTTGAAATTCTTTTTGAATTAAATTTTGTGTGCTGTTCGTTACGTTGTGAGTAGAACAAATAGAAGGATAAGCTGGTGTAATCACAGGCATCTTATGGTATTTATCAGAAGGATACACTTTTGGATCCCAGACTTTCATATTATAAGATAAATCAATAATTGGTTTAAGAATCACAGGAGAAGGCCATTTCCAAGAGGCATACGTCTCAAAATATTTTCCTACAATAAAATAAGACGAAGCATTTGGAAACATTTGGCAAACTCTAGCCACGGAAATAGAAAAGGCTACACCTCCGAAATACCCGTACGAATTCCCATAAATACACCTCCTTTTAGCCCAGTATTTAATACAACGAAGAGCAGAATGAAAAGTGTTTATATTTGGCACGAGATTTAAAATTTCGTCTGTAACACGAGAACCATTTAAAGAAAGAACACACTTCTCATCCATATTTTTTAAAATACTGTTATTTAATAAATTAATATTATCTTTAACAGAAATAACATTAAGACGAGCAAAAGTTAAATCAATAGGAATATCTTGGATCTTAAGTTTTATTAATGGAACATAGGCTTCTTCAATTTTAGTCAAGTCCTTGATGTCTTTCTCCTTCTCAAGCATAAAATAAAAATTTACAAAAAAATCTTTTCTAGTAACGTGTTTAGGAACGATACACAAAACGTCAATATCCGCTCCTTTAGAATGAACACCAAGTCTGTAACTCCCAAAAGTAAAAATCTTCCCTCCATAAATATTTTTTCCATCACTCACAATTTTTCTCTTTTCGGCCATTGCAAAAACGAATTCTTTTAAAAGATGATTAAGACGACCAAGGACTCGTTCTCTAGTTTGACCCGTACTCTCATCTTCAAAAAAACCACAAGCTCTTAAGTACATGTCCATTTCTTTATCTTTCTTTTGATCTTCTTCGGTGGCTTCTTTAGTTGAGATTGGTCCTGTAACTCCGTGTTTAATATTTTTTTCGAGACTATCCATGAAATTAAAGGGTTTTAAAGGGAAGGGGGTTATTAAGGCGGAATAAATGAGTATTGGGATGTTTATAGGGATGTGAAGGTTAAGGAATAAAGTTGATGAACGTATGCTAAAAAATATAGCAGACCCAATTAATAAAAAAATATTTTTCACTTACCTTAAGAAATAAGTAATCACATATTTAATCAGTAATTTTTTTATGAAGCTAAACATTTAGTTCTTAATTTGCCTTTCTAATTCGTTCTTAAAAATGCGAAGCAAGGCAAATATCGAATGTGGTAGTTAACATGTTGTTTCATTTTTTTTTAAAATAGTCAGTCGGAACGTGATGTTGGTAGTAAAGGCATTAATATATAACAGTGATCCCTCTTTTAAGATATTTACTTAAATACCATAAAAGGGGCTTCTGCACCGATCATATTAGAGATTACACATGATTTCCATATGTTTGGTCCTATAAGCGAAACGAATCATAACAGATGCCGCCTGGCGTCTGAATGTAACATTAGAAATCATAATCTTTTTTTTATAAAATACAATTTATCTAAATGACAATAATTGTGTGCTTAAAATCATAAATATGGCGTTTTCGGTGTTCAACACATTATATAAGTGTATTTTTTTTGTAAAACCGCCTGTTTAAATCGATTAGGACGTTTTACGACGGTGTTTGAATTTTAAACAGATCTGCGATTTAATTTGCGGCTCATTTTCAAGGAACATGACTCGACGCAAATCAAGGTCTTGGTGTATTTAAAAAAAAATTTAAATGAAATTCGTTTTTTTTATTATCTAATTTATTGTTTAAGATTTATTAAAATACTTTAATCATTCTTTTAGACTCGTTTTTAGGGATTAATATAGCGTTAATGTTTCTTGCAAAGCCGTGGTTTCTTTTCCCCGGATAAAATATACTTTTTTTAAACGGCAATTTTTACGGGTCTTAGTATCTGTCAAACTGTGAAAAAGTAAGCAAATTTAAATTAATAAACCGTGTTTTAATTTATTTGACAAACATAAAAGATTACTATACAGCATTAGACTTCATGTTAGGCTAACAAGTCAAAAGTTTACCAATATTTTATTAAAAATAAATGAATTTTACTTAGAATTTTGTAGTAAATTTAAAAACTCACCATAAACACAGCCTGGGCACCCTTTTTTTACTTCTTCTATTAAAACAACATATTTTTCTAATTCTTCATAACTAGCGTTGTTGCACTTTAATAATATAATTTGTTGGTATATAAATATAAGAAGTACGATTTTGAAGTGATTTATACTAGTTTCTGTGTTAAAGTATGGCATATTATTTCGATAATTAGTTATTAAATAGTTTCTTTTACTGCCATTCATTTCCCAAATAAAGAAATACAAATCATATTTATCATTTGGACAGTCTGTTACTAATTTGTCAATCGTAAATACATCAAAACTACAATGTTTTGCAAGCTTTAAAACTTTTGCAATCAAAAATAGCACAAAATTTTTTAGTGCCGGGTCATTTTTTCTTTTTTCTAACGTTAAATTTATCGAATGAATTAAAATTATGACACTGCTAGTCAAGTTCTTCGAAAATGTTTCACCAAGTGTCATCAGTTCTGGAATTAAACTGAAGTATGTTGCACATTTTTTTAATTCTAAAAGAAACAATAGTTTCAATTCATCAGTAGATTTTAATTTTATTTTAATTCTAAGGTCATTTAAGTCGTAACTTGATAAAATGGAATCATTTAATTCCCTTTCAAACCTTTCAAACTCCCCTTGATTATATTTAACTTCAGGATTTAATTTTTCAAATAAAATGTCAAATTTTTTCATAATAACATCAAAATTTTCAAATATAGAATCTGATTTTTTAAATTTTTCTTCGTTGTCTTTTATTAAATCGTAACTTGTTTTTAAATTGTTCAATCTATTTAAATAATGAGGTACTTGCCATTTAGTTAAAACAATTTCCATATAGTTTTCTATATATTTATATTGTTTTTCAATCTGATCAGAGATTAATTTTTTGTCAGTTATTACGTTTCCCACATTCAAAATTTCTTGATTATTCGAATTTCTAACTGTTTTATCGATATTACTCGTAGTTTGGTTCTCTCTTTGGATTTCAATAAATTCATTTGTAGAATAATAAAATATTGGCTGTCCCAAATAACAGTTGTCTTCATCTTGTTTTGAATGTATTGATTCTTCAGATTCAATCTCTTTTACAAAATTCTCAAATTCAATGATAGTATCAGGATGAAGTCTTTTTAGTATGCCGTTTTCTGAACAATGACGTCTTTTTCTCAAGATACTAGAATAAATAAAATCTAATATCATAATTGTAATAAAAATTTTCATAATTAAAGGGTTTAAAATAAATTTGAAAGAAATCTCTTTATTTTAATATTCCATAATTGATTAATTAAATATAATTTTTTTTTGATTTTCATATCATTTAAAACTTCTAGTGACGTAAATTAATATTGACAAACGGCGTATTGGTTCACTTATTTTGTGACAAAAATTAAATCAAGTTTATTTTAACACATAAAAGATGAAAAGTTAAGCCGCCTACGACGCGATTTACCATTTTGCGTAAAATAAAACACGTTTAAAACAATATGTTGAAAAGTATTACAGCGTAGAATGAATGCTAAATTCATAAAATTGTAGTTTTGGAACGTTTAAGCAAACTCAAATATAACTAGATTTCTTATTGCGTCACATTTTAAAAGAGCGCAATAATGAAGCAAAAAACATGTTTGTATAAAATTTAAACGACTTGTTTAACTGCAGTCTAAAATTGTTAAGAGTTAAAAGCCGCCATTTGCAAATATAAAAAATATTGTTTAAGCTGGCAATTCTCTAAATTTTAGTCAAAAAAGTTTTAATATAAAAGAATATCACGGTATCAAGACATAAGTTATAGTTCAGTGGTTCACAACCTTTTTCACCTTCGGCACATTAAACTTTTTTAAATTTGGCCTTTTACAAAGAAGATGTTAACCAATACTTTTCTTAAAAAAAACTACATAGACACGTATAAAACTTTTTAATGTACGAAATCAACTAAAACATGCTTAAAAATTATATACGTTTATTAAAAGGTGTTTTCAAGCTAATTTAACGCTTAATATTCGATATAATGTAACAATGTTGACACCGTGATATACTGTCACATTTTTACGGCACACTATTAAAGTTTGGCAGCACATCGAAAATACCGCGGCCCGTAGGTTAAAAATAACTGTTATAGTTAAACCTGTAAACGACGCATCTTCATAGACCCCAAAACGTAAAATAAGCATTAATTGTGCAACGACTCAATTTATAAAAACCTTGCAATCGAGAGTTAGATGTACATACAAATTTTTACATAAAAAATATATTCACAGGCTTGTTTACAAGGCCTCATATATCACTAAACTTTTTAATTTAATTTCTGCTTACCAGGACCTCCCCAAATCTTAATCGTGTGTTCGTATTGATCTAAGAACATATCATTCGAAATTTTAACTAACTCATCAAATTCACTTTTATCTTCGGCCTTGACATCACAAAGAGCGAGGATACACGATCTTTTAATATTCACGACACCACCCAAACTTTTTTTAGAGTCAACAATCGCGTACGGAATACCGAATTTCTTACAAAGAGAAGGAATAAAGAGAACAACCTCAAGTGGTTCTACATCATTAGCTACTACAACAAACTTAGCTTTCTTTCCTTCGATAAGTCTAGTGATATGCCTAATTCCTTGTTTAGTAATAATGGGTTTTGGTCCTTCTTTGGGATCATCCTTACTAAGTCTAGCAAATCTTTCTTTTCTGTTTTCTGGCTTGTACTTCGAGAACAAAGCGTAAACTCTTTCAGCTGTCTCTTGTGGAAGAACAGTTTTAAATTGGTTTACGGCAGGAGGGATTTTGATAGAAGTACTAAGCTTCTCAATCTTCTTCTTGATAAGTAAGTTTGTTTCTTCTAATTGTTCTTTAGTAGGCTTAACTTTAAGAAGTCTTTTGTCTTTTGGTTTACCGAGTACCATTTTTTAGGGGGTGAAAAATTTTTAAAAAATTATTGAAGACAAGATTGAAGGAAGCATGCGAGGAAAGGGTTACAGGAAGGAATATGAAAGGTTACAGTAAAACAAATTTGTATAACAACTGAATACAACAAATTTAATAAACTTATTTATTCCCGATTTAAAAATACAAGTAATCCAGCTATTCCCAAAATCAAAGGTTTTAATCCCGGAATCGTATTAATCCAAATCGTCAACATTCCAAAGTAAGGAATATAAGCATAAACACAACTCTTAATGTCATTGGGTTCCAAATAATATTGATTAGGCCTATACAAACCCACATCATCAAGACGGTTATTATCTCCTTTAGTTAAAGTCTTAGTTCCAAATTGTTTGATAGCCCTATGAACAATAGGAATAGTATTTTTATAAAGTTGAAATACTGTCATGTCTCCCGTAGTGTAAGCCTTAGGTTTTAACCATAAAATATCACCACGTTCAAATCCAGGAGACATACTTTCACTTAAGACCACGACTATAGGACTATCATTATTTAAGAGTAAGCTTACAAATTCCCAATTATATACGGGCTTATTATTGAATACGCTGCGTTGACTCCCTGGAGGAGGATTTGTCTGTAGGTCATTCGTCTTAAAGCTGCGATATCTTTTGATGAAAATAAAAGGTCCATTTGAGGGGGTAAGGGTTAAGGCAAGAGTAAAAAGGTTTTGAGGGTTTACAATAAGGGAAGAGAAGTAAAATTGTAAGGGAAAGAAGGGCAACCACATATTTTTTTATGACACTTTAAATTTTTAACAAAGGTAAAAAAAAGTTATTCTAATTTTTATATCAAAAGTGAAATTTAAAGGCACCCTATCTTTCTTTTTATCAATTTAACTTTGATACCTTTTACCTTGTCTTTTAACAGCAACCCCCTCCCACTTTTTATACCTAAGTTTCAAATCTTTTCAAATTGAAACATAAAATCGCCTTTGAAACCAGTTTTTTATTTTTTTTTAAATTTGAAAAATCTAAAACGCGTTTATTTATGAACTTTTCATTTTTATTTAATATCGTAAACGCACTAGGATTAGAAAAAAGAACTAAATTAAGAGATGAATCCGATTACTCAACTAATTCTGAAGATTCCTCCTCAGCAGGCAATGATTATAAAAGTCATAATGATTATTTGGTAGTAAAATGGCCATTTCATAATTGGTAATAAAATTTTATAAATAAAAAAAAGTTTATGTGTTTGTAAATTTGTATGGGGCAATGGCAGACAACGTCAACTTTAATGCTATTGCTATATTTAAAACCGACAAATTTTAAATAATATTTTTATTTTTAAGCTTCAATCATCTTAAACTTTCCCCTATACCCGTACTTATTAATCATGTCCATAGTCACTGAATCTACTTCTACTACATCCACATCTAAAATAGAATCTTGTGGCATAACATTCTCCTTTCTAATCCTTTCGTCTTCATGAGTTTTAATGTAAAGTTTCTTGGCTGTTCCTCGAAGAACACACTTGTAGAGATGAGTGACATACCCAGCGAGTTGATTACGAACTCTCTTGGATTGGACTACTGCCACTTCTTGAACTACTAATAAATTGTGTTCAAATTCTTTATCTAAACTCAAAAAGTGTTTCTCAACAATTTGTCTGGCTGCTCTTTTGATGACTCTGTTACGAATGTTTCCCTAAATTATAAAAAAATTACTTACCATTTTATGGGGGTCAAAATTAAAATTTTTAAAAGCAAAGAATAAAATGGGGTTTTAAAAGATACAAGCCTTTACTTATTTACAATTCCTTAAATACAATAACAAAATAATAATACAGCATATTAGTTTATGTATATTATTTTTTTTTATTTTTGTTTATGCAATTTCATTTAAAAATAATTTTTTTATGAAGGGGCATGAACGAAGTTGAGCGCCTGGAAGAAAAAATTAAAAGTAAAAATTGGAAGGAGAGACAAGAAGCTTACGTTCGACTTAAAAGCCTTATCAACCAGGAAGAGTTTGCATTTTTAATTCCTTTAATTCAAAGTGAAACAAATATTCCTGCATTGGAATCTGGAATAGAAGCCCTTTTACAGGTGGAAAACGTGCCTCCAGTGGAGAGTGTGGCTAAGATTTTTGGGCATATTGGAAATTTAAAAACGAGTGTAAGAACCAAAGTTGTAAATTTAATTGAATTGGTTTCTAAAAAATATCATAATCAGTGTGTTAATGTATTGATTGATTATATTCTTTCAAAATCAACACCTCCTAAGACCGTGGCAGGAGCAATTGGTGTTTTAGTTGAAATTACGGACAAGTACGATATTGATTTAGAAATTGTGGGATCTTCTCTTGATAAAATTTTTGGGCATGCTGACAAATCGGTACGAGGAGAAGGTACGAAATTGTGTGTTGGCCTTTATAAAAAATTTGGAGAAAGCATTCGTAAATTTATATCAAATCTTAAACCAATCCAAATTAAAGAATTAGAAGAAGAATTTAATAAAATAAAACCTGAAATCATTAAAAAGGAGAGTACGCCCATGCCTCTTTCTAATAATAAATTTTTAAAGAAATGTAATGATGAAAAATGGAATATTAGATTAGAAGGTTTAAATGAATTAAAGGCCTGTGTCCCTTTTACTTTTGATAATGAAATTTTATCAATTTTTTACACTCGAATCTATGACCCAAACAACCAAGTTTTTTTTGAACTCCTTGAAATTTTGGCTTTAACGAAATTAAAAAATCAAAGGATCGTGAACGGACTAGTTGAAAGACTTAAAGATAAAAAAACAACTGTTTGTGAAAAAATTAAAGAGACACTTCTAAAAATGGAAATACCAGAAGAATTTTTACAAAAAGAATATTTTACTCATAAAAATCCACAAGTAAAAATTAATATAATCGATTACGCTTTAAAAAGGCAAGTTAAGAGAAAGGAGGTTAAGGAATGGGTTAAGATTTGTACAAAAGATCAAAATGGGCAAGTGAGATCCAAAGCCAATGAATTTTTACAAAGTAAAGATCATGATAATAATAGTAATAAAGAGCATGATAATAATAAGGTTTGTAATGGCAATAATAATACAGTACATCATAATAATAATACAGTTAATCATAATAATCAAGTTTTAAATCTTACGCCTTCTATTCCCATAATTCCCACAAATCTAAATACGCCAATTAAAAGGGTAAAAACTTCTTATTTTGGTCCTACTCAAGAAGAAAAAGATTCAATTTTAAATTCTTTTTATTCAAAATATCCGTTTTTTAAAGAGAAAATGTGGAATACCCGCCTTGAAGCCCTTAAAGACAACACCCCCCTTCTCCTTAAGGAAGAAATCCGAGATTTAATGGTTTTCTTTTATTCCCATAAAGAAAATATTTTTCAATTGAATTTGGCTCATTTGGATTTGTTGAGTAAAAGACAAAGAGAATTGGATTTAGTAAGAAATACCCTTTTGCTTTACTGTACGGAAAAAATTACAGAAAATAAATTACAAAATAAAATTGTAGAAATATTAAAAAAAATTGATCAACAAGAAGCACTTTCATTTATAAAAAATGAAATTAAAAATTTAAAACAAGGGAAAAAATTAGTTTGTTTGATTTGGTTAGTCGGAGAATTAATTTCTAAAAAAAATTGTGAGATAGACGAAATATTTAAAAAGAATGTGACTGGGATAAATGAGAAGAAGGCTATTGAAGGGCTTAAAAAAAGATTTGAGGAAGTTAATGTCGATGAAAAGGAAAGTGGACCTAATGAGGTGGATATTTCTAGTGTAGTCAATGATGAACCTAATCAAAACATGGTTAACTATAATGAACTTAAGGACTCACCTAATCAAAACATGGTTAACTATAATGAACTTAAGGACTCACCTAATCAAAACATGGTTAATCAAAATCCAAATTCCCCTATTAATCAAAATCCAACCCCCCTTACTAAAAAGAATACAAATATTAATTTTTTTACAAATGAAATGAAAAATGAAATTAATAATTTAAATTTTGAATTGAATCAGCCCATAAAAAAGGCTTTCTCTCCCAATTCCTATCCCCTACCACCCTCTTCCCAAACCTCACCTACCTTCCCTTCTTTTAATCAAATCCTTAAAACCAATAAAAGATTCCCAGGGGATAAGGAAGAAGATGTCTTTACTCCTGAGTTTATTCAACTTTTACATTCTCACGATTTTACTAAAGTCCTTGATCTTTTTAATACCACGGACAAAATTTTAATTTGTGATTTTATTATTAAGTTTTACGTAGAAAAGAGATTGGCTTCTTCTTATTTTAATTCTTTAATTTTATTTTTTATTTCTGAAAAGTACATTCTTAAAGAAAACGAATGTTTTATTTTGTTATCTTATCTCCTAAAAAATAAATTAAAAGAAGAATTAAAAATGATGGATAGGATTTATCCAGTAACCAAATTATTTTTTGTCCTCCAGAAGATCGGGACAGATGAAGCAATTAATGAAATTTTAAGATTAATAGACAGTTATAAAATGTTTAGAGGAGATAAAAAGAAATTTATAGAAAAACTTAAAGAAACAAATTTGAAAGGGTTAAAAAAGACGGTAAGGGAATGCCCAGATTTTTTGAGTTTTATTGATGAAATTGATGGGCAGTTTTTAAGTGAAAAGAGTTGTATTTCCGAGAAAGAAGAAGGAGTGGGGGTTATTAATAAACAAGATTGTAAAGATGATAGAAAGCAATATATTAATGATATTAATAAACAAGATTGTAAAGATGCTAGAAAGGATCCTAATACAAAGCAGTCTATCAAGGAAATTAAAAATACGAATTCTTCTAAAGATACCAAAGATTTTAAAAACACGAACCCCCCTAAAGATACCATAGATTTAAAAAATACAAAATTATTAGCCCCTTCTGTTTTAGATGATCCCTTTCAAGACCCCCTTATTGAAAGTAGCCTTCATTCTTTAAGTATAAATTCAGGGTTTAATACTCCAAATTTAAATAAATTTAAGAAAGAATTTGAGTCTCCTATTAAGAAAAGGAATAGTATTGATACCCTTGAGGATATTTTAGATAATTTAATTGATTCTAATCAAGATAAAAGTGAAAAGGCTTTTATACGCCTTTCTGGTTTGGTAGATGATAATATGCCTTCCCTTCTCTTTTCAGCTAATTCTATTATAAGTTCAATTTCTATTCAATTACTGGATGTCCTTCATAGGCCTCTTTACGCTACTTTAATTTTAAATGTCCTTTTGAAATTAAGTAAAAGTCAATTATTTTGTGAAGAATTAAGAGTAGAGACCTTAGAAAGTGTTAATAGTGATTTAATTACAATGTTCAATTCTCTTAATAAAGACCGTAATCCTTCTAAAGATCATTTACAATTGGTTTTGGATATTATTACTAATCTTTCTCTTAATTGTAAACCTTTAATGGCTATCCAAGTTTATTTAAATTTATTTTCTAAAGGAGGGAATAGAGATATCCATTTAAGATTAATTTGGAGACATTCAAAATGTTTAAATCAAATTGATAAAGAAGATCTAGAAGGAATAATAGAAGTTTTTGAGAAATTTTATTCTAAACACATTTATTCTCCTTTAATGGAAAACAGGACAACTTTTAAAATGTTAATTCTTCACATTGGACAAATTGCATTAAAATACCCAAAAGAAATAGAAAAAATGAAATTAAGGGGATACACGAAGATTTTAATTGGATTGTTTAAAATTAAAAGTTCTATACGAATTGAGGACTTAAGAAGTAAAAAAATGGGAAAATGAAAAGTAAGGAGAAAATTTAAACTTAAAAAGTAAAAAAATGGGAATTTAAAAAATTAAACTTAAGAAATAAAAAAATGGGAAAATGAAAAGTAAGGAGAAAATTTAACAAAGTGACAATCGAAAGTTTAGACTTTTAAAGAATTTGTTATAATAAAAATTTAAATGGAAATGGATTTAATTGTTTTTATGCTTTTTGTTTGATTAAACAAATCATGAGGATAATTTTGACGTGTATCAAACAAAAATCTTAAATTAAAAAGAAGCATAAATGGAACATCATAAATTCGATGATAAAATCTCTTTACGCAAAAAGGGGTGAAATTTTGTGATTTAAAGGGGAAATCTTAAATGCAAAAAAATAAATTAATGTTCTGTCATAAATTAATATTTTGTAATAAATTAAGATTTTGAAATAAATAAATTACAATTTTTTAATTTAAATAAGATTTAAAAATATTTATTCTACTTATAAACAAACTTAAATTCTCTATAATTCCAATATTTCTCTACATTTAAATTTTTTCCCTCTCATTTTTTTTATACAAAAACAAACAAACAAATAAAAATTTCAAAAGGACCCCCCTTATGAATCTCGAGTCACTCAATAAGAAATATCTTATAGTCCCTAAACTCCTCTTCTTCTTCATTACTCTTCACTATTATACCCTTCACACTTTTAGGAGCGTATTTGCTAAAGATAAATTTGGAATTGATAATAAAGCTTTGGGTTTCGGAATGGGAATCTTATCTTGCTCAACTTTCTTTACAAATATTTATTTCGGGAGTCTTAATGATAAATGGGGGGCTAGTAAATGGTTTTTAATAGGAGCCATGGTATTGGCTACTATCTTCTTTCAATTATTCTATTTGCCTATTATCACAGATACTTTTCCTATGGCTTTCTGGATTAATATGTTCTTGTATCTTGCTTCTAATTTGGTTATTCCGCCCCTTTTAGATAAAACAATCTTGGATTATCTTAACGGATTACCGAATATAGGAACTAAAACTTACGGAAGACAAAGGTTATGGGGTACTATTGGGTATGCAGTAAGTAATTATCTTGTAGAATTCTCAATTAAAGGTAAATCTCAATCGGATCCTGATGACTTTGATGGATTACGTGTTTATAACTTTCTTGTGGCCGGATTCGGGATTTTCCTTTGTTACACTCTGATAAATTGGGGAACCACTAGGAGAGAACACGCTAGAAATGACATTTGGGCTAGTTTTAAAGAACTATTAGGGAATTGGGATTATATGTTTTTCCTTCTTATAATTTTACTAAATGGTTTAACTCGGGCATCAATGACTATCTTTCTTACTGTTTACTGGAAAGAAGTCCTTGATATTCAACCCTTTGATTTACCCACTTGGATGCCTGGTTTTATTTCGGCTCCTATAAACTTTGCTAATACAAACGTAGTAGCTACGGCAAATATGTTCGGGATCTTTCTAGAAGTCTTTATTTTCTTTACTAGTTCTAATATTATTAACAAATTTGGGTACTTTTGGCCTTTGTTCTTTGCTCAAATTGCTCAATTAGTTCGGTTTGGTGGGTATTGGGCTTTACAATACGATACAGATCGTGCTTATTTCTTTGTATGCACATTAGAATTACTAAAAGGTCTTAACTTTGGGTTAACACATTGTTCTGCTGTACAATTAGCTACTCGTCTTTGTCCTCCACATCTTAAAGCTACTTCTCAAATGCTTTATCAAGGAACTTTTACGGCTCTCGGTTCTGTCTTGGCTGGTCTTATGGTCCGTCCTATTTTTAAGGAATCTTCAATGAAAAGTGCGGATGTACCAGCTGAAGTTCGGGCTAGTTCTTTTAAAATGTTCTTTTTCGTAAATATGGTATTTACTGGTTTAACACTTCTCTTATTCTTTTACATGTACGGAATTGTTGAGAATGTTTTATTTGACAATGAAAATGCTCAAAAGAAGTTGGATATGTATGTAGAAAAGGAGCAAGAAGAGGAGAAAATGAACAAGATTATAAAAGAGACAACAATTACAAATAAATAAATGTAAATTTGTTATGTAGTAAATGTGTTTTATAGGTGTTGTAAATATTTTGATTAATGTCGTAGTTACAAAAACCATGGAGACACTATGTATCTTATGAAGACACTATGTATCTTATAGAGACACTATGTATCTTATGGAGACACTATGTATCTTATGGAGACACTATGTATCTTAAAGAAACACTATGTATCTTATGGGGACTTAATGTACACGTTTAATTACATTTTGTTTAAATTACATTTTATTTAAATTACATTTTGTTTAAATTAATTTATTGCTTCTACCTGATTACTTCTAAGTCTCCTCCTTTCTTCTCAAATCCTAAATATTTTGTTTTGATCATACTTTGATACATTTTCATTGTTGTTGTAAAAACAAGTCCAGCGAGAAGAAAAACAATTCCAGTAAGAATAGCCCTGAGTCCAAAGTCTTTATTAATTTGGTCTATTGTTGCTATCTTGGGAATAATTTTCTCTTTGATATTAAAACTTATTATTCTCTTCTTGCCATCTTGTATAACTCGCTTCTTAATTAAAAACAAATCTCTGAACTTATTTCTATCTACAGTGTTCTGCTCTAACTTCTTAGAAATTTTGTAATGAAGATCTGGGCTAATATCGTGCATCTCGTTTTGAATTAAAGTCTCAAGATTCTCTGGATTGGTTTTAATCTTCCCGTACCTAATGGATCTTGTTGCGTTTTTAGGCGTCCTTAATTGAATTCGCGGATCGAAACTTTCTTTGGTCTCGAAAGGAAGTGTCTCTGAATTGATGTCCTCAGAGGAGAGAAAGTGCTGTCCTAAAGAAACTTCGTCTTCTATTCCTGGATAAATTTCTGTCATACACTTAACTACAAGAAAAAAATAAAGCATCTATTGTTTACATAAATTAAATTATAAATATAAGATGAAACTTAGTGATTCTGATGTGTTTTAGAAAGTTTCAGTTTGAAATTAAAGAATTAGAAAAGGATTAAGAACTTGATTAATTACTTTAAAACTTTAATATTAATTTTGTTTACAATTTGTTTTAAAATTAAAACTTGATAAAAAAAATGTAACCAATTACGTATAAAAAAGAATACGTTATAAATTTTAATTTCTAACCCTTGTTAATTTTTTAATATGATAAACGAGATTTTAACAAAATTTTTACAAACTACAAAATTTACAACCAGTAAAACTGACAGAAACTTTGTGCCAAGACGAGTTGGTTTGGGCTACGACTTGGTGACCGAATTTAATGATCCCGAGATTATTAGAGAATGTAAGAAAAAAACTAGAAAAATAAAAGAACAATGTAAAGAAGTTAAAGATGAAGAAGATGGGCCAAGTAAAATATCTTTGATGAAAAGGAGAAAATTATCTTAAAATATGTGCAATCTTAATATTTACATTATTATGAGCTATCTGATCGAAATTTAATAAAATTTGAAAAGGATTAAACGTGCTTTATAAAAATGTATTTTAAAGGGTTTTTAGGGGCTTTGGAATGACGGGGTAGATTCTATTGTATGTCGCCATAGAATAAATTTAGCATTTAAATAAAATTTTGATAATTTTTTTTACAATTTTCATTGTCTTTTTCTGCGCTTCAAAGTTAAATTTTTTAATTAAATGCCATTTTAGTAAATTTTTGCCAATGCTACAGACTTTTTGTTATGATCTTAGCAACTTTATAGAAAAAACAACTGTAAAGAAGCAATTTTAAATCACTTAAAATACAAACATGCCATTTTTTTTGATGTAATAAAATAAAGTTAAATTTTTTTATTCTAGTCTTGTTCAATAAAGTTTGTTATTTTAAAAACAAAAACGACAGTGTAATTATTTAATATTATTGTTACCTCAGTTTAAAATTGCTACCGGATTCTCGCGTAAATAAGCCCCCCCTCTTTTAACGATTTTAAATTTTATTTTACTATTTTTGAAATAAGCTCCGGGCTTATATACGCGAGCGTTTAAAATACGGACAACTTCAAAATTAATTAATTTAATAACAATCATCTTCGTATTCACTGTAATTATCATATTCAAAGTCAGAAATCTCTGGATCATCCTCTAAATCTCCTTCAATTATTGTTCTTAATTTATCATTTAAAGTGTCGACATGAGAAAGAACATCAAAATTATTTGTAATCCCAGACAATCTAAATGCTTTACAAATAGAGTTTTCTGAAATAGCATTTACACTTTCGGATATAAACTTTAAAATATGCTCCCAAGATGGTCTTTTTCTAATGCCACTATTGGTAAATTCTCTTGGCTCTGTAGATTTCCATTGTTCCCATTTTGATTTCATGTTTGCTTTAAATATAGCAAATATTAAAACGTCTGAAGGCTGGAGAAATGATGTTGTTCGCGGTGGTATTACCTGAACTTGTGTATTTTTACTGGCAAGAAAATTTATCACATCTTCGGTATGGTGAGATTTAAAAGAGTCTAGCAATAATAATTTTTTCTCACTATCATTAAACGGGCCACCTCTATTTAAGCAGGATTGTGTCCAATCTTTCATTAACTTTTGATCCATAGACCCGCTCTTAGAAACACCGACGACTACATTTCTAGAAATTTCACATTTAGGAACCTTTTTAAGGCCTCTTAAAATCACAAAAGCTTTGTACATTTCACCAGCAGAAGAAATTGTAAGGACTACAGTTAACCTGGTTTTTTGGTTTCCCGTGCTATTTACTTCAGTGTTTTTTTCACCTTTAAATGAAATTGTATGATTTCTCATCATATCAATATAAACTGGTGTTTCGTCCATATTAATTACAAGATCATTGGATGAAAGATTACTTATTTTTTCTCGTAATGAATTAAAATAAAAAACCATTTGTCTTATTTCAAAAAACTTCGGTCATCTTCTTGCCCTACACTTGTAATTTTTCTGCAACTAAGTCCATTCCTTTTAAGAAAATTATAAATCCATCAATCGGCTGCAACAAAATTTTCACAATTCAATTTTGCAGCAATTTCCAGAGCTTTTTCTCGAACAACATTATATGTTACGATGCTTTTACGTTCATTTCTTTCAAATGATATCCATTCAACCAGCTCCGATTCTAAATTGGGCCATAAAGGTTTCGGTCCCGATCCTATTTTTCTTGTGTTTTTATTTTTTTGCAAAATCATTTCTTCTTCATTTTTCCGCCATTCCCTGAGGTTTTTTGGTGCAACACCTAACATTCGTGATGTTAATTGCACATTTCTATTGTTTCTTCTAAGTTCCTCTAGTGCATTAATTTTTTGGTTTATCGTAAAGGATCTCCTTTTCATAAAAAAGGGTTTTTTCTATAGCAAATAAGCCCCCTCTGAAATAAGCCCGGGGCTTATTTACGCGAGAATTCGGTAATATTTTTTATGAAACGGAATTGTCTAATCTTAAAATATCTAGCTAATGAAAACAATATACTTAAAAATTTTTTAATTTTTTAATTTAATTTAAATTTATACGAGTCTTTGTATTAGAATATGATATTTTTTAATGAAATGAAATATAAAAATATCTTAAAAGACATAACATTTTTTTACCTAACTCTTTAATAATCAACTTTAAGATTTGACTATAGTTTGTCGACTATTTTTGGAACTGCATTGATGGCATTTTCGATCAATGTTGAAATTTTATGTTTAGTCTTCATTTCTAAATATTTTTTTTGCAGATTTGTGTTCTTTAGTAAATTTTTCTACTATACCCTTTTCAATATCATTCAATTGTATTTTTTTAGGTTCATTTTTAAGATTTAAAACAAGAAAATATAAAAACTTGACATTCCATGCTGTTTTAGCCAAATCCCCAGTTGCAGAAAAAGCCATACGAGCACCTTTTTGTCGTTGTCGGATGGTTTCCAGGAGATCCTTCGATGCATTTTGACCAGGGGATTTTGAATTTATCAATTTCTCAATATCTCCAATCTCAAGATTTGCAACAACCCAAACTCCAACCATGCATTGCATATAAAAATCATCAGGAAGTTTATGAATTTCCTCAATAACTTGTTTTAGTTGACCGTCAATTTTTTTTTTGGTTTTACCCCAATCCATCCCTTCTTTATCTGCAACCGTTTCATCCATGGCATAAACCTCTTTAATAGATCTATCAAAAAACAACAAAAGATTTAAAAGTAACAAAGTGATATTAATCATGTTGTGATAGAAATTTTTTTTATTTATAGTTTTGTAAAAATTAATGAATAAATCAAATATGTAAAAATATTTATTAAACGAATAAGTCAGAATTAAATAGGAGATTTAAAAATTTTAAGAACATATTTGGACGCACTTTAATTAGCCATTTTTGATCATCAAACAATATTTTTGTTATTGGTGTACAAAAAAAAATAAATTTAGCAATGTTAATTTATTGTAATCGTTGACAAAATATTTGAGCATTTTGTTTGAAGACAACAAAATCGACATAAAAAGGGACCCTTTTTGAACATTTTACAGTAGTTTATAGAGATTTTTGACCCCTTAAGGAATGTTAATCAGCGAATCATCATTTTTGTATAGTTTCTATAATTAGAAAATTTTTGATCCTTTTTTACTAAAATTAACTTGTGCGTAGAAAGAAGACTATTAGAAAACTTATATATAAAAAAATTTAATAATTTTTACAGTCTCAAATCCATGCACTTGACGCATATTTTAGATTTTAATGCTGGTAAAATAATTAATAAACCATACGTATATGTATCTGTTCCAATATAATTTATATAAAATTATATAATTTTAGTCATTTAATGCACATAATGATTTAATCTTAAGCTAAAAAAGTTATTTAATGCAGATTAATAGCGCTATTAAAAATTTAAATGCATTTCTGTTTAGTTTAAATACCATTAATAAATTATTTAAAAATAACAAGATGAGTTATATTAATTTGCAATTTAAGTAATAAAATTTTTTCTTTTTCATTTATGCAATGATTGTTTTATCAAATTACATTCAAATTTACTCCTTTGAGCTACCAAAACCTATAAATTTTGGGTTATTTTTTTGATAATATCTAACAATCTATCAATCAAAAAGCTAACGAACAAAAAAGATTACTTTTTGAACAAAACAAAAAATTCTATACGTTTATAATCTTGTACTTTTTAGATGTCATAATCTGTAAACGTCAGTCGGAACGTTACGTTGGTAGTAAAGGCATTAATATAGAACCGCGACCCCTCTTCTAAGATATTTACTTAAATATCTTTAAAGAGGCTTTGGGACCTATCATATTAAAGATCACATATGCTTTCAATATGATTTGTCCTATCAGCGGGACGAATCATAACAGATGTCGCCTGGCTTATGCAATAATCAATTTTTCAGGAAAACTACAAATTCATAATAAAGTTTTTTAAAATACAAGTTTAAGATAACTAAAAATTTTAAATTGTAAAAAAATCATCCGACACTTATATCATAACATAACAACCTTATTTGATCTAAAATGTAAACATTGTTTTCAAAATATTTTATAATCATTTATAATTTTACTTATCAGTGATCATTAAAGTTGTTAGCTCAAACTGATAACAAAAAAAATGATTTTAAAAAAAATTATACATAGTATTTAAAATATCATGACTACTGTGGGAAGGAGATCAGTGAGCTGTGATAATGCTGATTGGTGGTGATCAAATGCTGGGAGAAAAGCTTATAAGAACTTTTTTTAAACCTTTATGTTCAGCATGGATAGATGTGAAGCCAATAATAACAAAAGACAAAATTACAGTGAAGCCAAAAAAAGAATGATAAATTCGTAAAAAAATATCGAATTCATGCAAAGGGTAGTTGACTTAAAATGGTATGTGATTTAAGAAAAATGTATTGCAAAAGTATTACAAATCTATCATTTTTTAATTTTCCTAAGAAAAAAGTAGATTATAATTTTGATAATTCTTTTAAACTTAGAATATCATTTAAGGAAGATGATATTAACAGACTTAATGTCTCAAACGCTAATAATAAAAAAAGAAAAAACGTTGATCCATCGAACATTAATGAGTACGATGGTTTACGTATAGATGATAATTGCCGATATCGTAAAGTTGGTAGCAAAAAAGCTTGATTTGAAATAAAACCCGAAAAATGCAATAAATTTGACAAAAATGCTGTTGAATCTAATAATAATAAAAATAGCAGGAAAAGATCAATAGATGGCCATAAGAAGTCAATAAAAAGGAAACGCATTTGGAAGACATAAAGACAAGGGTTGTAGATAGTAACAAGTTTTGAGACAACAACAATGAAATTATTTACGCCTCTGAAGTTGTGGATCTTAGGGGAAATGAGATCGAAAGTGTTTTAATGAAAATACTATTGCTAATTTAACAGATAATCAGGATGAGTTTGCAGTTAATATACGTTTGAACAATAAGAAAGATTTGTTGGTAGATGATTTAGTCAAAAAATCTCTAAGTGACATTAAAAAAGTGGCTGTAATTGATAAGAATGAAATATTTGTAAATGATGCTATGAATGAGTTACACAGTGATAATGAGAATGATATTATGGTGTGTAAAGCAAGTGTGTCTGTAAATAACGATTTGTTAATTGTCAACGATGTCAAAAACAAGCATTTAGTAAATGAAGATAAAAATGATGTGTCTGTACTTAATCAAAGCAAGGAAAAAAATTAACATATGAAAACATAGACATATCGAAAAATGATAAAGAAGATGAGCTTTTATATCAAAATTTTTATAAATCTACTATGAACAGCAACCAAAAAACGTTTAAAGAAAGAGAAGTCGAACATTCGAATAATAAAAATAAAGTTTATTTTAAAAAAAAAATTTTATATATAACCGAAAAGATTTTATGTATGAAATGATGAATAAATCTATGTGTGATATGAATACTGGATTTATTTATGAAGATTAATTAAATACGTTATCGGATAAAAAGACCAAGAATCTGTCGGTTATAAGGAAAAGCGATTAATTATGATCATAAAAAGGATAAAATTATCATTGGTAAACTGATTTGGAAATGAAAATCTTAGAAATTGTGAGAGAAACGACGAGGTAGGTTGCAAACAATCACTTATGGGAGGAAACTTAGAAAACAGTTTTGATGTAAAAGAAGGAGACTATGTTACAAATCAAGAGATATCCGGCAATAAAAAACAAATGGATTTAATCGTCAAGAAAAAAGAAAAACATGTCTAGTAAAGAAAAGTGATTTATTATAAAACCACAAAATACTGCACAAAATCTTCCATGTAATAATCATGAAAAGCATCTGTTGAACAGGGAAATAATAACAAGACGCATATTTATGCTGCAGGCCTTGTTTCTTTAGGCTGCATACATTGTTGTATAGGTTATTCTATGTCTTGAAACAATAGCTTTAGATGTTAAAAAACAAAAAAAATCTTAAGTAGTTCAATAAAAAAAATTTTGGTGTGATGAATGCAAAATATAAATAACATTTTTATAAGTCGTTTTTTTGTACACAAAAAATTATGTTTGTGTCGACTTTAGCCAAAAAACCAAAGGTTAAATGCTTTAATTAAAAATCTGTAACGTCTGCTACAAAACTGTTTCATATTAGCATGCTTAATGGCATCATTGCCGATATTTAAATCAACTAACGTCACTACATCAAATTAATTTATTAATGTGACCATAAAAATTATTACACTAGAATTGTTTTAACTAATCCTATTTATTAAAGATTTTTTTTCGTAACAACAAACCTTTGATACTCTTTAATTCCGAAAACAAGTATTAAGAACACACCAAATCCTAATATTAGATAAAAAGTGGCACTTATTTTTGTACTATGATCAACTTCTTTTATGTAGTGAAGAAGATCCTTAATGTTTTTATCAACTTGTTGGATTCTGAGTTCGATGTCATTGATTTTGCCTGAAATTGTCTGTCTGAAGCTCAAACTGTTTGTCTCTTCAATTTTGTCAATTATTTCTTTGGCTTTTGTTGTGATCAAGGGTGCCTCAACATTTCCTAAGACCCCTTTTGCGTACTGAATAAAGTGTGTAAACTGAGCTATGAACATTCTTAGTTCCTTGTTTATGTAATAGTCCTCGTGTTCGTAAATAGGAAGGGATGCCTCGTGTATAGCATGAACTCTTTCAGCATCGTATTTCTCACTTTCTGTTCGCTTGTAAAGTTGGGCTCGTTTCAGAATGAAAGCTTTCTCTGCTGATGTATTCGAGTAGAAGGAAGTAATAGAGAATCGTTTGTCGATTTTTAAAGTCTTAAAAGGCTGATCATCAATATATCTGAAACTATCATAAAGTAATTTCTCTTGATTGATTGTACAACTCAACTTTGAAATTCTTGTTTGTAAGAATCACTTTTACTGTTAGTTCTTTGACATCTTTCAGCCTTGATGGATCAAAGGAATCTCTGTGGATTGTATGATCTTCAAACTCATTCAGATTCTCTCCATTGTTCATTGCATACACTATTTCAGGTGACATTCCTTTGAACTCAATACCCGCCATTAGACCATCAAAATGCCCATCTCCTCCTCTGTACGTTCCCATGTCTTGATCGTATTTAGTGTACCACAAATAGACGCCTGCTTGTTCTGGGAAGTGTAAGTCAAAGTCAGAAATGGTAAACTCAAAGCTCCACTCCTCGTAGACATTATCTTGGAGGAACAGAACTAATCCACCTTTCTTATTTGACTGTCTCAGCCTCAGACCGTTATCAACTTTTGTTGCACCGTAAACTTTAACGTGATCGTTAGTTGTTCTGGGATCGTATGAGATAATGTTTGAAGGTTCTTCAGTTACACCTAAGTCCTTTTCTTGATCAACTTTTGTATCATCTAACACATTTCCTAATAGAAGTAGTCTTATTAAATATGTTACCAACATGTTTGTTTACTTTATTTTTCAAATTTATAATTGATTCTGAAACAAAATAAACAAAAGATCAATAACCCTTTGATAACCGACTATATAAAGTTAATTTTGTTGTTTCAGATATGAGTTATTTCTAAAACAACTAATGGCTATTGATCAGTAAAGTGGTTTGTCTAAAAGTTTTAATAAATTACATATGTGTTACATATTTTAATTCTTCGAATGTATTCTTTACAGTTATAAACTTACTACCAATAATATTTCTTTTTAACAATATCACAATATCAGTACTCATCATTAGATGTGTTTACAACGCTTTTTTTCGGTCCTAAAAGGTGATCCTTAGCCTATATTCCTAGACATTTTTGTGTACCGCCAAATTTTGCCAATGTTAAATGGTTTTTACAATGTTAACCATATTTAATATTTTTTTTGAAATTACTACATTACATTTAATCGATCAAAAAGTAAACATTTGTTTATTCATATATTGTTAGTTTATTTTATACAGTAAAAGGTGGGGCGTCTTAAGATATTGGATTAATCATAGACCTACATCCAGTCTCATGCCTCGAAGAAGATATTTGAAAACATGTCTTTGGACTTAAGGATAAATGAAAGTTCTTAAAAGCTCTTGAGAGTTAAGGAAACTTATTGTGACCTAGTAGAACCAGATAATACAAAATAGTGACCATCTGGTATCTATTAATCTAAAAAACGTTTTTAACCTTGATTAATTAGTAAAATATGCATTAAAAGTTTTTGAAAAAATATTGTATGCAGTGTTATGTAACTAAATAATTATTGCCTTCTATTTTGTGCAACAAAAATCTTAGCTCAAAAAACATATGTCTCTACAGACAAAGTAAAAAAGCACTGTTGTAGATTTAAAACAAATTACATTCTTTAACAAAAATCCATTGCGCAATCTAGACATTTGGTTTTAAAAATTAACGTAATTTATAATTGTTTAAACCTAAAAAAGGTTAAACTTTTTAAAGCGTTAAATGCTTTTAATTGCAACTTGATCAAGTTATTTTAATTTTTTTGTCAAAGGTAGGTAAAACAAAAGCCATTAATGTCTGGAAATATCTTAAATAACAAAAATGTACACATAAATCATAAAAATGTTAACAGTTTCATTTTTTTTATTCTTAAAATTTATAACTTTTGTAAAAGGCATTATGCATTTATTAATTTATTTCTAACAATATTAAAATAATTTTTTGCAATTGATCCCTTAGTTTTTAAGTTTACCCTACATATAATAAAACATATTTTGAAATTTTTAATTATCGTATACTGGTCTTAATCTTCTTCGGTTGCTTGCAAAAAACGTCACGTGACCCAACAATTGTAATGATGAGGCCGCAAATAGGACAATTATGCCGGCCAAATTTTACATCGTAGCATTCTTTAAAAAAATGATTTAGCTGTTTTAAGCCTAATTGATGGCCACAACTTAATACAAGCAATCGTGTTTTATTAGTTTGTGCTTTTGAATTTTTTCTTTCCACGATTGAATATCTAGTAGAGTTATTGATGAGATAAGCAACATTAATTTTTTTACTTTTTATAGTATAGTCTAAAGGAATATTCTTTTTTAAATAGTAATTTTTAACCCAATTTTTTTCAGACGATATGCCATAAAACCACTCAATTTCGTAAAAACCTTTACTATTTCTGTATATTTCGTAATTCGTATCATGACCACTTAACTTTGTCAAGAGATGAATTAAGGGTATAAAAAATTTAAGGATTGATTCATTATAAACGAGTTTTCTACACATAAACGATTTCATTACACTATTTATCTTGTTATTACAATTTGAATGCTCAGATTTTAAATTTTTTAAATTTGAATCTTGAAATAATTGCTGATAATCAAAAATTAAACGGTTATTTTTCTCATTTAAAAAGCATTTATGACTAAAAGAAATGCCTTTGTAGGAAGCTGAAATGTAAGTGTGTTGATTACTGTCAATTTTAATGATGTCTTCAATCATTTTTCTTGAGGTATTAATATAAAATTTTATAGAATCAAAAAACTTTTTTTTGAAACTTGCTAACGAGCTGGTCGTGGATACTTTTTTGTTTAACTGCGTATTAAAACCGTCTAATTCTGTTTTTAAATTGTTTTCCATTTGTCGTAAAAGATAGTAATAAATAGATCTATATTCATTTAAAACAATAGTATTGAACAATGCCTCTGAATTACCTTCCTTAAAATCATCTTCAAGATTATGGTCAGTTCCTAGAAAAATTTTCTTGGAATCCATCTCATCATTAGAAAAATCATAATCTGCAGCACATTTTTTCTTATAACTTTCATGTTTTAGTATTCTAGCAACCGAGCCTAAAATTATGCTTGTTTCTAAAAAAAAATTATCTGTTTCATTAAAAAGTAGTGTGTTGTCTCCAATGATCATATCTTTTAAATCAGCGCAGTCTGGTGTGTCGATAACAAGCAAAATGTCTTTTACTTTATCAGAGATCTCTTTAACAACATCAACAAGTTCTTCATGTTTAAGAGTTTTACGCCAGTCATTCAGAATAGATTTGTTATCAAAAACAGAGACCAAATGATTGATAAATTTGGAACTATCTTGGCTTATGTTTGCGAGTGTAAAACTTGTAAGATTAAAAAAATCATTCGTAACAACAATTTAAATTTCATTAAGGGCAATTAGATGTAAAATTTGTAGATTTTTAAAAGGAGTTGATCAAATCATCAAAGACACAAATGTCATTTTAAAAAAATTTACAATAACAAATTCCTTTTATTTTATTAAACTATAAAATTAAATGATTTAAAAAAATATTATAATGAATTAAACATTTGCAAAAAAAGCAAAAAATTGGTTTTAAGCTACTTTTAAGTTTGTTAAATTAAAAATCGAGAAACTTGACATGTGTCAAAAAAGCAAAATAGACGAAAAAATTTAACTGATTAAAAAATGTTAAGTAAGCATGAACGATTACAACATAATGAATGCTAATTTGATTAAATACGCAATTGATAGTTGAATATACAAATTAGCGAAGATATTATATACTGTGACGTATTTGTATGGTCACATTTATTTTCTAATGTGTTTGAAAAAATAACATAGATTAAAAATACAAAGGAAATGTTTTGTATAAAATAAGATAACTTTGATTTAAAACAAAACTTTTTACATGGGCAAAGTCGAGAATAAAATTTTGTTGTATTATATGAAAGATTTTATTTGCATATTTTGGCTTACATTATATTAATATGTATATGATAGCCTGTTTAAAACTACTCTATCACAAATCAAGATGCTGATTAGTATGCATATACGTAACTATTATGATCGATTTATAGCACAAACAATGACAAAATACTGCATCATGAAGATCTGCTGTTGTAATAAGAAATCACGTGTTGATAACTACTACCTTGTTTCTTATATTAACTATCATAATTAAATCAATATGGTCAAAATTTCAGTTCATTCACGACATTGGTTTTACAAAATAAAGTTTAACAAAATAACATAAGTATAACAAGATCACAAAAACCCTAATTTGCGTCAAGTTGCGTTTTTAAAAAGAAAACGCAAATCAAATCACAACTTCGGTTGAAAACACGGATAAAGATGTAGTATGTTCAAATTTTTTTGTTTAAAACACATATAAATGATTATAAAAACGGACGCTAATGTAAAAACTCGTGAGAAATTACCGGATCTAAAGTATGGCTCTAAATAAGAGCTAATGTGATGTGTTTTAAATCGTGTTTATATGTTAATTATTAGTATTAGGTAGACCGTAATTAACATTTGCATGTGTTCTGTTTTCTTTCATTGTATTTACTTATATATATGTCACCGCGGAATTTTAGCCCTGCGGTTATCAGAGGCAAATCGCCTGATACGTGGTCTGAAACTAGTGTTTTAGATTAAGTTTAAACTATATAAACACAATAATAAACCTTTGATGCTTGAAAACAGTAAATACTTCTATAAAGAATCACACCTGTTGCCGCAGGTGACAATTTATATGATCTATTATTTACATAATTTAGATTTAAAGTTTAGTGCTCCTGTAACAACCCTACCCTTCTCTTTAAGAACGATAAAATTTATAGAAAAAAGCAATTTTTGTTTTATTTTTTTAAAAAATATTTGTTGTTTTATTTGATATTATTAATCCCTTCTAAAAAGAAAAGTTTTTTTAAAATAATTTAATATACAATAAACAAATTAGAAGTTGTTAAAAAGGGCAAAATAACACAAAAAGTAATTATTTTAACTTATTTCAAGATTAGCAGACGCCTTTTTGTGTGTTTTAAAAAATATTTTTTTGTAGAATGGAGGGTAATGAAAAATATAAGGCACGATCAAAACACCATTCCTCCAACTTGTTTACATTTACGAAAAAAAAGCTAAAAATCAAATTATGAATGATTTATTTTAGCATGTTAAAGGTTTCATACTTTTTTTTAAACGTGTTTTAGAGGTGGAGCAGTAAAGTTGGAGAAGCACAGAATTTTTTGTAAAAATTTTCTCCCTTCTAAAAATAATGAGTTGGATGATGATAGCTTATACAGTTTTTCACATTAGTGCAAGTCAAAAACGCAAAAATGAAGAAGACAACGTTTTGATTATAAATAAAATTAAAGATGATTCTCATTTTCCTTTGGTTTATCATGACCCTGATTTTTCAAATGAGATATATTCTAAACATATTGATGATAGCGTGAATTGTGAACACAGAAATAATAAAGAATTAATCCAAATTTTAGACAATATAGATTACGAAATTATAGCACTTCGTATACCACATCGAAACTTTGAACCTATTAGATGACATTTTGATGAGTTAAAGATTATCTTAATTTAAAAGAATCTATTGAATCAAAAAAATATCTAACACAAAAACAAACACTTAATTGTAACACCGTTGATAAAAACAAGCTTTCAACTGCCTGTGCAACGGATTTTACAAAATTACTTTACAAGTAAACAGTAATTTAAAGGAAAAAACAAATTTATGGTCAGAAGATAGGCTTAATTTTATTGAACAAGATGCAACAAATGACCATAACAAAATGTCTGCTTATAGTAAAAATCTTTAGACACAAATGTTACGTCTAGAATTAATGAAATTATTGATGAGTTATATTGGGACATCGAGCATTACATAGCAAATAGTATTGAAAACACTTATCGATTTAATTATTTAAATAGATTAGAAGTTATTAATCGGATATATAATACATTTAAAAGATTTTCCATAAATTTTACAAAATATAATGATGCGATTTATCTCTTTGACAATGATTTTATGACGCTATTAGATAATATAAATTTTTATGAGGATATTAATATTGAAAAAGGTATTGGGCATGGATTGTTAAATGAGCTTTATTACTTAAAACACTTTCATAAATGAACAAAAACGTCATGAGTTCTTTTTTGAAATTTTTGCTAAAAGTAATTAAATTACTTTTTTTACGAATCAAAAAACTTGACAGATACATTTACAAAATTCCAGAAGTATTAGCTCTTGGTAGCCTTTTATCAAAAAATGTTTTTTATGAAAAAATATGCTTTGGGCGTATGAATAGATTGTTAATAAACATAAAGAGGAAAACAAACATATCATAACGAGTCTAATAAAAAATGCAGTTGAAATTTGTACGAATGAAAACTAAACCAATCAACTTTAGCTAAATTATGTCTTCCTTGCAAAAATTACATCGTGATTTTAATTTTTTTGTTTGAGAATTAGATAACGACAAAAAGTATAAAGCGACCAAAAAATGGAAAAAAAATCAAGTTGATACATCAGATGAGTCTATAAACATACACTATAAGAACATTTTATTAATATACATCTACCAGTATGTTGTTTTTTTTTGAAATTTCGAACAGTAACACAAAAGACTTTGAATTTTTAAAAAATTGCAGATCAAGTGAGAATTTTGAAAAAATGTTTTGCTTGTTATTTTGATTAATTTTTAGAGATAATGAAAAACCAGTCAAATGCTTTAAAATTTGAAAAAATAAATTTCGAATAAACATATGTGACTTCTAATTCTATTGAAATTCCCAGACAAGGCGAATTTATGCAATAAGTAAACATGTTTTTATGAGGTTTGACGAGGCTAGGTCTACATATTAAAAAAATAGGTTATCCAAGTTTTTACAAAAAACACGAGTTTTTAATGATACACCAAGAGTTAAGAGAAATAATACAATCAATTATTTGGCAAATGCGAGTTTTTGAGTGGTTATGATATTGTTAGTAAACTGCTAGACACAGAAGAATTGGAAAACTTACTTAAGTAACTTTAATTAAATAATAATTTTGTTAAAATATCAAACTGAATTATTTTAAAATGATAGCGAATGTCTAGCCCATTTTTTGTTAGTTAAAGAATTTTGCTAATAATTGTTACTCTGTCAAAAACCAGCGTTCAAAAGACATAAAAATTAATTTGCCGTTTAATTTTACCCTCTTAATGAATTCTCAAACAGATAAACCGTTTTCTGAAAATATTCCATTTCAAAAGCAAAACGTCAAAAGTAAATTTGATGTGTTTATTTGTCATTATAAGTGGTTAAAATAATAATATATGTCATGTGATGATTTGAAAAGCTTAAATTCGAAGTATTTGAATCTTTGCCAAAAATATACCAATAAGGCTGATTTTAGGATGTTAATGGACAATTATAGAAGATGTATTGAGAATATTAGTGCAGCAGTTGTAAAAGATACTGATTTGAGCAGTGAAGAGCTTACGGATGTAGAAACCCATGTTTGTAGTGATTTGTCATCAATCGACAATTCAACAATTACGAATCAAATGGAATCTGATCTGTTTGATCAAGTTTCGTATGAAGACAATTCGGACGATGAAAATATAAGAAGGATGAATCAAAGCGAGAATCACTTTGGAATGACTGTTTCTGATGTCGATTGCTATAATAAAAGCAAATAAGATTACAAAGAAAAGAGAAATCAATCAGACGTTACAAAGAATCAATTTAATAAAAAAAGGCACGAATTAGATTTTAGAGTGGATTTTGAGAGACAATTTAACAAGGAAAACAAAGGCGAAAATCAAATGGCTTTCAATTCTCAAATTTACAAATTTCTCGTACATTTTTACGATGTCAACTGCCTAGCCTATAAAAAATTTCAAATTGAGCCAGAAAAACCAATTAAAAAAGTTCCACATTATGATTGGCCTTTTTTAGACGTTCCTACAAAACCAAGAAGTGTATTTGATTCTGGTCCGACGAGAGAGGAAGTAGGAGAATATAATAGGAGGATTTTTGATTTAATTACTCAAAACACTTTTCCCTATCCTAGAAAAATAGTTTACAGATGTAATCCAGACTTCTATGATGGTGATGTACCGAATGAATTACATAAGCAAATATTTAAAAGTGATTGTGAGATTTATAAGTATAACGGTGATGCTTATATTTATAATGATCGTGTAACTTTACGAATTTACTCTATTAATGAATTAAAACACATGTCTTTGAAGAATAGACAAGGTAATATCAGTATGAATGCAGAAATCCAAGACTTTAAGTTTGTAACAGAAGAACATGATAAATTTATTGATGTTTTATTTTTGCAGGATTTTGTTATTTACAGACTTTTGTTTAGAGATAGATACCAATTAGAAAGTGTAATGAGATTAGTTGTGTGATGTAAAAATAAATATTTAATTATAGTAAAGTAATGTTTCTTTCTTCGCAGTATTTCAAGGTATCTTCATCCCATTCAGAAGCCTGCACTTCTCCAATATGCTTTTTATCCAATAAAAACATACAAACTCTTGATTGACCAATGCCTCCACCAATAGTATAAGGAAGTTGGTCATTGAGAATCATTTTGTGATACTTAAGATCACATCTTGCCATAGTATCAGTTTCTTTTAATTGTTTAAGCATTGATTCTTTAGATACTCTAATTCCCATTGATGATAGTTCAAAAGGAATGTCAAGAATAGGATTATAAACCAATATGTCACCATTCAGTTCCCAGTCATCATAGTCCGGGGCTCTACCATCGTGAGGCTGTCCTGATTTCAATTTCTTGCCAATTTGCATCAAAAAAACTGCTTTGTACATTTTACAAGCTTCGTATTCTCTTTCTTTCGGCGACAAATCAGGATATTGTTCTTCAAGATCACTGCTATAAATGAATTTAATATCTTTAGGCAATTTATCGAGTAGATGAGGAAACATAGATCTTACTTCATCATTTGTTTTCTTCAGTGAATCATAAACCTTTAAGACTGTCTCTTGTAAAAATGCAATTGTTCTGTCTTTTTCTTCAATAACTACTTCCCAATCCCACTGATCGACATAGTAAGAGTGTAAGTTCGAAAGATCTTCATCTATTCTTAGAGCATTCATGTTTGTGTACATTCCATTATATCGATCAAAACCATATTTTTGTAAACTGTATCTCTTCCATTTAGCAAGTGATTGAGCAAAACTGACGTGTGTACCACATTTCAAGACCATTTTAACTTTGCGTTCATAACCGTTTAGATCATCATTTAAACCAGTATCATCTCGAATTATTAGAGGTGCAGATATTCTCTGAAGATTAAGAGCAGTCGAAAGGTGATTTTGAAAAATCTCTCTTGTTTCTTTAATTGCTCTTTCAGTGGTAAGCACGTCCATTTTATTCTCTTCTTTTTTTACGTTTTGTAATTTTTGTTTAATGAAATCCATAGGGAAAATCTTTTTTGGTTTATTTATAAAAAATATGAAAAATGTGATTTGTTTGACATGTAAAATGGAAAAATTAATTAAAAAGACTGTCACCGCGGAGTTCCAGTCCTGCGGTAATCAGGATGAAACCGCCTGATAAGTGATCTGAAACTAGTGTTTCAGATCAGGTTTAAACTATATAAACACAATAATAAACCTTTTATGCCTGCAAACAGTACTTATTTCTATAAAGCATCACACCTGTGTGCTGCAGGTGACAAAGACATTTTTAATGTTAGAAAATAGATCGATTTTTCAAGTTCACAAAGTTTAATTTAATCTAGTAAAATTAAAGATAAAATGCCAAAATATAACTTTGAACAACTGCCATACATTACATAAATGGTAACTAGTTTATTCAAACATTTTTAATCAGGTTCGCCTCGATCTTTGAAGCACATTTTGGCTTCTTGAAAAACCGAAAGATATTCGGATGACAGGTGGTTTGTTTTTTACTTTATCATCCGGTCTAGTAGCATTTTGATTGTCTTGTTGTAGATCTTTATCGTTTTGATTTGACGAATAAGTGCTTTGTTCTTCAATGGTATTATTTGAATCTGCTTGATTTATTTTTTCTTCAATAACTCCATTAGAATTGATAGTATTTAGTATTCTGGCTGATGATTTCGATGGTAAACTATCGTCTTTTGACACATTTGAATGTAAATTTTTGTCACATGAATTCTTTGATAGTGAGTCTATGGCTTTTGCAGGCAAAATTTCAACCTGTTCTGAATTTATTAAATTTGACATGTTTATGTTATTTAAAACATCATCTGCAACCTCAAATATATGATCGATTGTCAAATCCACTTTTTTCAATTTTAACTTGCAAACGTCTTTTACTTTTGAGTTATCTAAGTCATTTTGATTTTGAGGTGTAGTTTCAAGGCTCCTTGTATTAGCATATATTGGATTTTGTATATCTGAATCAACCATAGTACCAGAAAATTGTGAACCAGATGTATTAACTTGATCTAAAACTTCTACACTTACACATTTAAGGATTTTATCATCTGCGTTTGCTGCTTTAGATTCATTTTGAACGACACCTCTTGCTAATGATACACTAAGACCTTCAACACTATTTAATTCTAAAATACCAGTGTTCTTTAATTTTTCGGCACTAGAAGTAGTCATAGCATTACAATTTATGTTCAAAATACCATTAGCTGTTGCTAAATTGCTAGGATTATTTTGTAAATCTAGATCAGATTTGTTAATATCGCTATCTTGTGATCCATGACTTTCATTTTGTTCATGTTGATTTTGCATATTTTTATCGCATTCTAATTTTAAAACATTTAAATTTTGATCATTTGTCTTAATATTATCATATTTGTTTATTTCACTCTGGTTATGAGGCATGCTCTCATCTGCCTGCTCGGCTTGAAGATCTTTACTCTCTTGCAAATCGTCTTTATCAATAGTTTCTGACCATGTTTCATTATCGTTCGAATCATTTTTTATCGTTTGATTATCATCTTCGACATTAAAATCACAATCAGGATCAAGTTTTTTTATATCATTCCAAGTATCAATTAATTTTACTGCATTATATCTTTCAGTCAGATTCGAATCAGTATATAAATCAAATAAACAATCCTCTGGCGTAGAATCATAACTAGTATCTAAACTGATGCCTAATGCCGAATCGTAAAAGTAATTTTTCTCATGTGGCAAATTATAGTATTTTAAAAATTTATCGCTTAAACAAGGTAATGAATTTGATCGTTTTCTTTTTAATGTGTTTTTAGAAATTCCATGAGTATTGTTTTGATCTCTTATACTGTTATTAGGTTCAGACTTATATCTTCTATTAACCATATTATTTTGACTTAACAAGTCGCTTTGGTTTGTAATTTGTTCTCTATGATGAACGTCACGTAAATTTGTCTGAGAAAATTTATCTAGGCCCCCATCAGAATGTCCTTTAGATAAGCTGCTTGCATTTGAGGATAGACTATTAGACGAGGCATAATGATATTCTTCGCTGTTGTATGCTGGTATATTCATAGGCCTATAAGAGCTAAATTTTGTGCTTTTTATTGTCGGACTCGTTGGCCAAGAAGAACTTTGATCTTTACTGGTACATTGTTTTGGTTTATCATAAAGTTCATTGGTGCTTTTAGGCTGTGCCAAATTCTCCAATGAATTCTTAACTGGCTTAGAATTGAGAGAAAATTCTTCATCATAATCACATAGGTCTTTATCTGGAAACATAAACTTGTAATAATTTTCTACTAGTTTTTTGCATTGATTCTCATCATTATTACAAGTATTTAACGGTAAATGTTCTATTTGACTATTTTGTTGTTTATCGACATTGTTAATAGACTCAAAATTTGTAGTAATATTTTTGTCTGCATTTATTTGTTCTGATTGATGTTCAGTTTGTTCTTTATTATTTTCAAATGATTTTATGGGTAGTAAAACCATTTCTTTGTCACAAGACAAAACTAGTTCATTATCTTTGTTATTTTTTAAATCTAGTATGTTTGTGACATTTACTGAATTAAGATTTTTTTCATATTTTAATGATTCAAATATATCATCTTTTGTAGGGCCATAAAATGTGTCCTCGTCTATTTCTTTAATGTAATTGTTCATGTTAGTTAAAATTGGCGTTTTATAATTAAGTTTATTGTCATATGGCAACTTTGCATTATCTTTTGATTCTTTTATGAGATCAAGCATAGTTTTCTCTTTAATTGTCTTCGAAGAAGGACTTATCTTATTAATATCTGTCCATGCTTTACTGCAAGTCTCTATGTTATCTAAAATACTTTTTATATAAACAATAAACTTTTCATCAACATCAATATCAAGTCTTGTCAAAATCTTCTCATAAAAAGCTTTTTCCTTTTCTAAATTTTTGATCAATGTTGACACTTTCATAGACAAGAAGTATTCAAAGAAAAAAATAAATTTTAAATGACGTGGATTATTTTCATATCTTTTTAGCGCTATTTTCATGTACTTATAGAAAACAAAATTGTAACTATCTGATTCAAGTTGATCAAAATTGTTGTAAATAATGTCATAATATTCGTCTTCAAAGACTTTAACAATTTTATTCTCCATATGTTTTTTAGAAATCAACTCAAATGAATTTTTGATCAATGGAGAATAAAATTTTACAAAATTTTCCATGTTGTTTAACTCAATGGATTTGATGATCTTAGTTTCTTGTATTGAACTTTTAATATTTTTACTTGATGTTATAATCTCTTCAATGGATCGTATATCAAAATATAGAGATTCAAATTTAGTAAATTCTCTAATTTTGTGTTTAAAACCAGCAATAAACTTCTGTTCTAAACCCTCAATAACAACCATATCTTTGTTGTTAGAAATTTTTTCTTTTATGTGAGTTATTTTTTCAGATATTTCATAGTAAATCTTTTCTAGAAGTTTTTCCAGTTCCTCGTATTTTAATAAATCATCTTTGATACTTTCTATAAAGTATAATCTAGATAAACTATGAAAAATGTGATTAATGAGTTTAAAGATTGTACAACTATATACATTGCCAACCTTTTCTACAGCACAAGTTATCGATAAATCGTTATAAACCTTTTCAAAGTCTTTGATCGCAAACAATATTTCTTGAAGATTTTCCTTAAAAATTTTTGATTGGTGGACAATTTGTTCGACTAAAGAACAATATTTTACACTAGTATTAAGCAGTTCAAGATTTATATCCGTGTCAGAAACAGTAAAACTATTTGTATTTTGAATTAAAGGATCATATGAAGACTTCATAATAGCTTTCTCTTTATTCCTAATTGATCCTTTGATAAACCGAATATTGTTGACTTTAGCATTGTTAATATCTACATAGTAAAGGACATCGTTCTTCAAGTCATTAAATTCTATTTTAAACTTATAATCTTTGTTTTTAATACAACAGACGTTTAAATAGAATGGCTTAGGAAGGTTTAAATTCCAAAGAATTCTATGATTGACCAATGCATCCTTATTAAAAGTATCTTTTGAATTACGTAAACTATTGATCTTTTTTCCATTGTGGTCATAATATTTCAATGTGTGTATTTGTTTATCACTGATTAATTTAAACATGACCTTATTCTCATTATTTGTTGTCCTAATTAATGTTTTAAGAAACAGGCAGATTTGAATAAAAATTTTCATAGGGCAAAATGCTTCTAGTTTATTTATTTTGAAATGATAATCAATTTGATTAAGAAGTCATTCATTTTTGACAAATTAATTTGATATTTTCTTGAAATAACATTTTTAAAATGTAAAATTTGAAGAAAATTTGAGTCATTTAAACTACCAAAATGTTTTTGTTTTTGAAATGATTGATGTATAAATTTGATTAGATATTTTGACATACTAAAAGTATTTTTTCGACTCAAAAAACTGCTTTTATATGTGTAAATATAGTATTGTTGCTAATTTTGATCAAAGGCATTTTTTCTTAAATTGGTGTATAAGAAGATAAAGTTCATTTTTAGAATGTATGGCCTATTGTTTCCATATTTTTTTACTTAATTTATTTCAAATTTTTTTCTTTTTTAAGTTTCTTGTTACGAGATAGTAAAAAATTAGCATCTAGCACTTGTAACGCATGTGTATGTCAAGCAATATTTTACATAAAAACATATTAAGGTTCTTGTTTGTACTCTCATTATGTATAAAGCCTTTTAACTGAATAATTTTTGTGCCAAATTACTTTTTTGTATGAATCAGCCACAAATTATTGATCACTTCTCAAATTTTTGATTTAATTTATTACAAAATAGATTTTTACAGATTTGTGTTTGGCGTAAAATTATCTTAATAACATTAAAACTAATAAATGAAAATTTAAACAATGTTTTTATTTAGATATTAAGCAAAACAGAAGCATTTACACGTAAAAAAAGAATTTTAAGAAACTCATTACCATTTAATCATTTTAAAAGACAACAAATACAACTTGAACATTAATGTTATTTTTATCACAAATATTTGAGAAAAATGATTTCCTGCTCATTGACATCGCCTAAATCGGCAACAGTCATGTTTTTCTCAATATCAACACACTTGGTCAAATATCCTAAACCTCTACATTTACCCCTTCTAAATGCAAATCCACTGCGTATAACTCTTCCCACTTGTTCACCATCCTGTTTTATTATTCCATTTTTGTTTACACTTCCTTTGAGCAGTTCAAAATAAAAATATTTCAAATTTTTATGATTGTTAAACACAAACAAATCTTTTATGTCAATCTCTGCACGCTTACCCTTTGGGGTTCGTTCGAATTTACCAATAATATCCTTGTTAATGGTCTTTTCATATTCCTTAAAATATTCAGATTGAACACAATCGAATGGATAATTCATTGTACCTTCTTCTAATGCTATTCTTTCAAGTTCAGTTATAGACACAGGTATGATCGATTGTTTAATCAGCCATATCCATGTATTCATGGCTTTTTGTTTCGATACAAAAATAGCACCACCTTTTTGTTCATTTTTTAAGTAAAACAAATTCAATCCTTCTGGTTTTAAACAGAAATTATCTGGTACATTGATCAACAAAAAAGAGCATTCAATATTGTCAACAAACTCAAGGCCTTCAAATATATTTTCATCGATTACTTCTTTTATATAAGAGATAATTAAATATTCACCAATAACACCTACCTCTATTTCTTCATTATCAATTTGCTTTTTAATTGCAAATCCTTCTTGGGATTGACTTGCTAAAAAGTGCATCTCATTTCGCCTAAAAAGTTTTGCTTGTTTATAAGTTTGATCAAACACAAAACTTCTTTTCAAGGACCTGTAAATGTACTTGCTGCTCTTCATATTCCTAGTAAAAGGAAGGTGACAATTAAATATTTTTATCATTTTAAATCGTTTAGAATACCAAGTATGTGTTTTCAAAACATGTCTATCTTTCCTTCTCGTATTAGTTTTCTTCCTCATATAAGATCTTGACCTTCTTCTTTGATAAAATTTCAATCTTTGAAACAACATACTCTTCTTTCTAGTGTTATTAATGGCTGCTTCTATATGTTTAATGTCTTTAAATCTTTCGTCAACAAAATCAGAAACATTAAAACAATCTTTGTTGTTCATAAGAATGGGATAAGAAAAATAAAAAAAAATAATTCAATTTTTTGAATACAGTGACAAGTGTGACAATAAGGTGTTAATTACATTTGAATTACCAGGTCTAATGATTAGAATCGTGTTACTTCCAGAGGGTATTTGAGTTCTTCCAGCATCGATAATTTTGTTGTATCGAATATTGTGCTTATGTAAAACTGTCGATAGACTTTTTATTTCCTCAATAGATGCTTCGTACAATACAACTTCAGTTTTACTTTGCTTCCAAGTTTCATACAAGTCTTTTTTGTGATGAAATAAAGAAACAATACTGAACAGTGCATGACCTAATTGAGCCAATATTTTACCTGTGCTCATATTAAGGCTCTTGTTTACAATTAATGCTACAGATATCTTGTCTTCTAACTTGACCTGTTTTTTAATACTTCGACTTTTTTGTAGTAAAATATAGAAAACTAGAATAACAATGATTGAAATAAATAAGTAATCTTCCATAAAGGGCCGTAAAAAAAAATAAAAAAAACGAATGTACAAGCATCTTTTATTCTATTATATAATCTTTTTGCGTCTAATACTGTCTATATAAATTAAAGTACTGAGAGAACCAAGAAGAAGAGAAGAAACTTTTAACAAATTGTAATTTTCATTAAGAAATACTAAACCACTAACACTCATAAATATCTTATTAAAGGCACCAATCATACTAAAAGTGGTCGATGACAAATGTTTTAAAACTAAAGATGTCATCAAGGCAGTCAAAAAAGCACAAATAGAAGAAATAAAAATAAATAAGTTCACATTTGCATAAGTGTGGTCTTCAAACATAAACGATAATAGTCCTATAAGAGGTATGGCCAGTAAATTTGGAAAGAAAATAGCCTCAGTAGTTGAGCTCTTTTTGTTATTAATAACGTATCTTAGAGATACAACATAAATTGTTGTGCTTAGAATATTTATAGCAGTCCAAATATATCCTATCATTTGAACATTATCAGACGTATCTCCTATATAGGAACTCAAAATCATCAATAAAAAAGAAACACTTTCAAGTTTTGATATTAATCTGTTAAAAACTAAATACTCTATAAGCGCCACGATTATAATACTTCCATTCTTAAACAGTGTAAATAACGAGATTGGCAAATATTGTAAAGTTTTTGTCCCTGTAAAAATCATGATGTTTAAAAACATAGAAGGGATCAACCATTTCTTCAGATTCTTAAACTTCACTTCACATAGATTTGTCAGCACACCTATTGTTATGACTAAGCATATAATAATCGATTGTGCAAGAACCAAGAGGAATGGTCTATTGTAATTTAAGTTAGATAGAATGTACTTATTTAATGTTATTGTTGATAACGAAGACAAACTGTATCCTATACTAAAATAACAACTTTTCATTTGTAATCTTGTAAAATTTGTTTTATTATTTGTCTAAGATTTAAAACGAATATGAAACTTTCAAATGTTTTTAAAACATTCAGAGTTTTTCAGGAATGATAAATTGGGAATATCTTCTACTACTTTCTTTATGTGTTCATTTTGAATCTTTTTACCATCTTTTTTCTTAACTTCTTCGAAACATTTATCAACAAATTCTTTTAGGAATAATTCTATGGCTTTACTAGCTACAACCGGAACAGAAGCACCAATCTTACCAACACTTTCATTAGATTGCAAGATCTTTTTTAGTCTAGAGACTGGAAATACGCTTGTTTTACTTTTCTTTTGAGAAGACATTCTATTTTAGGGTGAATGGGAATTTGTTTACAAACAAGAAAATATAATTAAATAGTTTATTACAGCACTTAAGTTATCTATTGGATAGTACAAGTAAATTGAAAAAGACTGTAAAGAACAAATAATTTCATCCCTTAAAATCTTTGTTCTCCTGAAATTCAATGAAAAATACTTTTAAATTGTTTGTTAAGTACATAGAATAATTAAACAATTGTTTATTGTTAATAAAATATAATTTTTTTTTACACATTGATTCTCAAAAACTGTTGACGGTAAGTTTTCTGTATAAGCCAGCTCCATTCATTTTTATATAATGAGTTAAAAGTGACAAAACAAAAACTTATTAATGTCAAACAAAGCAGGAATTTATATTTTTATTATTGATGACTTTTATTATTAGTGTTTTCTAATTTTTTAAGATGTTTGATGTTGTCCTGAAGATAATTTATAAAATGACCCTGGCAGTCAACATGTAAATTGGTCAGATTTATAACTCCTCAAAATAAAAATTACAAATGGGTCACTAGTAAACTGAAAACGGCATGTGTAACATCATCACCATATTGTAAAGACATAAAAACATTTTAAAATTTTCGATCGTTTATAAAGGTTTTGGTTCTTATGAATTGATAGAGAAGGAATAAATTTTTTAAATTACTAAAGAAGGCCGTTAAATATTTTTTTAATTAAAATACAGACAAAAAGCAGCTATTAAAATAAAAATTTAATTTAAAATTTTAAAATCTCATTTTTTTAATGATCAAATAAATATAAGAAAATTTTTAAAAATTTAATTAATTTTACGTAAGTATTAGTTTGCAAAGATAGTTTTACTTTTAAAAGTTGCTTAAAAATCTAAAATTTTTTTGCCCTTAAAATGGTTTATTTGATATTTATTTTTAATTTAATTTTTACAATGAGAACAAAATTGAAAAGAAAGTTTGTAGAAGATTTAAGTTACCCATTAGACCATACAGAAAATTGTACTTTTCAATACAACACTCAAGATTATACCCAAAACAGTACTTATAAAGACTTAATGGATTTCATCGATGATTTTTTTGAACAAAAATTTGTTGAGACAAAAAGAATAAAAATTTTAAGAGAAGACCAAAACAAACTAAACGAAAATCTAAATATTTTTGATAGCGAAAAAATAAGCGTTTCAAGATCGGATGATAAGCATTTAAAAAATATTCAAAAAGAGTCTAACGTATGTTCTACATCTATAACAGCCAAGAATAAAAATCTCATCATAAGTTTGCAAGGTTTTAATAAATGTGAATTGACTGTAAGAAAAGAACATAAGCTGCCAAAGGAACACAGAAAGTGAATGATAAAATAAACAACATTGGTGTTGATAATAAATTTAATGATAACAGAAGCGAATTGCTAGACGGTCATGCAAATCTTAGTAAGTTTTTTTAAGTTCATTAGATTTCTATGAAACAATGAAATCTCGCATTGCAAAATATATTTCTAATAACATATCTGCATCTTACATGTGCGGATATATTAAAAAGATAAAACTTATCGAAGAATTTCATACCGTTTTAAAAAAATATAAAATAGAAAATGAAAAATATCTTTGTTTTTTTAACATAAAAAATTACGAAAATGTCAAAAAAAATCTACTTGATATGGCTACGAATTTTGATATGTCTTTAGAGTTTAATCAAAAAAATTGCGATTTATTTTTAGCAAAATTTGATTCGAAAGTATTTTCAAAGTTTTTTACGCCTAGTCTTGTTCAAAAAATTGAGAAACTAACGTATAATGAAAGAAGGTCTTTGTTTTTATTAGAATTTATGAAATTACATTGGTACATTTTTGAAATACCAGAATTAATAACTCTTGGCTGCCTCTTTTCATTTTCATGTCATCAAAAATCTATAGTCTTAATACATTAAATAAACGTAATCGCAGAAAACATTGAAAATATAAAAAACATTAGGGTATTTGTGCTGAGTATAATTTACAAGGCCTTTAATTGTTTTTATTCTGGTGGAAAAAAAATCGGGTTTTTTTCAATGTCTGACTATGAATTAGTATGCGTTAAGGCTCAAATCGATCATGTGAAATTTTTCTTATGGGATTTTAACAGTAGAGAACGATGGTCTTTAAAATTAAGAAATGTCAAAAAAATCGATGTCTGTAGCGAATTAAAAGTTCATTTTAAGACCATATTATTAATTTACCTATATCAGTATACTTTATTCATGAAATATTATAAAATAGAAGCAGAAGATTATAAAGTATTAGATTCGCTTTTTGACAAAATAGTAGAATCTGATGATTGCGTTAGCAATCTATTTGAACAATTTTAAAACATCGTAAACAAGATTACTAAAAAATATATATTTAATCGTAATTCTTTAGGACATATTTGTCAATGTCAAATAGAAATGAATACAGTTTAAAAATTTTTCTTAAAGATATATTTCGAACTAGCACGTTTGATATAATGCTAAAAATTTTTAGTATTTTAAGAGTCTAACGTCTATATTATTGTGTAATTTAAATCAAATCTTGCGTTGTTAAAAAGTTTACATACTTTTTAGTTAACTAGTTTTAAATTATAGTCGATCAGATTGTAACACCGTTTTACAGGCTTAAAATTTATCTACTTAGTATTTTAGTTCATAATTTATGGATCGTCACGTATTACATATAACTCGCTTAATAATTTCCCATTATAAAAGCTACAAATTTGATTTGAAATAAATCATACATAAATTTGGATCACCTTTAAAATGAAACCATTAATAGTACGAATAAATGAGAATTATAGTTTTTTCAAAATAAACTATGCATAAGTTATTAAAAACTTATTAACAATCATTATATATGCAATAAAGTTTAATTTGAACTTATTATCGTTCAACACATTAGTTTTTGACTTATCACTCCGAAATAAATGTTAAAAGATTTAAGTGTGAGTCGAGCTTAAACAAATACTTTTCTATAAAATAAATTATTTGTCGTTTTCTTGTTTAAAAGTCAAAAATTCATTAAGAAAAACTTGTCTATATAGTGTTGCCTGCGATATTTTGCGAGTTACAAGTTCTATCTCACATCCTTCAATAAATCCTTAAATGGCATGTTCTGCACCGTCTACAAGAACACGTCATTCTTGTTGGTTTTCAATATACGATTTTTATTCTCCAATCTCATCCCTTTTATACCTACCTAAGACTAATTAGTGTCGATGCAGCATAGTAGCAAAATATTATATTCTGAATCACAACGTATCATTAACGAAATTAGGTAAGTATATACCTTTTAGATATACGTCCATCCGCGTAGAGAGTAGTGTTTGATCCTTTTTTTCACGGACCAATTAATAAATGTTATAAACTAATAAATATAAAAACAAACCAATTGTGCTGTATAGTTAGACTTTGTGGTAAAATTAAACTGAAACACGTAAATTCGACTAGCGACGGGTCTACTCGTACCTTATAAGAGAAAGGTTTTAAAAACATACAACCCGATAGTACCATATATCACTATTTCTAAATAGTTAAAAAACTCAGTTACAAAATAAAAATGTCGATCAAAATTGATAGATTAAAAATCATTTGTAGAAATGCTGGACTTTAATTAATTATATAAAAAGTAATAATTTGTTTTTTTTTTGAAAAAAAATGTTATTTACATAACATGTACCTCTTCACATTACAACATGACAGCTAGCTCTCTCAAATTGTTTTTATAAAACTATTTTTGTATACTTTTATTCTATAAGTTTGTTTACAACACTGATATTGATTATCACTGAAACATGTTCATGCAATATTAATTCAAACATATAAAAATCTAGTAAATTTAACCCAAAACGCAACAAACACTTCTAATATTCATGTAAAAAAGCACAAAATTTTTTGGATTCTCATTTTTTTGATTACGTATGCTGTATCATAAAAAAAATCATTGGAACTTATTTAAATTAAAATTTTTTTATATCAATAATATTTAGTTGTACACGTAAAAAAAAGTAATGAGTCCGCAAATAGTTTTTTAATTGACTCTTAATTGCAAAACACCAATTTAGTTTGTAGATAAGATTGGCAATTTAATTAAAGCTTTTAAAAAAAATAAAATTGTTTTTTAAATACTGTGTTATATACAATACTTCTGTATTTATAAATGTAATTGAATAGAATACTAATTTGATTTTAAGTTAATCAAAATGATTAATATTATATTAAATGATTAAAGTATTTAAAAATACATTTTTTTTTGACCCAAAAAATGAAATTGAGTCTATTTCTTACCATGGTTTACAATATAATCTATGCTCAGGAACAAATTATTTTGAAAGATGATATTTTCTCAATAATATGCGACAGACGGATTATTAAATATGTATGCTTAAATCAATTAAACCAAGATGAAGTTTCTCTTTGTAAAGATTTTCTTGAAAGTGAAATTTTTTATTCGATATTGTTTGACAGATATTTCCCAATTTTTTATAAATATAAGTTCGAACTTGGTTAATTACATAAAGAAAATGTGAATTCTGTATTCGTGATTTGATGTTATACTAAAGGAGAAAAAATATTACTTGAGTTTAAAGTCAAAAACAATCTTGATAAAATCATTGTATATGACTTTTACAGCTCTGTTAAAGTTAAGGTAGATCTGCAGAAATATAAATTTCGACAACATGATCACTATATTATTTACGATCAAGAAAATAGTTTTGTGTCTATCAAGAATAGTTTAAATTATGTAAAAATAGTTGAATTGTTTTCTAAGGTTTATAACAAAATGTTAGAATTAAAAAATATGTGTACCAATAAAGAACAAGATTTTCAGTTTGAAGAAATTTTTACACTCAAAATATTTGACCCTTCATTTTTGATAAATACTAGAAAAATCAAAAAAATCTATATATAATGTACTTTATATATGCTTTAAAAATTTTAGATCACTTTCAATACCTAGGTCGAACAAATCCGAATATTTCAAGTTTTTTGAACTTGCTTTAAAACAATTAACAGAGCTGTTTGAAAGTTTATTGAATCTTGTAAAATCTGCTAAAAGTTTCACTGAAAATAGCAAAGAATTTGATGAAAATTCAAAAATATATTTTTAATTTATTTGATACTATGGAAGGAATTCTGAGGACAAAAATAGTTTCACTTAACGAGGATAATTTTCTAGAGATATTTAAAAAATCACAAAACGCTGCAAAATTATGTGATGCATTCGTCAAAAACGTGTTAGAGAATGAAATCACAAACATCCAAATCATTAATCATTGTGAAATAAAAAATGTTGATAGATTTGTTAACTCATTTTCTTCAATTTTGATAGAATATTGCGATATTTTAGAGAATTTTGATTTAATCGATTCACAAGATCATTATTTTGTAAAACTGGACGATGTCTATGAAGATTATTTTAATTCTTTCGATTTACATACAGTATTATTTGTTGCTAGAGAATTGAAAAAATATCTTTTAACCTATCAACATGACAAAACTGATTTTTTAATTTTTTCAGAAACATATTATTTCAAGCATCAATTGGCCTACGAACTTGAGAACGTTCTAAAATATATGTTTGTGGCATCTGATCCTAAAAACACGCAAAAAACTAATATCTCAGAATGCGAAGTAGATATTCCTGTAAAAGATTTTATTTTTCACAAAAAAATATCTGATCTGAAAATGAAATGGGATAAAAAGTTTGCTATATTTGACAGATTAGAACCTTTATCGTTTTCTTACGTTCTTGATCGCCTATCTAAAGAGGAAGAAAAAACCAAAAAGAAACTAGAAGATGGTATAATTGGACGCGTTGAGACTGATAAAGATAACGAAAATTCTTTAGAAACTGAAATTGTAGAAAACGTTTTGTGTGCTCAACCGTTCGAAGGTAATATTGAAAATTTATCCACATACAACCCCATAAATGACAATTCATGTTGTATAAAAGAAAACACAATCGTACAGAAAGTAGATCATTCTAAATTTAACAATGAATCTGATGATTTTTTAACAAACAAGGAAATACATTTTGTAGAATATAAGAAGAACGACGCTAGAAATGATGATGAAAAGGAATCATCAACTTTAAATAATAAGATGGCCGTTAGTAACGACGAAGAAAATATTAGTTGCGAAATTCAGAACAAAGAGTTAGCAAATACAAATGTACAGCATGATCTAATGAAAAAATCTGGAGAAGATTTGACCCATTTAAACGAAAACAAAGTGATTGAAAAAGAAAAACACTATGTCAAGAATGATAAAAATGCGGCAGTAGACAGTAATAATGATATGTCAAACCAATCTATTAGTGAAAAACAAGAAGATTGTAAAGAAAACAATAATTGTGAAAATCAAAAATACAAAATGCAGCAGATAAATAATAAAAAACAAAAAAATCAGTCTAAATTTACATTTTATGTTGTGATTCTTTTTAGTCTAAGTGGTATGATATGTTTAATAATTTACTTTACATTTTTTAATCGCAATAAATAATTTTTAACTGATTAACTCAGTCAAGAAATAATTGTATATCTAAAAATACTAAATGTAGACACTATTCTGCCTTATATCATCTGTTACTCATAAACAATTAGCTGATCTCGTATTTATCTATTTCAGAAGGGCATTGTTTAATCTCCAGATTAAAGATAGAGACAGTTTTAAAAGTTAACTGACTCTGTAACTGATGTTTAGAGATGTTTATTCAAGTCTTTTCTTAAAATACATGCATGTATAACTGTTGTGTTAAAAAAATGCTTTTTGATTTACAAAAATTTTTAAAACGAAATGTTCCTAAAGAATTTTGATGATATTAGATTTACAAATCCTTTATTGACACAATGATAAAATAGTAGCATATGGTGAGCGTATATATAAATTTATTTTATCTAACTTTTAAATTTACAAAATTAATTAAAAATAGTCACTTTTAAATTTAAAGGCAGTACTTAAGACAAAAAAATAGATCTTTAATTTTGTTGTTGATGTTCTGATTCCTAAAATGGCTTACGATGCTCTGTACAATGACTTTACTGGAAATATGACTAATATTATTGTACTCATTCTTTATAAAAAATGGTTGTTAGATATTCACATAACATACGTCTGGGGTTATATTGTACATAACAAAATTGTTTATTTACATGATTATCATGCCTTAAAGTCGGTTGCAACGAAATAAAACCCCTACATTTTTTCCAAAAACTATCTTGCATTTAGCTTTCTTTATAATTATCACTTTGTTTTATGTAATTAAATCTTCTAAATTAGCATTTTCACAATTTTGATTCTAGAAATAAGCGTACTGATTATCGAATTTAGCTCAAAACATTATCATTACGTCTCGTTTAAGTTTTTAAATATATTGCAGTGTACAGCCTAGAATATTTTATTTTACTTCTAAATTTGTTTTATTATACAACCGAAAAACCAATCTACCTTTATCGTTTGGAAAGTGTTGAACGTTATTGATAAAGTGATTGTGAATTTAAAAATGTTAATTTATCGTCCAAGTAATGCTGCAAGTTTTTAATGAATTTTTTTATAAAACGCTTTGTTTCTGGTCTACATATGATCAATTATGATTGGCTATTTTTATTCGTGTTCCATGGTCAATATAAATAAATTTAAATAAACAATAACAATGAATCATAAAATAAATCGTAGAACAAGAAGAATGGGAACACAGGTCATAGGTTTCAGCCCTAACGATATTCACAACATAAAGACATTAGAAACAACAAGTACAGGTTTTTGCAAAACTGACCAAAATCAGTTTAACTGTCAGATTTCTAAATTGTTAAAACAGCATGAAACGAAAGGAATAGAAAATAAAGAGTCTGTAAATTGTAAGAATACTAGAGTTATCAAAGACGAGAAAATCCCTGAGACCAAAAAACAAGATCATGTCATTACCACGGATTTAAATGATGTACGTGTAAGGACTAAACCTGTTTCTGATGGTGTCTTGAAATTTGAAAGTGACAATATAAGTTCTAAACGATTCTACGAGAAAGAAAAAACGGAAAGAATAGATGTAACCAAACTAAATGCTAAACCATAAGAAGAGTCTAAAAATAACGATAGTTTTATTATTACAGTCGACCAATTTATGACAAGAACAGTCATTTGTGTTGAACAAAGACAATTTGCTTTTGAAGATTTATTAGATGAAATCAAGAAAATAGAAAATGAAAGTTTAAAATCAAACAAATTTGAGAAAAAAGTTGAGTTAGAGCTTAAAAAAGTAGATCCTTATACAAACTTTGAAACTGAAAGAAGACCGGTAAACTTAGAGCAACACCACTCATTTATTGTTGGCGAAGATCCGCTATATTCTCTGGGTCGACCTGTTGACAATGCTGAGAGAGCATATGATTTAAAAAACTCATTTCTATTTTTAATAAATAAATTAAGTGTTTTTTTGACAATATGTACATAAGAAAAAACAAAACCGAAAAAAAGAGAAATATAGTCAAAGAATGGTTAAAACTATTTATGTTTTATGTGTCATTTCTAGTTCAGATGATACTTTTATGATCATTATCAAGCAATAGCAAATTTTTAGGAAAGTAACTTTCTTCATAAAGCAAACTTTCGACAACATGTAAATATGCGTCCTAATCGAACATAATATTGCTTTTTTATTGTCTATTATTGATTCTTAATGTCGACGTTAGCCGGAATGGTATTTAGGTTAATTACTTTATTGGGATTATTTGGCATGTAAACACAGTTTCCTGCCTTTAAAAACTTTTATTTAAGATCCTAAACGATCTGTTTCAGATCTGTACTAGAATATCACGCTTGATGACGTCATTTTTCGATCTTAGTATTAGCTGACGTCCACACTTAACAGTTGAAAAAAAATAAAAAGATATATAATTTTAATGTTTGTAACATTTTGAACAAAGTAGACAAAATAGCTTCTTTGATTTTGTATTTGTTGTAAATGTGCTATCTTACGTTAATATAAATATCTAATTAAAAAAATTAGTTCTTAAAAAGCATTAAGAAGAGACATTTCTTTTTAAAAATTTTTAAGTATTGCGAGACTTCATTAAGCATATTTAAAAAATTATCTCATCGTATGTCTATAAATGTGGATTAGATGTAAGTTTTTTTAAATTCCATTTTTACGGTTTGTCATTTGCTAAACCATAAAACAAAATTACCAATGCTTTACTAATGGTTTAAAAAATTATTTGTAAGCCTAATTTCAAGTATGAAAATTTTTATGTTAAATTTCTTCTTAAATCCCTTTTCTAAAAAAATGCGTTTTTTTAAATAAATTATTTTTAGTTAAAGTGTAACATCTTTCGTTTCTATTGTTTAATTCTTCCGATTGGTTGCTTGTTAAGTTTCAGTGAAAATTAATATTTTTATTTGAATGATAAATGAATAATAAAAAAATTACAAATATTAAATTGCAAATTATCATATTAAAACAAATTTCAATAGAAATACATACTACAGTCTTGTAAAAAAATGTATTTTATTATTTGGTCATGAGATAGCATAGGTGATAAACGCCAATGGCTTTAGAAAAATATTAATTTTCATATTTAAGCATGTCAATAACCATATATGGAAGGTTAAGCAATGGATTTTCAACTACTATCAATATTTGCAACAGATCATTCAAATCTGGTTTCTTTTTATGTAAAATTTGATCAAAAAAGGTTTGTTTTATCAAGAACGGTTGTAAATCTTATGTAAGATACGTTTATAACGAACAATAAATAGGGAAGATCCTAGATTCTATGTTCTTAAATTTATACACAGTACTTTATGTTCACCAAGCATTACAATATTACATATCATAGTTTTGAAGAATTATGTACGTTTAAATAGTCTAAAGTTGATTTTCTGTTTGTTTAAATTTTTTAATTACACATGTGTCGATGAATGGTAAAAAATTTGGGTTAAAATTTTAAATGATAAAGAGTATTTCAAGGTCTTTCTATGATAAAAAGAGGCTATGTAAAGTTATTCAACGTAATGTTTGCTATGTAAATCTTCTAAACTCAAAATTAAGCAAACTGCCTGGTGATTTTTTAATATGTAGTTTCAATGTATTAAACAACTTTTTAATACCTTGAAGTTTAACTGACATAGGGTACAAAGGAGGTAAATTGTTAATGATTACGAATATGGCAAATTAGAATAACAACTATGTTAAATATGGATAGCAGTTATGAGGCTGAAAGACATTTAGCATCTATAATATACAGATTATTTACGTGATCATGATAGAAAAAAATGTCAGTAAGAATAAGATTTTAAGGAACTGTTTGATACAATTACTTTATCTTTTTCTCATAAAGGTTTATTTTTTTTTTACTAATAAAATTATCTTAATTAACCCATGAAAATCATAAAAAATTTATGTTTTCTAGGTTACTACTTATGCATCATTAAATGTTCAATCAACAAGTCTAAAGATTCGGATTTACAAGAAAATGCAAATACAGAAAATAGGAGAAGCATTATCAATGAATTTGAAACAACAGAAGGTTTACTCACAAATAATAGCTTAATGTATTTTTCATTTGACAAAGATAATTTCACAAATTTTAGAAGTAATATTAATGATTTATATTTAAGCTCAGAAATGTTTAAAAAGCCACGAATTTATTTGGACGACCCAAATTATAATTTTATTTACGTTTTTTGTCTGTTATTTCAGTATGGTGAATTGAAAAATAATGAGGAATTTAAAAGAATTGTTAGAGATCAGTTCGTATATCACCAGTCTAAAATTTTTTATTTAAAAAATTATTTAAGTAAGTTATACGTATACCATCCCAACTTGTTTGACGAACATTTGTCAAACTTAGATTGTTTTATAAAGCGTATTCTAGAAGGAAAATTCTTAAATATGGTTTCTGTAAAAGAAAAAAATGGTAGGACGATTATCACCCCAAGTAACATAGAAAATTGTCATTTGGAGTTACTTAAAGATTTTTCTATTAATTTTTCTCATTTTTATCTGGATACAGAAATAGAAAATCTGATAATGGAATTATATAGTCGTTATAATCGAATATATGTTCTGCAATCATGTTCATGCAATCTTATAGGGAATAAATGTAAGTTATGTCAAGATTTATCTATCACAATAAGAACATTACTTAGTAACATAATTTCTAAACTAGAGATTAAAACAGCTTTATCGAAAATTGATTTAGAAAAAAATTGCAGCTATGATAACAATATGAAGTATTTTAGTATATTTGCAATAAAATGTTCCAAGGATGATTTATTTGGATATGTTGCTGAGATTATTTTAAGATTACAAGTAAAATCTCTGACTGAAATTGGAAATTCTTATGCAACAATATTTTCGAGGCTTCCAGATGAACATTTAGAATTATTGATTATGTTAAGGAATATGCTCAAGCAATCCTTAGAAAATAATACAAAGATTTAGTTCGACACAAAGCTGTCAAGTAGATTTATTGATGCATTAATAACGAATTGTCTCCTTTTAAATTATTGAGATTATGTAATTAAGGGAATAAACTGCAATTTTTTAGTTTAATAAATTATTTGAATATCTTTTGAAAAGTCAATGAAAAGTTAACTAAACATCAGGCATTAAATTGATTGACAAAAACATTGGCTTAGGAGCAATAAAAGTTAATTATGGCAAAAGTCTTTACAATTTTGTATTAAACTATTTAAGTAATTCTTTTCTAATTATAAACAGATCGGATATAACTCTGCTAATTGCTCTTTAATTTAGGTTTAAAAAACTTTTTAAAGACATCTCTTAGATTTTTATCATTACTTTTGTCTAATCTAAAGTGTTTATTTATGCTTTATTTGACATAACAAACGTAATAAAGAATATTTTATTTCGTTTTTTTTCAATAACCCATATTTAATGTTTGTGGCTAATGACTCAAGCACAGTAGTCGTCGACATCGGCACAGAAACTTTTAAGATTGGATACTCGGATAACGGCACTCCTACACGTTTTGGTTCATCTACTAATATCAAAAATAATTACACTTCTCCTGTTCAAAATAGCATAATTGTTGATCTTCTAAGTTATTTAAATATTTTTAAAAACAACATTCCAGAAGACACTTCGTATCTGTTTGTAGCTGAAAACACTTTTGAGCCCTTGGAGACAAGAAATCAAATTTTAAAATTTGTTATGGAAGAAAATCTCTGTAATTCGGTATTGTTTATGAAAAGTGGATTGCTTGATGCTTTTTCTTACGGAAGACATAACGCTCTAGTTTTGTCCATTAATGGTTGATCTATACAAATCTGTACTGTTATAGACGGGATAATTACAAACAAAAAAATGGTGAATGTTGGGTGCTTGTCTTTAACTAAAAAATTTGTACGTACACCTGAAGAATCAACAGTTTTTATGGACTTAGAGTACGGAAGGATGGCTAAAGAAGAGTTTTACGCAGATTTTAAAATTTTTAAAACTTCTCGTTTACGTGAAGGAGACTCGTCACTTGAAGAAATTTTTAAAACTTCACATTATGAACTTTTAAAAGCTCTAGAGATGGTTAAGGATGTCGTAAATCTTCTTACTGAGGACAAGAAAGATTTACTACTTAGTAATGTTGTCATTGCTGGATCTGGCTCTTGTATTCCATTCATAGGATTTGAGGTTGAGAAGATCTTAAATAACTTGTTTAAAAATTATAAGACTCGAATTTACTTGAGGGAGAGTAGATTTTACACTTTTTCTGGTGGTGTTGTGTATTCTAATATTGGAACTTCTAAATTGTTTCATATTAGCAAATTGGATTACCAGGAGTTTGGTCTTTCTGTTCTTGATAGAAAAAATTATGCCTAGACATTGCAATTTTAGATGAATAAAATCAGCATTATGTAACAATAATTAAAATATGAATATGCAAACTACTACATTACAATTGTTTTAACTAATCCTATTTATTAAAGATTTTTTTTCGTAACAACAAACCTTTGATACTCTTTAATTCCAAAAACAAGTGTTAAAAACAAACCAAATCCTAATATTAAGCAAGATGTAGGACTTATTTTTGTACTATGATCAACTTCTTTGATGTAGTGAAGAAGATCCTTAATGTTTTTATCAACTTGTTGGATTCTGAGTTCGATGTCATTGAATTTGCCTGAAATTGTCTGTCTGAAGCTCTCACTGTTTGCCTCTTCAATTTTGTCAATTATTTCTTTGGCTTTTGTTGTGATCAAGGGTGACTCAACATCTCCTAAAACCCCTTTTGCGTACTGAATAAAGTGTGTAAACTGAGCTATGAACATTCTAAGTTCTTTGTTTGGGTGGTGGACTTCGTGTTCGTAAATAGGAAGAGATGCCTCGTGTATAGCATGAACTCTTTCAGCATCGTATTTCTCACTTTCTGTTCGCTTGTAAAGCTGGGCTCGTTTTAGAATAAAAGCTTTCTCTGCTGATGTATTCGAGTAGAAGGAAGTAATAGAGAATCGTTTGTCGACTCCTAAAGTCTTAAAAGGATGGTCATCAATGTATCTGAAACTATCATAAAGTAATTTCTCTTGATTGTACAACTCAACTTTGAAATTCTTGTTTGTAAGAATCACTTTTACTGTTAGTTCTTTGACATCTTTCAGTCTTGATGGATCAAAGGAATCTCTGTGGATAGTATGATCTTCGAACTCATTCAGATTCTCTCCATTGTTCATTGCATACACTATTTCAGGTGACATTCCTTTGAACTCAATACCTGCCATTAGACCATCAAAATGCCCATCTCCTCCTCTGTACGTTCCCATGTCTTGATCGTACTTAGTGTACCACAAATAGACGCCTGCTTGCTCTGGGAAGTGTAAATCAATGTCAGAAATAGTGTATGTAAAACTCCACTCTTTGTAAGTATTATCTTGGAGGAACAACACTAAGCCGCCTTTATCATTTGACTGTCTCAGCCTCAGACCGTTATCGACTTTTGTTGCACCTAAAGCACCCACGTAATCATTAACTTTGCTTGGATCGTATAAGATAATGTTTGAAGGTACTTCAGTTACACCTAAGTCTTTTTCTTGAACAACTGTTGTCTCACTTAACACATTTCCTGATAAAAGTAGTCTTATTAAATATGTTACCAACATGTTTGTTTACTTTATTTTTCAAATTTATAGTTAATTCTGAAACAAAATAAACAAACAATCGATAATCCATTGATATACGAACTAGAGTTAGTTATTTTGTTTTAGATACGAATAATTTCTCAAACATTATTAATGGCTGTTGATCAGTTACTTAAATTGTTTAAAAAATTTTAATAAATTAATATGTAAACTACAATATGTAATCCGCAAATATTTAAGGAATTTGTTTAATTGTATTCTAGACATATGATGTACAACTTTAATTTATTGTTTAAACAAATTTTTATTCTTTGTATCCATTTTAAAATGCATCAAACAAAATATGTTTCTGTGACATTGAGCGAAGTATCGATTTTTTTAAATCAATTTGATCAAAATGAATAAACATAAACCATTCCAAAATTTCTTATCTGTTTTTAACGCACAAAAAAATACTTATCGATTCTTGATTATTTTTTACTAACGTTTTCGTTCTGTCATGGCTTTATTTATCTCTGGCTTCATCACATTTAATATTATTTTTATCAATTATAGCAAGAATCCATATTCTAAAGAACACTACATGTATTTGTTCTCTGATAAACAGTTTTTTTAAAAAGTTGTTATGGCATCTGAGCAACGGCTGATGTAATTAAAACAATCGTTGATTGATTTGTTTAAAACAAAACGAGGTTGAAGCGTGCGACATATCAGACTAACTCAAGAGAATATAAGCATTGTTGAAGGTGGCTGTTCTTAAAGTATCTGATGTGAAACAGTCAACATCACTGATATGAAACAAGATCTGAGACACAATCACATAAGACGTTTCATATCAGCTTTTAAAAGCATATAAGCGCATTCAAATAGAAAAACATGATTAAAAGGAATAACAATGGTCGTAATGTAGATAAACAGTTTACCTCAGATGACTCCAGGGACTTTTATAAATTATAAAAATACATTTACGTATTTAGAACTGTTTAATGATTTTTTATTATTTTCAGTTTCTTTTCTAGACATGTGGCATAATGAAAGAAAATGTAAATGTTGACATTCTAAAATATGATTTGTATTCTTGTTACAAACAATAAAAAATTTAAATATGATACACATAAGTTTTTAATTATATGGTTGCCTGTCATTTACTTTCTAAATAAGAAATCTTTTTCTTAATCATTCTACGTATTTTTTAATTACTTTATATAACTTTTTCTTTATATATTCACAAGAAATATTTCTGTCTCAACATAAAATTTATTCATATCAAGTTCTATTTCAATGTCACCATTTGTTTGTTGTTAAAAACTACCTTTCACATTTTTGTTTTATAAGTTACTGCAGGTATCAAAGTTTACATAAAAGATTACAAGTAAAATGTCATTGTTAATTTTTTCTCCTTTGGGCTAAAATTTATCAATTTATAAAATTTATTAAACAACAAAACTTAGGCTTTATCTTATGATATCAATGAATCACAAATAACAAAAATAAATTTTCAATTCATTATAAAAGCTTAATTGAAAAAGACATAAAAGACGAATGACAAACGATTTAGTTTAAAAATTAATCTCAATAAATGCCATAATTGTTTTGCCGTAAAACGTATTTGTTAGCTACCAAAATTGGGTACAAACTTTTCTGAAACTTCTCTTAAAAGTATATATGTGTTACCTTAAGATTTATGTCTGAGAGGTAGTACAATGTTCGTCGAATTGCAATAATTTATTAAATTTTTATTTACACCAAAGCATCTTTGCGTTAGATAAATAATTTGCTGATTTTTTAGAAACAATAACTATATTTTATAACTAATTAAAAAAATTTTATCTCTTAGATAAAAGATCTAACACTTACATTTTATCATTATAGGACTAACAAAAAAACATTTTATTGAAAAGAAAAGTAATGTAAGAAAAATGATTTGTAATCTGTTGCTTTAAAATTATTAGTCGAGACAGAAGTAAAGTTATTGTGACACAAAAAAGTCAAGTCTTTCTCAAAAAATATATAATGTTTTTTTTTAGTTGCAACAAGAAACTGAATACCAAATTTACTTCATATTATTTACGGACGTCAGAGGACTCTAGTGCCATGTCAATAATCAATCCGCACGCTACAAGCCACCAATGGGTCTAAATTACCACATTAAATTATAGCTATTCCTAAAACAAGAGCGTGGCATACAGGGGCGTTATCAGAAGACATACATAGCAAGAACTCTTAGACAAAATGAAGGATCAAGGAAAAATTAGAAATTTAAGAGGTATTTCGAGAATGTTGAACTCAAAGAAAATTAAGTGTTTGTTTACACTCGACACAACTGACTGTACAAAATGAGAACATTGAAATGAGTTTTATAAGAAAGTAAATGGATTTAAAAATCTTTTAGCATATGTTTAATCTGCAATGTGTTTTGAGCGCACGTTATTAATACAATGGTTATGCGTTTAAACAATTTAAATCAGTAAATAAAAGTTTTTGGGTAGTTCGTGTTTTGACGCATAGTTTTTAGACAATTGTGGAAAAAACAAGCCAAAACGGTTGATAATTAAGAAATATGAAAAAAACAGAATCTTATAAATATTTTTTTTTACATGAAGGTGTTTTATGCATACTCAAAATTCGTACATAGAGTCTTTAAATTAGATGATAACCGGGCCACTGTTCGTATACTAAAGGGTATTAAAATATTTGTACAATCAGTATAATGCCCGCCCAATTGATTAATCATTCTCATTCAAAGATTACACAAGAGTAATTTTATCATTATGAATGGTCCTGGTGCCTTTACTAAAACAATATATTTTATTCGACCAAAAAATCTAATCATTGTATGAATAGAGATTAATGATTTTACCCTTTATCAATGCTATCTTTCATATTGATAAATATAAAATTTTATTTTTCTTGTAGTGAAATAGATACAGGACAGGATATTTTGTACAAATTGCTAAATGAAGGTATGATTAATGGACCTGATCTTTCTAATGAAACCAGCTTTATTTCCAATGATGAGTTTGAAGATTACTATAAGTTCCTTGATAAAATAACCAATCCTGAAACTAATAATAGTTTAGATTTCATCGTAAAAACTTCCAATCTAAAAATGACAAAAGATTTAGACGATTTTACTAAAGAATTATATGATGATATACACAACTATATACGGAAAAATGTAACTGAATCACATCATAAAACATATTTCCATAGATTAAATAAAATAAATGAATTGATAAAAACTATAGGTGAGTACAAAATAGATGATGAAGAAATATTTACACCGGATATAGATTATATTTACAGCGACATGCTTGATCATCTTAAATTTTTATTTTTGAATTGTAAAAAAATCAATTACAAAACCGCTTTCAGATTCTCTTTAGAACTAGATAAGAGGATAATTATAATAGAAAAAAATGATTTTGTAACTTACAATTTATTATGTAGTAAAATTGAAAGTAGACCATATGTTCATTTACGAGAATTCATGAAAATGTACAAATATGTCAAAATATTTTCAGAGTTATTAGTATTAGGATATGCAGCCACACAATTTCGTTCAAAAAAACTTACGATTTATTTTCATTTGATTGTATTATTCTTGAGGCAAAACGAACACAATTTACTTGAAAATATAGTAATGGTAATGCTTTTACTAAAAACAGCGCTTTCCCATTCATCAAAACACAGATTAGATTTAATCTCTATATTCAAGTTTCAAAAATCAAATTCTTTAGAAATTTCTAAATTATACTTTTTTTGTTGTGAATTTAACAATAATCAAAGGAAAAGAATTAAAACTACATTGAACAATGTTATTTATCCTATTTATAACTTTTCGGAGGATCGAGTTCATTTCAATGTAGTTCTTAGATTATATCTTTTCCAGCACTTGATCTATATAAAATACATGAATGTTGAATATAATAACTTTGAAGAATTTAAAAATTTTACAAAAAGTATTTTATCAGAAAAACATGGCTGTGTTTGTAATCAATTTTTACGATTTATTGATATGATATAAAAAATAAATATGAACTAAATGATTTGACCATAGTATTTATGTGATCATGATAAGGATAAGATTTTTAAAAAAGGGTTACAGCAATGTTTAAACATTAAAAATATTAGATTATAATCAGTGTGTTACTTTAAATTGTGTTTATATTACTTTTATATGACAAGATTTGTCTTCTATGAGCAATATAAAAGAAAATTGTGTGACTGTATTTGTTAGAAATTATTAAAAATATCTTGTCTTGTTGATCGACCATACATCTTATCAGCATTTTGTACAACCAAAATATCTCTATAGCAAAAATTAATTGATTTATGTTAATCAAAATTTTAAAACTGAATGTAAAAAATTTAGAAACCAGATCCCTCCTACAATATACTGTAATCTGTAAATGAGGCTCGAAACATATTCAAGACCACTTTATTTTCCTTGTAATTGGTGTTATAATAAAGACATATTGTTATAGAAAAGTTCTATTAAAAGCGATTTTCTAATATTTTTAGCATCATATGGAATTTTTAATTTTTAATATTTTTTTGTAATTAATAGGTTCAATTAAATTAAATCAGAAAGTTTTAAACTCAGATAATTGTATCTGTCATTTTGATGAATATTTTGAATTGTAGCAAACAGCTAAAACTTTTTTAAGAAGCAATCTTGTAATTAGTAAATAATTTTAAAAGAACAAGAATGTAAAAACTTAAATATTATAGATGTTTGCTAATATTCTAAAGTCTTTTGTAAAACGGTAATTTTACATGACTGATGGTTTCTTTATAAATTATATCTTATACTTAGTGAGTGAGAGAATTAAACTAAAAAACTATGTAAAGTTTATTAGGTTAAATATAGTATTGACACAATTGTATATTATAAAAATATTCTTTACCGTAAACATCTTATAGCCGTGTTGTTTATTTTTAAAACAGTCAGAAACTTTATTTTGTTAAAACTATAAAATAAGCACAAAGGCGACGCTGCATGTTAGAAATTTATATTCAAGTTATGCGTAATCGTTATACTAAGTGTAAATATAAATTATTTGTTGTAAATATTCATTCTTTTACAAGCTTGCTTATATACAAACTGCATATTAAAAAGACACAAGTAAGTAATACTTAAACGATCCAAATTTTAAAATGCAATATAATCTAGGATTTTGTTATTATAAGTCTTTATCTTACTTTATTTTATTTTATTTTTTATAGATAATAATCGAATCGTTTTTTAAAATGATTTTTTTAATCTTCGATCAAATTTATCAGAGTAAAGAAATGTTTACCCATGAAAATAACAAACCATCTGATGACACTTTTTTTATATCTTTATGTAAGTCTAGAATCTAAAAGAAAACTTGAAGAGATTGATTTAAATATTTATAAACATTATGATGTTCAAAATATGAATATCTCATCTCAAAACCTTACTTTTGACAGTTTACCTTCTTCTAATACCATAAACTACAGTTTGGACCAAACCAAATCAGCAATAAAACACGATGAAAAACAAGATCCAATAAGTGTCAAATATTCTAGTTGTTGTGAGGCTTTAAAACATCAATTATGCAAATTTAACCAATTTGATAGAAGTTTTCAAAATCTTGCTGTCTCCTCCAATGTTGATCAATTTGAGAAACCAATAACCACACTAAGTAAAATGAATCAAAACTTCATTGATCTTTTCGAACAAAATGACATTTCAGAAAATTTAAAAGAAGAGCTTAACAATTGGACACCGGTTTCAATGGACTTTAACAGTTTAAATGATTTGCTTAATGAACAACAACTCAATCCATCTATACAAGAGCAAAATTACGAAAGTGAAGAAAGCACTGGAATTTTAACAAATAAAGAATTTAAATTTGCGGAAAACGATTACGAAGTTAAACATCAAAACGATTGTAGAAAAGATTCAACTGTTGTAAGATTTAATAATACAGATGAGTACTTTAAATATGAAGTTTGTAAATCTAATTTGGTTAAAATGAATTTTAAATCCTATTTAAATAGATTCAAATCATTCATTGAGGTATATATCCACTACAACATTCCAAATTCGTATTCTTCTAGTCATATTAGAAGAATGAAGATTTTAAAAGAGGCATGTGAAACATTTGATAAACACAAAATTAGTGAAATTCAATATTGGCGTATATTTGACCCTAAAAATGATGTCGATCTTATTTACAAACTACAAAACATGCTTTTAACATTCGACAAAGAAAGTAAATTCAATCAAGAAACTGTCGACAGGTTTCTTGTTGAATTCGAACCAAAGATATTTTACAGTTCCTGTTTATGGGAAATTCGTCATACGATAGAAAATCTTACACATAGCCAAAAAACATTAATCTTTTATGTAGAGGTAATGAAATTGTATAGATTTATTATCGACATCCCAGAACTACTGACTGTTATAGGTCTTTTCTCTTATAAATCGTGTGGTAATGTTATTTCCCTTATACATTTGTTAAACTTGATAGCAGAGAATATTGGAAATTTAAGAGATTGTAGAGTTTATGTCTTGTGTATAATTTATAAGATTTTTGAATGTTTTTATGACAACACGTTTGAGATCTTTTTAATTCCTCATTATGAGCTGGTGTGTGAGAATGGTTCTTATGATTTATCTTTTTTCTTATGGGAAATAAATGGAAAGAAGCGATACGATATTAAAAATAGAAACTTAATATCTTCCAAATGCATAGCCACAGACAAAATATTCATAAAGCTTGTATTTCATATATAGCTGTACCAACATTTGGTATTAATCAATCTTGTAAATGTTGACGATAAAGCGATTAAGTCATTTTTATCATTTGTAGATAAAGTAAAAGTATCGGATGATTGTATTGGTTGTCTTTTTACAGAGTTTCTAAGTATAGTTAAACAAATGTATGTTTAATAATTCACAGATATTAGACGCTGTGATGCTCACTTCTCAGATTACAACTGACACAAATTTTAATAAAAAAATAATATGGGTCACTGTTTATAAGAATATTTATGTCACAAATGTATTCAATAAACTTGTAACTATGAAATTTAGTGCAAAATGATTGGTGTTGATTGTGAGAAGAGGTTTTAAACATTGCAATGTTACAATTTAGTTTAAACAAAAAATACATAAATTAAAAAATATTATGGTGTACGTAATAAAATTCCTTACTATTGGATAGGATTACTCGAATATCATAGTGCATAGAGATATTGATTCATATTTATTGACTTAATATTCAACTATTTGCCATAATTAGTTGTATGACGTTAAAATGCAATTATAAAAGTGTACATCTTTATCAAAAAATTGTGCTGGAAATAGAACATTTGCTAACTGTCATGCTTCGTAGACGTCGTCAGATAAAAATATACTGAAATAACAAGATATTAATTTATGATGTTTCTGACAATATCATGGGGTTTTAGTTATGATTATGCTATGGAAACTTGGACATGAAATATAAACATCCATTAAAAACTTATCAATCTAATTAGACAAATTCACCAAAGCTGACGGATTTTGTAGAATTAGACATCAGAAACCTTATGTTTCCGTTTATAAAGGTAAGATTAAAACAAAGTTAAATGTTGACAATAGTGGACATAAGGGTGCAACTTGAAGTCTCTTGTTTGTATTTGTAAACTACTGCATTATAACTACCAATGATAAAGATCGATTTTGCTTTCCATATAGGGCACTCTAACGTCTTACTATATTTCATGTAGTATTTAACAAAACAACTTATCAATGCAAAATTCAATTGGTGTCCACATCTCATTAAAATTAATTGATTATTTATTGGTTGCATTTGAGTTTAAAATTATTTAATTGTTGAATAATGTTATTAGTTGCTATCTTTAGAACTAAGTTCACAAGTCATTTTTCTTGTTAATAAATCCTCTATTTCTTCTCCCATCCAGTACTCTTTCATAGAAATTTTTTTTACAAATTGTACATTTAATATTAGGATCATTGTTTCTTCTTGACTAATCTCAATTTTTGTAATTTAGAGTCAGTGTCCAATAATAATAGAACATCATTATCAGAACATTGTCTGTGGTTTTATTACAAAAAAAAATTGATCTTTAAATTCTTTGACGTTGGATTGTTTCCTAATAGATTTCTATATTATGCATTTACTTAAGTTTAGTAGAACACATGGAGAACAAAGTATTTTTGAGTTCTTTCTTATAAAACAATTGAAAGGATATTTGTACACCATTTACTGCTATGTAAACCTTTAAAATTTGTAACAACATACACTGGCATTTGATTATTGATCGATAAAAATGAATTTAGCATATTACTCGATAAGTCGTGCAAATTAAGACACAATTTGTTTATTATTGAGCAAATCGTTATTTATGCTAATTTCTACAGGTAAAAGATCCAAATAACTCTTGACAAAATTTATTTTATAACATATTTGAATAATAGATACTTCATGGATTTACCAAATTTGGTCATAATACAATATTTTTATCAAAATTTAGCACATTTTCTGTTGTTAACATTCTATTTAGTTACTCATACCATAAAAATACGTTTTTAGAAGTCAAAATGTTATAGGCAACGTGATATGATTAGCCTATATTTTGAGTCTCATGTTATTTTTCAAGAAAGAGATATGAGACTAATATACCTTTTAGAATTCATCATTATAAATATCATCAACAATCTTTCTTGTTAAATAGCAATGGTTAGCAAATAATTTCACTTCTAAGTCGAAATTATTTAGTTTTGTATTGTAATTTCGTCTCTAAAAGGTTTACTAAATCTTTTGAACATCTGATTACAAACAAGATTGTCATTTGTAGGGGTAGCAAAAGATATTATGATTTCAAAATTGACATTAATAAGGGCATTGTAAATTTTAAGAGTAAACAAACTGTCAAAAAGGCAAAATTAGAATTCAAAGAATTTTTTAAGCAAAATAATATTCTAACATGAATTTGTATAATGTGACATAGATCGTAGCGAATAATGTATAACATTTGTTCAGTAAGTTCTGTTAGTCATTTTATAATCAAAACGATGTTCGTCTTCTTTTTCTCCCTTAATTTAATTTATTAAGTCTTTTTGTTGATGCCATTGTTTCGATTATTCAATTTACAAAAATATGGATTTGGTTTTGTCTAAAAGTTTGTTTCACATACATTGTCAAGAATTTCAAAACATATTCTTGAGTAAGTGGATATTTGAATTGCTAAAGCTAGTTAGTTCATGATTAATTCTAAGACACGCGTTACTTTGACCATTGAAGTTAACAGACCAGTTATAGTTGTTAGAAATAACATTTTTGTTGCCTTTAAAAATATTTATGAAACAAAAATTCGATAGCTATCAAAGGTTATCTAAGTGTTTATTAAAGATTTGACATGTACTCTTGGTAAAATTTGAACTATACTTATTAGATAAAAAAATATTTTATTGAAGAACAATCTCAAATGTAGCCAAGATTATAATTATTAAAAACTAATTTTTAAGCATCAACGTTGACTCTATCGATATTTTCTCAGAAAGGGTTCGCTATTGCTTTGTCTGATAGCCTCCCTGTATGTCATGGCCTTGTTTTAGATAACATTTATATTTGTAAATAAGATCAACTTATGGGTCGTGGCTGTGTGTAGTCTATTTTCATGGAACTAGACTCCGCTTACATCTACACTAAATAAATGTTTTTGATCATTTTTGAGTAAGTGGAAACTTTTTTGTTGTATAATGATAAGGAAGTTTTGAACTTATTTGTAAAGATATAAATTGTTCGAAGCGTTTGAAGATAATAAAATAACCGAAGAAAATCGAGTATTAGATCAATTTTAATTAACGTTTACTAAAGATTTTAATAAATAACAACAATACAATATTTTTATTATTCTTATTAGGCATATTAATGAAAATTAATTATACCAGAAAAAGCAATATTAGAAAGAACATTAAATGGCTAAGTATTTTGTTAACGTGATCTGATAAGCTGAATCTAGTAAGTAGTTTTTAAACAATGCCAAAAATGAATAATATGCAAAAAACTTTTACAAAACATATAACATTGTCATGTCCTTCAAATCATTACGTTTACGAACGATTTTTTACAAGTTTTTGTGAATAATCTAAATTAAGTAAAAGAAAATTTTAAGAACTTACCATAAAAAAAGATTTAACTAGAACCCTATGAATAGTATTTTAAAACCAGTTATCTTTTTTTATTTTTTATGTTCAGGTGCATCTACAAATATGGAATGCAACAATAGTATTCCTACATCAGAAGGAATTCCCAAGTCAAAATTGCTTTCCTTTTCTTTTAATAAAGTAAACTATAATGATTTTAGATGCAATGTGAGTAATTCTACGCTTACTCATAGTTCTCTGTACAAGCCACCTTTTTGTGAAAGTGTGTCTGTGAGAAATTTTTTATCTACTCTATGCTTGTTTTCCAATATGGAGAAATAAAAAATAACGAAAAATTCCAAATGAATTTAGAATTTTTGTATAAGATTTACTTAGCAAAGATACACTACATGAAAGATGTTTCAACTGAATTTACATACGATCCACAATCGTTTAAGGATCGAATTTTAAGATTGGATGAGACTATTAAGAATATTTTAAACGAACAGGATCCAAATAGACAGATTGTTACTGTTCAAGAACAAGGGGATAGAATTATTGTAACTCAAAAGTTAGCAGATAAAAAATCACATTACAAGATAGTAGAAGAGGAAATTAAAAAGTTTTCTAAAGAACATTTAGAAGATGAAGTTTTAGTTGTCTACTATGAGTTATTAACTAAATTATACGAATTATATTTACAAGGATTACTTGGAGATAATTTTAAGAAAGAGACTGATATAATTTATCTAAATTTTACAAAAATGCAACAAACTGAATTTATTGTAAATAATGTTACCAAGCAAATATCAGAATCAAATGCAGAAATTTATGCATTGTATTCAAGAATAAATCAGATCTTGAATTCGTCTTCTTATAAGAGTAAGATATTTGAATGTTATCCCCGTGACCATGAATTGTCTGAAAAAGAAAAAATTGAAATTCAAAACAGAGGCAGGGAGGCAGCATTTTTAAAAATAGTCAGTGGTGATGTCCCAGAGCATTTATATAATCTGTTATTTAAAGTTCGTTCAAAAATTATATGGTCTATAAAAGATTTGAATAGTGATTTCGATTTTTACACTGGATACCACCCTGATTTCATTAAGACTATATTGGAATTAAAAAGTATGGTCAAAGAATACTTACAAAATTCAAAAAAAATATTTTTTAATACTAAATTGTCAGAAGAATCTGTCGAAAATTTAGTTAAGATCTGTTTGGAATTAATTCTATAAATACAAGCGGTAATTAAAATTTTTATTTGAAATAAAAGTCTTCAGATATATGCATGTGTTTGATAATATTCCCTACAAATAGTTTGTTAATCGATATATCCAAGGATTTTATTGGTATTTTTAATGTGGTTTTTGATACATCAAATTACAATTACAGATTTAAATGTAGCTTTTGAACCATACCAGAACTACATTATTAGTCATTTTAAGTAAACAGTACTGTGACTAGGAATTTATAAGAAATACAACAAGAATTTTTTAATTTTGTTATTATAAAGATCGAAGAATACAGAGGAGGTTAACGATTACATTTAATAATCCTCGTGAAACAAAAAGTATGAGTCTTGAAGAAAATATTAACATACAATCGAATTCGTAACTGAGAATACAATCAATTTCTGTGCTTGCTGAAAACCATTGTAAAATATGTATAAAGATAATTAATTTTAATGAGAATATAAAATTGACATGGCCAATATTTTTGAAAACCAATTATTCTGTTTTATTTGATCAAAATATAACAATTGGTTGTATAAATGCGATTTCCCCTGATTTTTTAAAAGGACTTCTATTTATTTTATAAATTCCAAAAAGGCCAAGATAATGCTGTTTTATAAGTAGATATTAGTTGAAAGCAGATATGTTTGAAGCTTTTTTAAAGAATAACTAGAAAGGCTAATTAAATCAAAGTTATTTTACTTATTTATATTTTTTTACAGTTATCTCTTTGATACTAGGACAGATTTTTAGTTTTATATGTCTGGACTACAGCTAATGCTAAGATCAGCAATGACGCCATCAAGCATGCTACTCTGTAACAGATCTGAAACGGATCATTCAGATCTTTAATAAAAGTATTTAAAGGTAGGAAACTCTGTTTCTATGCCAAATAATCCCAATAAAGTAATAAATACCATTCCGGCTGAAGTCAACAAATGTGTATTGCTATTAATCTTGTCTCTTTCTTGATTGCATTTGTTATAGGCTTACGAGTCAAATAAATGAAAACCGTATTAAAATTTGTCTTGCAATGCTCAACAACTGATTCAATTTTTCTTAAATCTTGTATAATGCTTGTTACGAAATAGATGAGAACGTAAAAAAAATTAAAATCATTGGACGTTTAATCTGTGATAAAAAAGATACTTCTTGATGAGTTTGTTCTTGCGATTGTAAACATTTAAATGACTTGAATAAAAATTTTCTAAGTTAATTATCTTTTTTTAATTTTACTTACACCTATAGACAACTGCATTATAACTACCGACTATTGAATTTCCTTCCTGCAAATATGACACATCAGAGGTTCAGAATATTTTATGTAATAATTTTCTAAAAACTCATCTATTAGTTCAAACCCAAGCTGATGTCTACAACTTAATAAAATCAAACGAGTCTTTATTTGTTTGTTTTTTGTATCCTCTGATTTTAAAGTTGAATATTCGATTCCGCAGTTGACTAAAAGTCCGAATTTTGGGATTATTTTTCTCTTTGATAAATTTTGTATGCCTTGGTCAAAGAAATATTTTTTAATATCTTTCGTAGATAGTTTCTTTCAGCAAACCATCTAATTTTGTATTCATTTCTTTTTTGTAAAACAATCTCATACATTGTACTTTTGCCTTTTACCTCAGAATAATAATGATTAAATGTTACTAATATTTCAGCTGTTGTTTTATTGCACAAAAACACTTTATCAAAAAAATGATCCATATCAAATTGATTTGGCTTACTTTGAAGTATGCTACATTCCATAATATTATGTAACACAGTATCAGGACAAACAGAGACAGCTTTATCTCAGATATAAAAATGAGTCTTACTTTCAAAACATTTCTTGCTTTTAGTATATCCTTTGTAACTTGCGTGGACGAATGTTGGAGTAGCAGTATCTGGGAAAATCGAATCGACCATAGTTTTTGAAATATTTATAATTTCAGGATACGTATTAAAAAGACGTTAGACTTGTAAAGGATTTAAAATTCGGTCAATAGTGTTATCAACCCATCTGCAAAAACTCAATAGACGTTTTAATGTCTTGTATAAAATCTTTCAAAGTTATTTTAACAGAATTATAAACCATATCAAGCTCTTCAAAAATAATTTCTTTAAAAAAACTTGAATCAATTAAATTATGGCCAGTTATGTGTTGTCGATCATTTAGTTCGAGTATTCGTTTTATTGAGTTAATAACATTAGGCAATATGTAATATGGAAACTCTACATTTTCAGGCAATATATCTATCTTCGTTAACAAAGATTTTACATTAGAGTATTCATTAAAATTTATAACCGTAGTACATCACGAATTTTATTTAAAGTTTCATAAAATAGATCAGGAGCACACAATGTTTGTATGTTTCTAGCTCTCATCCAATTTTGTGTTACGTTCTTATTGTTAAATGATGTGATAAAACTATTGAGCATAAGATTATCGATCTGATCTAGTCGAGATAGTTGCAAAGGTGTTGGTATACAGAACAATTTAATTAAAAAATCAAACATAATAAGGCTTAAACAAAAAAATGTATTTATAATTGTAATAAATTAAAAAGTATAATTTTAGGATAACAGTAATATTGACGAAAAAAAAAATTATATAGGAACAACATTTTTAGGTTAAAAACTTCTAATTAAAAAAATTTGTATTTTATTGTTTTGTATCATGAAAGATCACATTAAATTTCTGATCTTAGAATTGACGTCGTTATTTTGTTTAACGTCTTTAATAGTAATCTTACAACGTACATTATCATGATCTATTTTTATTAATGACATAAGTTTACTTTATACTGAAAATTCGAATCAAGTCATGATTATACATCGCTTCTAATTTGATAACTTTGTTGAACTTACTGATAAGATACTGATAAAAAGAGGTTTTTATTGTTATGGCAATAAAGAACACTTCATGGTTACAATTTTTTTTAGACATTATGTTTCCCATCACAGAAACACTACAGTATCATATCGTATGTATAAATACATTTATCATATTTTTTGTGTAGAACAAATGTATTGTTTTCTATGATGACATCTTTAAAATTTTTATTGTAAATCAGTTGTTTATTAATAGTTTAAAGTTTATTTGAGAGTAAAATAGAATGTCAAAAAATAGTTCATATAGATTAAGTGACTATTAAGTAATTTTATAATAAAGAAATCAATCAGTTTCAAGTATTCCAGATAAGAAGCATGTTTCAGCATTTGCCTTGTGTTTTCTGTTTTTTTTTCGATTCAATAAGCAAAGGCTTTAATCCATGGTTAAACTTAAGGGTACATATAAATACATACTAGTTATGATCTAACATATTCTAAACTGTAAATGTTTATTAGTTTAAAGGCAGGATATTATATTTTGTCGTTAATCAAGGATTCAAAAGAATCATATGTTTTAATAAATAAGGGTGCTTACATTTAGTTTTAAAAATAGAAACACTATATTTGTAGTTTAATATCAGTTTACGTACCATCCTAAGAAATGAATTTCATGAAACGTTATTTAAAAATATGACTGAATAGCTTTACAATCTTGATATTTTTTTCAAAAACGAAAAATGTTAATAGCAACACAAACATTATGAATGGGCGTCAGTAGAACTAGTTCCATGTAAATAGAGTACTGCAACGCCGACGCTCCTCAACGGATTTTATTTACTATTCTAGAGTATAGATATTATCTATAACAGTAGCATTACATGTAGGGACGTTATCAGAAGACATAAAAATCAAAACCCCTCAGAGGGGATAAAGGAGAAACTCAGCAACAATAACAGTCTCAACAAAGATGCTTACAATTGTGAATTTCTTGCTTTTAAAACGTTGATATAGTGATTGTAAGAAGAAATTTATTTTTAAATGAACCATACTATAATTTTCATGTAAATTGAGACAATTTTAAGTAGATTGTAATTATTTTTGATACAACTGTATGCAAAATGCTGTGACTGCACAAAAAGTTATATTTAGTGATAGTTAATTTAGTGTACATCCTGATTACATCCAAATAATAATGAAGGATAAACAAATTACTTCTGAAATTAACACTTTTTTTTGCTATTAGTTGTGTTTTAAATATAAATACTTTGATTTTTTAGTTTTTAAAAAACAAATATAACTTACAAAATCTTAAAGAGAGCTTGAAAAGGGTAATGATAAAGTTATATACAACAAGAAAAATCTTTTTACTTTGATTTAACTATAAAAAGAGATCAAGTATAGAATATGATGCGATTTCTACAAAGAATACGGTTGGAAAAAGATTATGATAAAAATTATAAAGGAAAATAACACAAAGCAACACTTGGATTGTTGCATTAAGCGACGTGAATCTATGTAACGTGCTTTTCAATTTCTATCTACAAATTGTACAAATTAATAAATAGCAAATTTCTGTGTAACTTTCCATGACCCTGAAATTTTATCATTTCTTAATTACCTTTAGTCAAAGCTTGAAAGAAAATTGTCAAATATTTTCGACTGAAATGAAAGCATCTTTTAAAGATTTTAGAAAACGAATCTAGTAATTTTACTAAGTGTAATTTTTATAAAGGTAATGAAATGCCTAAATGTTGTCTTTGTATGTAGCTGTTGTGATAAAGCAACCTTGCAAATGTTTAAGTTTGTAATAAGATCAATTATTTTTTTTAAAGAATTCCATAATACAATAGAAAATTAGATTTTTCAAATGTTTTTAGTTTATAAAACATTTACATTATCAAGCAAGCGTAATCTTAACTTATTTATCGTATAAAAATATGCATAACTATGCAGTTGCAAATATCCTTGTTCACATTTTTATACCAAGAGATTCGTCTCAAAAAATAAAATGGAAATGAAAATCCAATTTTGTAATGTTTTGATATTAATGAAGTAAGTAAAGGGCATTTAAAGACAAAGTAAATAATTTATCTATATCAATATGCAGACTTTATTTTTGTTTTTGCGATTTTAAAGATGGAGCTATTATAATTTTTATAAAGTTTTACAAGAGTTTAATTAGAAAGATCATTTTGCTTGTAATTTGAATGAACATTTATAGATAAAGAATAGTGTCAAGTTTTTTAAAAATGGTTTTTACATAAAAAGCGTATTATTTGATTTTACAGTTACAATATCAGCATGACAAATAGAATATGATGTCTTTACTATTTTATCTGTACAAATATATATAAAAATATGCGAAAATTAGGACTAGTTTAATTTAATCAGTCAATAACATTTTTATAATCAGTAAATTGCCATATCGTTATAGATTTTTGTTTTAAACTAGAATAGAATACTATTTTGCGTAAAAGATATAGATTATTGTAAATATTTATAACGATCAAACTGTCTAAAACAAATTTTACTACACAATGTAAACTTAATTAAGTGTTTTCGATGTTGACCATTTAGTTTCATACAATCATTCTTCATTCAAGTAAATTTAGTGTTTTCTCATGTTCTCATTGTATAAAAATGAATCAATGAAATATTAGCAGTTTACTTACAGATTTATTATGTACATATCGTTTATCTATGTATTTCTTCACAGCCTGATGGCGTGCTTCATCAAAACTCGAATTTGCTGAATTGAAACAAAATCTTAACCCCATTTTTACAGAAATTGCTAGGCATATTTTGACAAGATTTCTTACTAAAAGACATTTATAATTTAAAGCCGTAATATGTTTGTGTTTAGTATTGTTCAAGATTGAAATGTCATCTAGTTCGAGTATTTAAAAAATGATCTTTAAACCCATACAATTCATTAGATAATAATACTGTTAGTTCATTAGATAAAAGCTTTTTTACGTAAAGATAATCAGTTTGTACATGGCAATTTACAACCAAAAATATATCTTTTGTAATAGCTAAGTAAATAGAATCATATTTGTATAGCACTGTCCCTTTACTCATCTTGCTTATTTCTAAAGATTAAACAAAATCCAATTGACTTCATAATGAGGGTATCTTATCAACTTCACAGCTATCTTTCCCTTTTTCTTGGTATAATTTATAAAGTTTGAGGATCCTATTAACGATTTGGTAAAAGTATACGTCTAAACATAATGATGAGAAATTTCATAAGGGAATTATGTCTTAGTGTCAATAATTATTTTTTTAAATCTTCATATTCTAGATTGTCAATTAAAATTAGAATGTCTTTAATTTTAACGATTATTTCTTTCAATAGATTAACAGCTGTTACATTTATAGTATCACCTTTGTTTATCCAGTTTTAAGAAGTGTATACTGTCAAAGACAGTTACTAAATTACCAAGAAAGTCATTATAAAATGAGGTTTAAAAAAAATATTTTAATGATAAAAATATGACAGGCATCAAGTTATAAACAAAAATAATAATTTTGATAAAAATTGATCAAAAATACAATTGTGATTATTTTATCCACACAATTGTGTTTTTAAAGACTCAAATTTAGGCAAAATATGATAAAAATGATAAAAATGATTTGTTTTCATCCTTAGTGAAATTTGATGACCAATTAAAGTGCAAACATTGGATTAATTATTTATAAATTTGTAAAGTAAACCCCTTAAACATGATCAATAGCAAAAATGTCAAAGTTTATCAAGGACAGATTTAGTTTTAACAAGAATAAAGATTGAATGAGAAATGAAAACTTTCAAAGACTTAGTAAGGTTGTATAAGAATCGTCAAAGACAACATAAATATATTTTGCCAAAACTTTGCAAGGAAGTCAAAAGCAAGACCATAAATTTAAGAAAAATTGATCTAAAAGTATTGGTGTTAAATGCTCTAATATTCATTTTTGACTCACTCAAGATACCACGACTATCAATATAAAAAGTTTGCTTGAACTGCAATCGATAATTACTTACAAGTTGAAATTTCTGAACAAAAAAGAGAAGCTTTGGACAGAAACACCCACTAACCTATTGACATTTGTTTAGAATTTAGAAGATCAAGGCAAATATTGGTAAAAATGTTCATGCTTTGCTTAGGAATTGGAACATTAGCACTCTTGTTTATATATACTTTGCTTTTTTTGGGAGAGTCATCAGATAATTTTTAAAATTGAATACAAAGTTTACATTTTTGATCTATGAGAAAATAGTCATGAAGAAGATAGAGTTAAGTTTCGCAGAAAGGACGTGATTTTGCCTGACACTAATTTATTGGAATCTTCTTATATATTTTTTGGAATTTAATGAGCAAAAAGAATTAGCTAGAAATGTTTGTTTGGCGTTGAAATAGCACCTCTAGAAAAAAAATACATATTTAGTGCAATAAAACACTAAAATATGCTGATTCCTGATATTCACAGTGACAGTAAGACTTAATTTAAATTACTAAATATGATCATTGTCCTTTTACAAACAAAGAAATTTTTGTCAATGAGAAAAATTTTAAAAATTATCTTGATGGTATGAACAAAGAAATATTAGAATTTGAAAGTGGTCAATAAATGAAGATTATTTGTCTTAAGTGAAGGTGATATCTTTAAACAAAGACCAAGAGAAGGTGATTAAGGTCAAAAAAGTACATTTTTTTAGAAAATAAGATTACTGCTGATTTTAATAAGAATAAGATTTTTTAAGCTATTGCATTGGTGATAATAAGAACACGCATTTGATTAATAAGATCTATTAGTTTTTTAAGTGTGAGAAATTATCAATACTAGTTGAAAAACGTTTTTTGAATAGAATAAAGCCATTATGCAAATGAGAACAAAGCTTTATGTAATTAACATAACCAAACGAATTCTTTGTGATACAATTTTGTAATCTAATGCACAAAACTTAATTTTGAATGATTTGTATTTTAGAGTTTTGTCCTCGCAAATGCAAAACTTTTAGTTTTATTATATTTAGACAATCGAAATATTTACTTAAAACTTAAATTATTGATCACATATAAGATTTGAAAAAAAAAATATGAATCATTATTATGAGCAAGAATTTAACTTTTGGTACCCATGTTTTGACACACAATGTAAGAAAAAATCTTCTTAGTCTTACATCTAATGGATTTAATTATTGCTTTCCACAAAAAGTTACACTCTTCAGATGTATATTTCTGATTGTTGTGTTTTGCCCATATTAATTTAATTTTGATAAATTACCGCATATCAGATCACCAAATTAAAATTCAAGAAACGATTTAAATTCAAATTGTTGAGATCTCCCAGAAATGATAACAAGTTTTTTTGTGATTTTGCACTCTTCTTTTATTTTATCTGCCTCACTGAATTCTTTTAAAAAATTTTTAACATGCAATACCGGAGATAATAATCTTAATGCCAATACACAAGATACATTGGATAACTATTTATTTGAAGATAAAGTTTTAACATTTCATGATTCCAAAGATTTAAGCAATTTGTATAGTTGTTTAAACAAACATGATCAAGATCGGCCAATTCAAAATCACAACTCGTCTTTATCATTAGAAAATTTTGATTTTTTAGATCACGTAGATTATTTCAATATGCAGTAGAATTAGAAAAATTTAACAATTGTGATTTACATGTATTAAATCCACTGGATGTTGATGAAATTTTAAACCTTGATGAAACACCAGGTAAGATGAATTTAAGTATAAAGAAATACATTGATTGTTTTAATTACGAAGAGAGAGACAAAAATACAGTTGGAAATGGAACTTAAGATTTGGAAATTGATGAATTTGAGAAAAAAGATCTAAAGATTAGACATGATATGGTAGTTAAAAAATATATGTGTAAAGTGAAATTTAAAATTATACATTTTTTAATGAAAGAATTGCAAGTTTTTATGTTGATTTTTATATCAAGAGATTGACTATTTTAGAAGAGTCATTTGCTTGTATCCAGATGATTGATTTTAGACATCGTGAAAAGAATATTGCTTTATTATCTCGAGATTGTAAGCTTGTTAAAATGTTAAACCAACTGCATTATAATTTTGGACAAAATAAAGAATTTAATCAAGAAACATATCATAACTTCAATAACAAATTCAATTTACTTCAATTTGAAGATGGAAGTTTATTTAATGAATTACCCATAGTTTTTCTATCTCAAAATTATAAAAAATATTATTTTTATGTTGAGTTTATGGAATTATACAAGTACATTTACGAGATGCCTGAATTACTCACAATTGCTGATATTTATAAAGATAATTTATTTTGTGAAATTGCAAATACTATTCATTTAATTTATTTGTTCGCAGAAAAAATTGGTTCTCTCAAAGCTAATAAGGTTTTTATATTGTGTTTGATAAACAAAGCGTTTTCATATTCAAAAAGATGTAGAAAAAATTTTTTTTTAATTTCTAAGTATAAGATAACTTGTACAAAAGAACACTCTAATATTGATTTTTTATCATGGGAAATTCATGCATCGAAACGGGCTTGTATAAATAAAAAAAGATATCTAAAGATATGGTCTTGTGCAGTATTTACGATGATGTACATTTTAAAGCAATTTTGATAATTTATTTGTATCAGCATTTTGAATTTTAGATTTTCTACGATTTTAAGGATGAAGAAATTCATAATTTTTGTGGGTTTATTGATAAAGTATTGTCGTCAAACGATTGTTTTGCTTGTCTCTTCGATGAGTATTTAGAGATAATTAGAAGGCAAGCAATACATTCGAAATAATAACTTGTTTGATTAATTAAAAGCTTCTACTTTTTATAATGTGATCATAGGATATTACGAGGTTTATTTGTAGCTTTTTAAATCTAGAAGATAGTTGATTGTTTAATTTAATTAAAAATCTTTACAATCTATTTTCTCGTTTGAGCATCTTTAAATTTTATATTAGCAATGGTAAAATTTTTGGGTTGTAAAAACATTTAGACTATGTCAAATTTTCTATGTCTTTACATTTTAAAATAAACAAATTGTTTTATTAAGATATCTAACGTGTATTAAATTAAAAAATTGGCCAATATAGCTTTGATAGAATATATAAACAAGATAGAAAATTGCAAATTCATTGTTAAGTATCACCAAGAAACAGTAAATAATAAGCATTGAATAGAATCATACAATAAACAAAATGATAGTTTAATTCTATAACTTTAAGCAATAATTTACGTGCAAAAATGTTCATGCAAACCATGAAATTACAATTTGCCATTTAGTTTTATGGGTTCAAATGCTGCATTAAAAATTACTGAAAATGTCTTAAAGGTCAACTATATCAATTTTAAAATAAATAATGCAAGTTATCTTAGTCATTTTGCTTATTTCAGGTTAATAACAATGATGATTTTACAACTTAACTTTGGTAAGATTATACGCAAAATTTGCATCAAATATGTAAGTGATAATCGCATAGATGAGAATTGCATGAGACCGAATCTAATTTTATTTGCGTCATTTTTTTTTATGTTCATTAAATGATTTACGCGCTTGTTAGAAAAAATAGGCTAATTAAACGATGTGTAAAATGTAATTGGGCTTTTTATAATCAAATTTAAAAAACTAAGTAAACTATTCTTAAGTTAGTTTTAACATTTACTGAACCTAAATTGGCAATCTTTATATTTTTTGATCTGTAGAAAAGGATAAAATTTTTAAATCTTTGATAGTAAATAATTGGCTAGTTTTGTGTTTGCAAATAAAGATCATAAGATGTTACATGTCTAAATTTTCCTGACAAGATTAACATTTTAACGACAAAAAAGGTTTTTAAACCAACAATTAGTTAAATATTTATGAAAATTTGTATCTTAAATCCAATTTTCAGTAAAGATCGTTTTGATATTGTTTCATGTGAGTCTCACTTAACAGCCTATGATTTTCAATAAAAATTAACAAATAATATGAGGTGACAACATGGAAGGGTAAAAATTTTGTAAGAAGCTCAAATGTAGACAAACTGACATCTGAAAGTATTGACATCGTTCCTAATATTAAAATATTTAGGAAAATATTACCAAAAGCCAGAGATGTTTTCATCTAAATCCTTACAAATTTCTTTGAATGACAAATCAAAGATACATTTTGATACAAATTCCATAAGTAATTTGTTCAATATCCAATGAAAAACCTTTGTTTGTTATTGAGGCTCAAGTGCATCGTAATTTTTGAGAAGAACTTGTTAAAACCGACTTCCAGATTATTCGTGATAAAGAAAAATTATAGGGTCCCATAAACAAGAGAAATTTAAAAGTTGCTGTCGTGTCGTGAAGTCCTTCACACACAACTCCCATTACATTGAAACAATGGGTTTTACATTGTAGCAATCATTGGCTTCTACCTCCACTTTTAATCACGATCTGATATAAAACATATCAAAGGTCTCACATTTAATCTGTTTACGATACAGATGTGAAACATCACCAATGTGACATATGTTTCAGTAAAAGTATAAATAGAAGTCAATCTCAATAAATAATTACATCATGAATACGTATTTATCCACAAAACATGACAATAGCACAAAGAAATTATCAAATTAAATAAATCATTTGTCTGTTTTGGGATATTCAGAAAATGTAAATGATAATTTAAATGTATTAGGAAGATATAATAGAAGAAAATGTATCAAAAATTGTATTGTATGGCCTTAAAGAAAAACAAAACTAATTGCTAAAACTTATCAAGTAAACTATTCATAACAAGCTAGACTATGGACATTTTAACAACAGAGTTGCTCAATATTCTTGTAAGAAGCAGTATAAATGATTTATTAAATTAAGGAAAACCACAAATAACTTGAGTTTACTTAAAAAGAAGTCTACGTTCTTCGATTCCAAATATTCTTCTTTTGGCTATATTTGCTGTCATGGAGCTATTATATCCGAGATCATAATATTATCGAAAACATTTAAATGAACGAGTTTTTTGATATTTATATCTTAAGCATGATTTTTGCAATATAAGTTTGCTAAATATTACAAATATAGTAAATTTTTACGATAGTGAAAAATGTAGGCTTGTTAACTAAAAACTTTTGACTTCTAAATAACACTTTTAAGGAATATCACTTTTCTAATATTTCTATTTTGAAGATATATCAGCGGTATGGTTTAACTTACTTATTGTAATGGAACAAATTTTTATTAACTAAATTATAAAAACATATGGACATTTAATAAACCAAATTAGAACTATATACATAAAATCTAAAATTTTTACCCCAAGAAATGAAGCTTTTTTTGATTCTACTAACATCTATATTTCCAGCTTTGCCACCAAAGGAAAAGTACTGTGATGATTATAAAAATTTGAAAACGAAAAAAAAGTATGAATATTTTGGTAAGCCAAAAGAGAGTGGAGATAATTTGAAAAAGGCTACTAAAACAAATTTTGACTTGCCGGAAGAACATATAGATATTGATATACCTTCTACTGTTACACTTGAGGTGGAAAGAAAAGAACCCTCCGAGAAAAGTATGTTGCAAAAGGATTCAGCTCAAATGCAAACAAGCGATTCCGCCACCGTTGTTAATACAAAGCATGGACAAGATAACAATGATTTTTTATCTGTCAAAATGAAAGAGTCTTATGAGAAAATAATTAATTTTTTGTCAATTATATTCAATAAAACTCAATTTGAACACTATTCTTCGAAACTAGCAAGCATTAATTCAAATTATGATTTTTTAGTTGAGTACAGAAAGGGTTATCTAAAAAATTATTTTCGATTTGAAACTTTTGATCCTAATCTTATTAAAGTACTTGATATTATGTTGATAAAATTCAACAGGAACACAGAGTTTTCCGATGAAAATTACAGGAAATTTGACTTAGAGCTTTTTAATACCATTTATTCGATTAAAGAGTTAGAACCATTTCTAAATAAATTAATAGAAATGGATGATGAGAAATCGAAAAAATATTTATTTATTGTCGAATTTATGAAATTCGAAAAACATTTTGCAAATTTTCCAGAATTGTTAACATTAGGACGTATTTTCATGTACAAATCATCTTATAATATTATTATTTCAATACATTTAATAAATCTGTTGTTATATAGAGGAGGAATTGACATAAAAATACCTATACTTTTTCTCGTAAAAAAGATTTTTATATGTACGTCAAAATGCTTAAACAATTTTTTTTCTCTCAAGGCCTTACGAACAAATTGCCAACACAGCATTTTTGGTTATCACTTTTTTACATGGGAAATGATCTCTTATATAAGAAAAGCTTTTAGAAGTAAATGCGGAAATTTAAATATTTTTGTTTATGATTAATTTGATATAATACACTTACGATCAATTCTATTGATATTTATATATCAGCACACGTTATTTTTGAAATTTAACAATTGTGAAAAAGAGGAGTCAGAAAAATATTTTCAGCTGATAAATACGATAAACAAACACAATTGTGAAAAAAAGAGACAGAAAAATATTTTCAGCTGATAGATACGATAATAAGTAAACACAATTGCCCTGATTGTGATTTACACAATTTTATTAATTCATTAAAAAGTTATTAATTTATTTAAGTGTATTTAAAGATACATAAAGATAAACTGCTATATTTAAAATTTTGCTGTTACAAATTATAAAACGTAAACAAAAACTTATGATAAAAAGTCTTAAAATAAAAATTATGATTTCTCGACTGACAAATATTCATTCAATGACCAAACATTATTATAGTTTAATGTGTTTGGATTGTAGATAATATAGGCATTGACCACTGGTATCGCATTTAACGATCTTATTATGTTTTTTGAGCAAGTTTAAAATTTTCGATACAAACACTACTGAGAGCATTTTTACAGTTTGAGAAGATTTTGTCTAAACAGTTAGCTTTTGTAAACAATCAATTATAGACAGAAATAGTCGTCATAAATAAGCAAACTAGATTCATAAATTATTTTGTTAGAGTTGAACTCTCAATTAATTTTTGTATTTAGAAATTTATTTTTAATCAATGTTAAAGTAATAAAAAGCACATTTTGTGAGATTTAAAAGACTTAAGATTTTTGCTTTACAATTTCAACAAAAAAATTAAAAAAAAGTTTATTCTAGTAATTTAAGTGGGAAATATAATCATACTAGTTTTCTTTAATAATATAGTCTCGCATTGAAAAAGAAGAAACATGTAAAAATGATACTTAGATATAGATTCATTAATTTTTGCATTATCTAAAGCATTTAATCCATTTAAATTTCTTAAAATATAATATATCTCAGTCATATGCTTGTTATTAATATGTTGCATCAATAAAATAACTGAAGGTTCATTAAACCAACGATTTTTTTTCTTAAATTTTTCTGTTAAACTGATAACTTCATCGTATTTAGCTAATGTAGTATCTGGAAAAAGAATCTCGCACATCTTTTTGTAAATACTGCCCTTAATTTTTTGAATCTCTGTATCTTTAGAATCAGAATCTGTTTGAGAATTCACAAAAACATTTTTTTTATGAGCTACAATCAGATATATCAAAAAATCTCTGTATTTAGGAATGCTATCAGTTTTATAGATAGTCAATATTAATAAAGCGCATGTAATCACACCTTTTGGAGCATTTTATCCAGTTTCTTTAACTGAAAAAAGTAAAGTGTAAAATAAACTTCGGATACTTGTTCCATCAAGTTCACGAGCCAGTTTATTATGAGTTTGTTCAATAGAACTTTCATTGACCATTGATTTATGTTTACAAGATTGAATGTAACGAACAAATGATGATTCTGTGCTTAAATTACGGTAAGTTTTAATGTGCTTAGATTTGTGTAAATACTTCATGGCCGTGTCAACTTGCATTTTCAGTTCTTCTAATTCAAATTCTGAACATTTTTTCACATCTAAACATTTTTTTTCATAAATAAAAAATATTGAATCGAGCACATTAAGTGTATCAATCAATAATTTCCTCAATGGAAGCACAGGTTGTTTTTTGATATTTTCATTCTTTAAATTCTCAACAATTTCATTAGAAGTGTTGCTAGGGCCTGGTGTTTGATTTTCTTCAACTTTGTTTCTTTTTGTGCTTAAATCTGGTGGCTGGTCTTCTATTAGGAAAATACTTAATTCTAAAGATACCACATTTTGAGCATTGTCGCATGTTCTTTTCCGTTTCATACTATTTTCAGAAGTAAAAACTATTAGAAAATTAATGAAAATATTTCTTATGATCATGGGCACCAGGCTTCTTTTTATATTTAAAATGTCAAAATTTTTAAAAGATAGTCTCCTTTTAGAATATTGATGCGATCACATGCCGCTCCTTATTATCAAACAAAAGTCAAAGATTTAGATATTGTAATTGTATTTTCATTTACAATATGTTTATGTGGTATCCTATACCTCATTTCTATTTTTTATTTTTCTAGAAATTTTCTTTTATTAAAAATTTTTATTTTTTTACCAATAATAAATATATAAACAAATGAAAGAAACAAAATACACTATAAACCAAGCTGAAGGTCATTTAAAGTGCGCTTACCAAATAAACAAACTACCTTAACAACATATTTTATCATCTCAATCTTGAGCAGTATTTTAATTTCGGCTCCCTCACTAGAGGGTACGCCAGTTTAACTGGAAAGAAAACGTGTTTAAGTAAACACAGAGATGTTTAATCTTTATTTAACAAGGCTAATTCTAATCCTTATGTTATCAAAACTTGAGATGCTTAATGTTTAGAAACGACTCATTCGCCCACCCTGAAACTATATATTCCACCTGTTTGTCAGAAGTTTGACTGGCATGTTCTAGAACGTCATATAGAACATGTTAAACGTCTCATTCCTTCCCGGGATATATACTTTATATTTTTTAGGAAAGGATCTATCGATGAAGCGAATATATAAAATAAACAAGTTACAACACAGATTATTCCACTAAGCTGGCTGATAAGCTGCTTATAACTTAATCAATTCTTTTAAAGCAAATTCTAACCTTTAGGGGTCTATATAAAAGTTGTATAGCATCTAAAAGTATTTAATTTCTCTTTACTTGTTAATGGTGTTTACATTGCCACGCTTTTTCAAGAAAATATTTTAAAATTATCGTTGAATTACATGAAAATGATGTTGAGACTAAGATAATTGATTTTAAAAAATTGAGTAACTCAGAAATCGTTGAAAAGCATTCTGATCTTAAAAGAGTTAGAAATCGATAAATTTGTTTTCTAGATGGATAAATTTTAGTGATTTATGAAAAATTAAGATGTATAAAAACATTTAGAATTTTTGTATTGTTTACAAACATTAGTTTATTAATAAAACTACTCATGTAGAAGATTTATATTACAATGTATATTCTTGTATTCTCAATTAAACCGACACCTTATTAAGATTAAAAGGGTTGTTATTCAAAATGTAAAAAAAACGACCTAGAATGTAGCTGTATACTAAAGACATTTGTAAATTTGATATGTGACCTAAGCTTTAGCTGTTGGCGGCTTTCACCAGGTCGGTATTAACTCCAAAGCAATCTATTGTTCAACTTATTAAATTATTTACTGAAAAAAAGATACAAACAAAATTTTTATAATACGTCTTATTCACAAATTAATGTAATAAAATAAAAGTCTTCTTATTTAATGTATTAGCAATATCTTGTTCTAATTTTTATACAGCTTTAAAAGTTTATGGATTGCGTGGGTGGAAGAGAAAAAAAATTCATTTAGATAAAGTGGAAAATAAAATAGGATCTTTAAGGTAGCAATTTTTTTATCATTCTTGTACAAGCATATGGGTTTTATAAATCAGTGTAAAATGCGAGAGGGAATTTATACAATTAAAAACGATGTTGAATAGGATAATGGTTTCGGATTCATGTTTATGAATATTACTAGAAACACGATAAATCTGACAATACGACGACGGGTAAGACAATATTTGATAGTTAAAGTTGTAAAAGTTTTTAATCGGTTTTGCTACAAGAAGTAAACTATTAAGATTTTCCGGTCAACATGTCTATTTTAGTGAACTTAAACATTTAAAGATTTAAAATCAAAATTTTTAATTGTGGTAACTATAAACAGATTCTTTATTTGACGAACTTTAAGAATTTTAGCAAAATAAAATTAAAGACAGTTTATTTTACTAAGGACACAAATATAGTCGTCTGAAAAAATTAACGTCATAATCAATAAATCTTGTAAAAAGTTTTAGTAATGGTAAACATTTTTTTTTTCTTTCTTAGGACCCCAAACAAAAGATTAAAGAGGAAAAAAAGGAAAATTTATAAAAAAACTGCAGTGTAATATGTTTTAATATAGAGAAAAGCTCAAAGTTATTAGATTTTGGTTAAATTTCTCTAATGCACCCTATTCTTAACATTCTTGTAAAGAAAAAATAAATTTATAAGAGAATGATTGTCCTTAAAAATGGATTTTTTAAGATGAATGTCCTATGATTGTATATAATGCTATTATTTATTTTATTTTATCTCCATGAGAACTTTTTTAACAGAAACATCAATATTATATATGCACTAAATGTACCAAACAATCCAACTGATGATGCTAATTGCGAACCAATGTTTTTAAAAACATTTTCGGACTCATTTAATGATACTGGACTTCTTTAATGCCTAGAATTATCACTATAAAGATCTCTTGATTTGGTAGACAGGGACTCTAACGTAGTTTAGTTTTACTGGGCGTCAAGGATAAATTTTCTTTTATTTCTGAACATCCTTGAACAAAATGATTTAACAAGTCAACTTGAGTCTTATTTATCACATTTATATCCAAGAATGTAGTGCAGATCTTATTGACAGGATTTAAGATATTTACAACTTTCAAGATAATCGTTTGTCGCTTTGGTCTCATCATCGACATTATCAAAAAGTAAAATTTATTGACCTTCAATCTCCCTAGAAAAAACTTTATCGATAATTGTTTTTAACTCCATCTCAACAACTTTCCTTGGCACAGTATTTTTAACTTAATAGTATACTTTTCGCAAATTAATCCAGTAACATCTTTAAGAAAAAGTTTTCTGTAACGTATTGTGTTGCTCAAGAAACGAGGCTCAGGTGTAGAGGGGTTTTCGTTCTTTAAAAACATCGTTTCATGATAATCCTTATATAAACTAAATCTGATAAAAAATTCTTAATCTGCTCTAATAATGGATAGAAAGTATCATTTTGAGGTACGTTCGGATAGTCACTTTTATTAATTCCAAATCTAAACAGCTGTTCATTAAACTCACAATCATATTTGAGAAGATTTGTTTTATTGCTTGGTTCATGCGAATATATAATCTTCTTAGAGTCAACACATGTAAATTGAAAAAATATCCATCATCAATTGTTAAATACGAATCACTAGTTAAGCAATCAATTATTTCCTGCATTCTTATAAATATATTATCTTCTTGGGTAGACGACATAGGGCTCTAACGATAAAAACTGCATTTTTACTTTAATCATAAAAAAGCGATCAGATCAAGAAAATTTTATTCCGGATGAACACAAATTAAAATATTTAATTTTGACAATGTTTATTATTTTTATGAGATAACGGTTGCTTAAGATTATAAAATTAGTTTTATTTTCAATAAGATAAAAAAATTGTATTTCTAAATGATTGATTTTGTTTTGTAAGATAAGATCCCACAAAAAAAATATAATTTAATGATCAGCTAGATGGTGTTAAACTATGTAAACAGAAAAATTACAGCTTGTTATGCTAAGTTATAAGGAAAATGGTATCAAAGTGCATGAAATTGAATTTGAAGTGGTATTATTTGATTTATAAATTTAAATAACATATCATTTTGAAACAGAAAATTCGATGTTTTATGTGATGTTAAAGATAAAGAGAGGTTGATAATGACACTTATTACAATTCGTAAAACAAAGTTTTATAAATAATCCAATTAAAAGTGAATATGTTAGATACATGATCTAAATTATTTTATGAGACTAAAGAGCAGAAAGAGATAGTGATAAAATGACATTTTAATGTGAGTTTAATATGATTAATTGCATACATAGACTATTGTAATGTGTCATAAAGTCTTATGGGCAATAAAAATGCGTGAGTATCCAAAAAATTAGTTTTAAATTTTTATTTACAGTATAAAGAAGTTATAAAAAATAAACTTGAAAGTAGTTAGTCTTATAAGCACTATAAGAAAAATAGTTTGTTTTATAATATCTCGTATATTCTATGTTATTATTGCACGTCTAGAAACTAAAATTTGGTAATTAGCTGTAATTCCTCGTTTAAAACACAGAATGAGTATCATAAAGTTGTCATTTATACAGCTAATTTGAAGATGTTAGAAATTAAGAAAGCGCTGTTACAGTAAAGAGGCATTTTATAAAGAGTGCGCATTGATTTTTTTAGATAAAATAGACAACACCATATCAATAGAGACATTAAAAGAATTTAAAAAATTATAATATGTATTTGGATTTACAAAATATTATAGATTAATTTAAGAAAGTTGAGACAAAAGGATAAAGATTTTAATTGATTTCATCAATCTGTCTTATGTAGAAAGTTATCACAACAAACCACTTAAAAGCAATATCAAACTACCATATGTTCTTTTGTTTTATAAGAAGAAGGGATACTATATTTACAAAATACTTGCAGCTTTTAGAAAGTAAGATTATAATTACAAAAAACATTATATTACTTTGATATGCATTTCTTATTACATTTTTAGATTGTAAAGTAATTAGTTTACAGTTAGTGTTGCCGATTCTAACGATTTTAAAAGCTGTATTAGTGGTCCTTAAATGTCATCACAAGATCGTGAACTTAAAAAGCATTAAAATCCTAGCACACGAAAAATAAAAGAGAGTATATAATAGCAAAAATTTTTACGCATTAAGAAACAAATATGATTCGCATATATAGAAAGAAATAAATTTAAGACGTTTAATATTAGAAGCTAATATACCTCAATACAAGACATACAAAATTTAAATTGATTCACAATTACGTTACTTAGATCCATAATTGTTAACTCTTGATGGACTTTACAATGATATACAGTTTAACGATTTTTCATTAGTTTTTCATACCTACAACTTGTTCATTTGAAATATTTGCAATTTCTAAAAGACACAGTATTTATTCTGAACATAATACATAAGGGCTTTTTGAGTTTAAAAAATAAAGAGTCATTATATTTGTATTTTTAAAGTGCATCTATTCATGATTTATTTTTTTTCTTTTAAAACGTCATCATTCAAAACACTAAAACATGTGAATGAGGGTTAAACGTTAAGAAGGAGATTAAGATTTAACAGATGTTGATATGGCTTAATTAATCTTATTTTTTTTAATTATACATAAAGTTGTAATCTATTATACGTTTGGATATGCAGTGATTCATGGCTTGGCAAGTTCTTTGTTAGAGTTTTAATCTCACACAAATGTTTTGTTTGCTATTTTAGTAAACATTTGAGAAAAACAACTGAACATATTAGCGATAAGATACTATAAGATAAAAATTAATGGATTTTTAGCAATATCATAACAGCATAAGAATTTTTAAACATATTGAGAGTCGAATTTACAGCTTTCAATTAGCATGTTCGTTTGTTTTCACATTACTCATATTATGACATTTGACTTTTTGACATGAGTTATTGTAGATAGACCAGTTAGATTTGTTGTCATTTTTATGAGATAGTTTGATTCAAATAAATTTGATTGGATGTCCTTAAAAATCCCTTTTTTTAAATAACTCTGTGATGGGGCTTATTTTGATTAGAAATAAAGTGAAAAAAAAACATAAACAAAGTTAGTTAAATTAAAGAAAATCGTGTTATCTAAATTAGAATTACAAACTCAGGATTAAAAGAAAATAAATGATGATACTATAAAAAAATAAGGAGATTTTAGATAACTCGACTTATTAAACTATACCAAGATAAAGAACTTAAGTACTTAAACTTTTTCAAGTAAAATTATCATTTGCAAACCCTTGTCTTTGCATTAAAAAAACAGATTGTTTTTCTGCGGTGGCAAATCTCAAATACTATAATTTAAATGAAATAGATTTGACAAAAACAATTATGGGTAGGTGTATTTTAGTATTTTGATTGAAAAATAAATCTAATACAAACGTTGTTACTATAACATTTAAAAAGCTTTGAAACACAAAGTTAGGTGGCAAAGATTTTAGAATGTGTTTATAATTGTAAATTATTCAAATAATGTTATGAAAAGAAAATATTTATAGAGATTAGAAATTCTAAACTAATTTTTAAAAAGCATTACTGATCTAATTTTAATAATGCTTTGATAGAAGAATTCTTGAAATCTAATGAGTCATAATTTAAATACGTCCATGTTAAGTTTATATTGAACATTATTGGAGTAAATTAATTTTTATGAATATTAGCAGTATTTTAGTCACGTTATCTTAAGAAATTGACTTTAAATACGTTCGAGAAAGATTTATAAATGTTAGAGAACACGTGGCAGATAAAAAAAGCGTCAGTTTGACATCTGAAGCCATAGTATGATCATCAGCAACAAATTGAAATAAAGAAAAATAATCAAAAATTGTATCATCTGTCACAAAAAATATTATAATTTCGAATAAGTAAGCACTCTGCAAAAAATATTACGAATGTGGTAATGATAGAATCCTAGTACGCCCTTGTAAAAAACAGCTCAAATGACTTTTCAAGCGATAAAGAGGTAAGAATTGTTTTTGTGTATGTAAGGACCGGATTTACAAGTTTTAATTCCGTATTACAAGATTGTATATAGACTGAGTTAACAAGCTTGACTCAATTTTTTTTGAAGGAGATAGGTTTTTACAAAATGAAAACGTATGTAATGCTTTGTACTTGAAAGTCTAATTTATTTTATCTTCGTATCAACAAATAAAATTTTTTAAATTTTAAAATGTAAACAAAAAGGAGTAAGAAAAAAATTTTAAGTAAACAATTGCTCTGATTTTGAATAACATTTTTAGAAATAAATTAAATTATAAGTGCTATCAATTTGTTTCTAATTGTATAGACTTACATTTAACAAATAAATCATAACGTCAAGAGACAATTCAAAAGATATTTAACATGATATATACTGTAAATAACGTTTTTTGGTATCTCTCCTTCCTTTTATTCAACTCTTTCTCTTTTTTTTTGTTTTGACGGGAAACTTTCCCTCCAAAAACTTTATAAACAAACTTTGGCCAGAACCCCCAAGAAGATGGATTAAGAAAAAGACTTTGACGCAAATAAATATCCATATATGAACTGAGATAAGAAACCGACACTAGGGCCTCATTTCTTCAATCACTTTCCATTACCAGGCCTAAGAGCCCTTTTGTTGCGATCTTATTGTTGACGTTCATTGGATGTTTATTTTGCGTCATTGCTACAAAAGATAAAAACTTGATTTAGTTTGCAAGTTTTGATCTTATTTCGTTTCTGTATTGATTTATAAGGCCTTTTTATCTGCTGTTGATTTTAAGAAGGAATTATAGAACCTGTAAAGAGAAACAATGAAGACAATAAAATTTTTATATAAGGGTCTAAATCATGACAGGAGATAAACTTATATTGGATAGATTGTCAGATATTGACATGTTTAGATTTTAAAATGGCTATAATTGTGTTCAAGATAATTTTCAAAGTGTAGGAAGATTTAGAAGAATTTTTGTGTTTGATATTAAATGTATGGATTGTACCCTTTAGTTAATAAATGGTTAACATGGCGAACACAGGGATGAAGAGGGAAGCAAGTGAGTCCCGTAGTCAAGAGGCTAGAATGTTAGAAAAGGAGGCAGTTAGGATAGATATGAGATTAAAATTTATGTTAGGTGTTGAAAACGTTGAGTGGAGACAGGTGTTAGAAGTTGCTTCTCCGGATTAACAGGATTATATTTTTAAAAATTTTTATTCGGGATCAAGAAGTTGGAAGGAAGTTTTAGAAAATTTGCAAAAGGAAGCTAGAAACGAATAGATTGAGGAAGAAGAGCGTGTAGAAAGGAATAGAATGTATGAAGAAGTAATAAGGAAAACACTTGAAGAGTTTAAAGAGGGACGAAGAGAAGAAAGTTTTAGGCTTTACAGAGAGAAAGAACGAGATGTTTTATATGTGAGAGGATGGGCCACTATGCGAGGGAGTGTAGAGAAAGATTTATTAATAGTTAATGTGAGAATAAAAGTATTAAGACTGTTGGAGATGAGAAAAATGAAAAACAAGTTACGAGTAAGGGTAATGACGGTGCAGAGAATAAGGAAATAGCAATTAAAATAAGTGAAAATGTTAATAAGAGAGTCAAGAGTGAAGATAAGTTACAAGGTTTAATTGAGAAGTATCCAGAAGTATTAGCGGAGTCCGAGGAGAAAATACTGGACTGGGGAGAAATGTTCAATAAATACAAAACAGGGCGAAAGAGTTGTTAGAAAAGGACAAATAGTGGATTATTATCTTAGAGAGAGATTTGAAAATTACCTGAAGGATTTAGAACGTAGGGAGATTATAAGAAGGTCGAAGAGCGAATGGAGAAGCCCGATTAAGGCGATAGAGAAGCCGAATGGTGGAATTAGAATGGTAAGTAATTTGATAGCATTAAATGATCTGGTAGAAAAGGACCCATATACGTTACCATTGATAAAAGATATTATTAGGGCTACTCAGGGATCTAAAGTTTTTACGGTAATTGATTTAAAGGAAGGGTTCTATCATATAGAGATTGAGGAACACCATAAACATAAGACCGCGTTTGAATTTAATGGAAGGGTTTACGAATGGAATAGTATGGTCATGGGATTCAAAAATGCCCCTCATATAATGCAAAGGGTGATGAATAATGTATTGGACGAGTTTAGAGGCAAAGGAATCGAAGTGTATATGGATGATATAGTTATTCATAGTAAGGATGCTAATGGGCATGATTTATTGGTAGAGAGAGTTATTAAGAGATTTAAAGAGTGTGGGTTGAGAGTGAATCCAAGTAAGATTCAGTATAGATTAGGAGAAGTTATGTTATTGGGCGTTAGAATTAATGGAGATAGTATTGGACCAAATGAAGAAAAGAAACAAGAGACATTAGAGTTTAGGAGACCAGAGAATATTACAGAGTTGAGACGGTTTTTAGGATTGACAGGTTGGTTTAGGGATTTTATTCCCAGTTATGCATACAGGACAGCGCGACTGACGGAGGCGTTAAAGAAAAATGTTAAATGGGCTTGGACAGAAGATATGGACAGAGCATTTGAGGATTTGAAGCAAGGATTAAGAGATATGAAGAATTTATTGATTCCAAATGGTAAAAAGGTGTTTAGATTACGTACAGACGCATGTAATTCGGGGATAGGTGCGATTTTATTACAAGAAAATGATGAGGGAAAATGGATTCCTATACAGTGAGCATCTAAGTTATTGACAGCGACAGAAAGGAGATATACAATTAGTGAGAAAGAGATGTTAGCGGTGTTTTTTGGAATAAAGAAGTTTGAAAGCGATAAAATGCACACCGATGGAAGCTTGGAGATCAGACAGGAGAAGTTATTATTGAGAATGATGAGAACGAGAACTATCAGGTAAATTTTTAAGAAGATTCAGAGAAACGTTCAGTGAAGGGCAGATGGTCAGAATTGCTAGGAGAGAAAACTTGGGTACTAGAGGTAAAATGGATAAAGAAAGATTTATTAAGTTTGGTAAAGTAATGGCAAGGTGCAATAATGATTCTTATATTGTGAGACTACGGGACGGGAGAATAATTAAGAAAAGACACTATGACTTGAAAGGAGTAGGAGTAAATGGTGAAGTTTTAAGTGGTGAGACTACCCGTCTTGAGGGGGGGATGTAGGTATTGTACCCTTTAGTTAATAAATGGTTAACATTAAATGCCAATATGGAAATTTTGGCATATTTAAAAAATATTCAGTGCTGTTCTTATAAAGAAGAAAGATGCTAAACTGTAAGATCTAGAAACAAAATAATATCCTAGCAATTACACATAAGAATTTTGTGGATTACGAAAAAATTAATTATCTGATTGATATTCTAAGATTTGTCGAAAACATTGACTATCTATGAATAATATAAAATTTTTAACTAATGAGCCCTAAAAATTTACAGTCAATAATCAGTCATTTATTTTACAATTTTATTTGATGAAATCAGATTGGTTTAAGATTTGTATAGAAACATACAAAACTACAATTACAACTTTTATACTAAAAGTCATTTATAGCAACGACAGTTCAAACCTATAAAATATTGTCTCACAATAAAACAAGTTAAAGACACTAGAGCACATATCAATAGTTTTATTTACAAAAAATTAATGTTTAATTGATACTATTTCTCATAAAAGATGTTGTTGAAACTTTTTGACTTGTGGCATATGATCACTTACAAAGCTTTTGGAATTCTTAGTGCTTTTAGATGTCAAATTGAAGATATTTATTGTTATTAAAATCTCATTTTATGCTGTTATGATGGCATTTGTTTTGCTTGTCTAAACTTTGACCTTGCTTTTTTGGATCGAGTTTAATGTGAAATAAAAAAAACTAACAACTAACCTGATATATTAACTGGTATTAAGAAACTATTTGTATTGTTTAATGATGTCTTGTATCTAAGAGTTAATATTTGTATTGATGATAAACGTGTTAATGTGGGTTTTACGATTTTTTAAAAACTTTAAAGATAAAGCATTTCTCATCTGATAAATTTTTGATTTATTACATAGTCCATGATATTAACTAAATAATTTTAATAGTGATATTTTACGCGTTTCATTAAATTTACTTTTATAACGATTAAATGAAAGTCATGTAACTGTATTAAGAATACATTATTAGATCAAACAAAGACCGGGTAAATTTTGTAATGTTTATACGTTAAAGAAACATTAAAAATATTTGTGAATTCTATAATCAATTTTATTTGTAAATTCTAATTAATGTACATGAGTATGGTGTGTTTTAATTCATAATGAAAAAAATTCTTAAGTATTTTACCCTGTCAACCTGTGTATTTTGAAGAATAGAACAATAAGTTAAAAAATATAGGAATACATTAATGGGATAGCTAAATTAATAATTTTTGCAGTTCGTTTAGATAAACAATTTATAATGTTTTATTATGGCATGAAATAGAAGGTTGTTACTGTTGTAAAATTCTTGTTTATCGACAGATACAATTTATTTTATTTTATTCCTAAGATGCAGTGGTTTTCTTAAATAATTAATCAGCATATCATCAAACGTTCTTTTATATGTTTTTTTTTCTTCTGATATTATCAAAGTCATTTTTAAGATATAACTTAATGAATCCGAAACCAAATAAATGAAAACTTAGAAAAGTCTGATGTAATCTTAATTTCTTTGTTGCCTACATAATAAACCAAATAAACCTTTGTTTCAGAAAACGAAGAATTTGAGTGGTATTATCTTAGAAGACAAAGATGTCATTAATTGTTTCTCGAAAGAAGGCACATTTTGCATTTTAATTAAAGAGTAGAAACCAATTTTAATGTTAAAAGGGTTTTTTAGCTTTGTATCAACAAAACTAGCCAGGAGAGGAATTTGCAAATTTATCAAAAAGAATAAGAAGAACATAATGCACTAAAAGAGTTTAATATCATTTATTGTTTGCATTAAAGGATTAGTTTATTATTTGTTTAGAATGACATTTAGAGATAATTACTAAAGGAAATAAAAAGACTAAGAGAAGATACTTTATAACATTAAAGAGTTAACTACAATGCTTAAAAATAAGTTTAGACTTGTTAATCAATAAAATTTAAAAAAAAAATTTGTAAATTATCACGCAGTCGGGAATTTTGATCCCTTGAGATTTGAACTTGGTCATTGAAATATAGTGAGATAATATTAACTTCAATTATAGATTAAAGTATGAGTTTAAAAATACCAGTGAGAACTGATACGGTTTGTTGTTTGTTTTTCCAGTTAAAACTTTATAAGGGTGCATGTATTTACAAATAAATGAAAATAAATTTATTAAGTAATAGCGCATGATGATGTGACTTCACTGCATTTGTATACTATTGCATCGTAACAACCAAGAATTGAGATAAAACTTTTACAAAAAGGACATCGTAGAGTAGGTTGATAGTTCATGTAACATTTTTTTAAAAATAGATCTATAAGATCAAATCCTAGTTGATGACCACAACTCAATACCATTAATCTAGTTATTATACCCTTTTTCCTTGTATCATTAGACTTAATTGTACAGTAATTGGTCTTGTGTTTTCTAACAGGACCAATTCTATTAAATTTTTTAATTTCGTGTGGATCTTGTATTTCTTGTTGCATTAAGTATTTTTTTACAGCTTTAATTGATGACTTTTTTGGATATGACCATATAATTTGATATTTACCGTCTTCTTTAAGGATGATCTCATATCGTGTGTTCCTTCCTTGGATCTCTGAAACATAATGAAACAACATTACTATTACTTTGGCAACATTTTTATCACATGAAAACTTCATAAATTTCTTCAGTTCAACCTTTGTTAGATTAGATTGTTTGATCAAGTACTGTTTTGGTGTTTTCTCTTTGAAGAAATATTCTGATTCTTCCCTAATATTTAACAAGAATTCTTTCTCAACACATTTTCTACTATTTCTAAATCCACCTTCATGGGCTTCGATAAATACTGAAGTATCTTTATCAGTAGGAAAAACAGAATCAAGGAAATCTGTAGATATTTTTGTCAACTGAATTTTATTAAATATATCCTCTGATTTATTTTCATCTTCCAATTCGCAATTCTCATTAGTACTCCTTAAATCCAAGGAACTTATTAAGCAATCTGTGTAGTCGTTGTCAAACCGTATTTTGCCAGTAATTAAAATGAGAGTTGTATAAATCATATCCAACTCTTTATAAAGGATATATACTGATAAATAAGAATTTTGCAATTCTGCTGAATCATTAAGAATACGTTTAACTGATGAGAAAATAATAAATGTTGTATAATAAGGATATCTTATATTTTCAAGTGACATTTCAGTTTGCATAATAAGAGATTTAAAATCAATATCTTTTTCAGTAGCAATCATAATTAAAATATTTCTAATCTTAGTTACCATTTCTTTAAACAATTTTGGTTCACCCAAGGTTTCTTTGTTGGTATCTTTCATCCAGTAACCAATAATACTGTCATTCTTAGAAATATACTGAATAAGTATATGATCCTCTTTATGATAAGCGTTTTGAGATAGTAATGAAGCGCGAATATAACACAGTTGTAGCACAAATCTAAACATTTAAGGAGGCTATGAAAAAATGTCATATTATTTTTGACGTGTAAAATTTTGTTGATAAATTAAATTTTTTTTCAAAAAATTATTTGTTAGTTATGACAGCTTAACGAAAATATAACAGCTGGTAAAGTAAATTTTATAGATTTAAAACAAATTAATTGAAGTGATATAAATTTAATTCTTAATCTTTAATATAATCTTCAGCTAGCACTATTGATAACAAAAATTAAATCAATGAAGTTTATCTATTAAGTTTAATGTATGCATCAGGAATTAAATGTATATGCTTCTCGTGTCAGAAGTAATGTCTTATATACTTGATTGTAAAAAATTAAATTAAATGTGTGTGAGCTATTGAAAGAAAAATCTCAAATTAATCAAACTTCTTTCATAAAAAAATAATTCCTGTATAAAAAGGTTTTTTTAATGTTTAAGATCATATATTGTATTTCTTAAATTATTTTGTGCTTACTATAACTGTGGGCGTTGGCATCACCGCCGCCCGACAAGGGGTTGGAAATAATAGCTTTATTATGTGTCTTCTTCATCATAATACCTTCGTGTTTCCGACTTATATAGTTTTAAAGGGGGATTTGAAACCACACGTTTCACTGCAGATCTGATCCCCCTTATGAAACCCTGATTGTGTCAGAGTGACACGTGGAAACCGGAGTGTTACTTGCAGACCTATCGTTACTCGTGGAGACTAAGCACAATAGAAAGGCTGTCGCCTTACAATAACATTTATGTTTATTTGTTCTTATTTGTAAAAGCAAAAGGATAAAATTAATAAGAAATTTTCAACCAAAATATTGATTACAAAGACTTAAAAACTAACCAATGAGGTACTAATTTTACGTCTGCATGGATAATATTCGAATTAATTATAAACTCATCGCTTTGGTCTCGCAAACTTTGATCCTGAGAAAGCGTGATGTCTTAATTAAAAAATTAGAAAAATTACACTAATAAATGTATAAGAGAAACGATTCGAAAATATTAAATAATTGTATTGCGTTTAAATTTTTAAAAGTGGATTTTGTATCTAAATCACCTTTTTTGATTAACTCATCAAGATTTATTTTTAAACTTATATCTGCAAGAACCCCCTTTTTAAAAAATAAAAGAGATAAGTATGACATTTATAGTAGTCTTGAAAGTTTGTTGCAGTTTAAGTTATTTAAATTATATCTTTGATGAATTAGAAATACATTTAAAACTTATTTGGACATAAACAGACTTGAAGATGTACTAGAAGGTGAACAACATGATAACATGGAGCCAACAAAGGAAGATCTTAAGGACTATGAGAAATTACTTAACAATTTTTCATCTCCAGGTCATCAATCTCTTTCTACTTCCCATAAAATTTATGTTAATGCCAATTTGACTAGCACAAATATGAATTATAAACTGATGTTCGATGAATATATAGTGTTATTCTATGAAAAACTGCATTGTTCTATAAAAAATAATTTGTTTATTCCATTTAAAGATACATACATAAAGAGATTGAATAAAACTAGAAGAATAACCAATTTGATTTCTAAAAAGAAAAATTCAGAAATCGATAAGAGAATATTTGAAGAAAGTATATAGAATGAATGTTTACAATTTATTTAATAAGTACAAGTATTATCAAATCATTTCAGTTATAATTTACAATCTTTTTTTAAAGGACATAGATGAGACAATTGACTGTGAAATATCAACGCACAAAAACATTAGAGATAGGACATATACACTTGTAAATGAATACATGGAGATATATAAACATTCAATACAAGAAATATTATCATTAGGATACGTTTTAGTAACGAAACCTTCTATCAAAGTTATGATCATTATCCATCTATTGAACTTATTTATAACCAAAATCGAAGATAATATGCAGAACAAGAGAATAATGATCATATTGTTTATAATTAAGGCACTTTCTTGCACATCAAAGAACGGTACAAATTTTATTACAAATGCAAGAAAAGTTTATGCACGAACACTCTGATCTTAATTTTTTTATTTGGAAGTTCAAATTCTCTCAATGTGAGACATTTAAAAACAGAATAAATCAGAATAAAATCATTCTTAACAAGAAGGATATTGTATATTACAACCTTATAGTTAGAATATTTCAATATTTAATTTTCTTAAAGTTTTACGATTTTGATTACAAACATTACGAGAAGTTGATGATATTTTATGACGAAAGTATGAAATACAAAGGATGTTACGTATGTCAATTCAAACGATTCATGGATCTTGCTCAAAGCCATTTAAAATATATTTAAATCGGTGGTAAAAGGAAATGATTGAAGTTATGATTGATGAATGTAATAATATACTTTGATCCAGACGTGTCCTTTTGTATTACGGCGTATGATATTGCTCTGTTTAATTTCAGAAATACAATAAATTTTTAAGATTATTGACATGGTCCAATTAAAATGAGTAAAGTTTATGATTGAATTATTTGAAAGAGAAATTTTATACAGCATTAGAATAGGATTAAATAATTTATTAATTAGATGTATTAGTATCTCTATTGTTTATAATTACAATATCCTTGTCAATGATTTTGTAAATGAATTTTCAAATATCATCTTAATAAACGATTACATTTGGATAATCTATAACTCAATTAGATCAACATAATTTTGCTTCCTATTACTGTTCAATAAGAAAAAGGGTTTAATTCATTGCTTTTGTATCATTTGTAAAATTCATGGGGTCAAAGTGGTTTTGAATTCATTAGAAATTAGTTTACTGTTTGGATCTAAATAAATTAAATTGTAATTTGTAATCTTGAAAAATATTCGATTGTTTAAAAAGTATATTAACATTACATTAAATTTAAGTTATTTTTAAAGGTAAGTTAAATAGAAGAAATCAATATTATAAACAAAATATATAAAACATTTTTCTATGAATATCAAGTTTTTATTGTTATTTGAATCGCGTATAGCTATTATATTCTGTCTGATAGAACAAAAAAGTAATTGGTAAAAATGGCTTCTACATAATTCGATGAAATTAACGGATTTAAATATAGATAAGCCTTTTATTTATTCCAAAAATACGTAGTCTATACAAAAAAGTTTTAATAAAAAATAAATCAAGTTAAAACTTGTTTATTTAGATTATAATTAATTTTAAAAATTTAAAAACTGCTAGAATTTGTTTGTATTCATATCATGAACGGAAGTATTCCACTGTCATTTGTAAAAAAATTGACTAAATAAAATTTAAACATAAGTAATTGACCTTTAACAAGATTTCAAACAAGATTTATAGTGTTCATGTTCCTTTACTGAATTTTGTTTTTTTATTTTTGTTAAACTTCACTAGGGGAACTCTAAAGATGTTTCAAAAATCACTAAACTCATTATTATGACGATTGATAAGAAAAGTAATAACAAATCATTTTGTTGTGATGTTTGTCGATAGTGTCTTTTTTGTATTGTAATTTTAATCAATTACAAGAAATTTGGAGTAAAAAATGAGGCAAAAAATCAATTTAAAAGAAAATAGAAAAACCACTGTTGTTATTTCTACTTTTAAAAAGTTTTGTATTTTTTTTGTCAAAAAAAATGTGTTTTTCTCCTATAGCTTAATATTACAGAACTAATTTCAAAAAAAAAATGTATTTAAATAAAGCAATTTGAATCATGAGGAACGCAAAAACATTAGTTGTTTGAGAACTAAGAAATGTAAAATAAAGTTTTATGTGCTTTTGATAGTCAAATGTACATTTTAGTAAAAATTTATACAAAATGCAATATATAGATCACTATAGAGCCGGAGAAAAGGATATCCTGATTTCTACAATTACAACATACTGTTTTAGATTAAAATATTTTGTAAAATTTTCTCGAATTTTTGAAAATTGAAAAACATCACTAGGGGAAACTTTGAAAAGTGCCCAAAAACCACTAAACACATTATTATGACGACTGAGGAGAAAATGTAAAAACCAACTATTTAGTATCAAAGTAAGACCATGAAATCTCTTTTTGTGTTGTAGTTTTAATTGGTGACGGAAGCTGGAGGCAAAATATCGATTTAAGAGAAAATAGAAAAACCACTGTTGTTACTTTTACTTTTGACGTATTTTGTCTTTTTTTGTCAAAAAATGTGTTTTTCTCCTATAGCTTAATGTTATAAAGCTTTTTTCAAAAAAAAAATGTATTTAAATAAAGCAATTTGAATCATGAGAAACGCAAAAACATTAGTTGTTTGAGAACCAAGAAATGTAAAATAAAGTTTTATGTGCTTTTGATAGTCAAATGTACGTTTTAATAAAAATTTGTTCAAAATGCAATATATAGACCATTATAGAGCCAGAGAGAAAGATGTCCTGATTTCTACAATTAGAACATACTTTTTTTTATAAAAAAATTCTGTAAATTTTTTTTGAATTTTTGAATTTTGAAAAACATCACTAGGGAAAAAACTCTAAGAAAAAAATGGAAAAAATAAAAACACGAGTTAAGAATCAAAAACTATTTAATGCGATTAAGTGTTAGTTGTAAGAGCCAAAAACTAACTCTAAACTTGATCTTATTGTGTAAAACAAGGTCATGTTTAGAAAAATGTGTAGAAAAGATTCTACAGTGAAAACTAGATTGATTCTTGAAAAAATTAAAACGATATATGTTATGAATGGTTGATTTATTTTATAAAATATGACACTGATGTTTTCATGATCTGAAACATGTTTTATTGCAGTGTTTCAGAGATTTTTTTTAACTATAAAAAATTTGTTCTGTCATAATCATGACTAAAAGCAGAAATAAACCAAATTTAACATTAGTAATAGTGTTCCAGCTTACGTCAACATCAAAAACTGATTTCATCTCTATCCTGTATTTTGAAATTTTAACCCTAATGAACACCAGATAAGTAAATCCTTAAAATGGTAAAAAAGAACAAATTAGTTGTAGGTCTTCAGTACATAATAAATTATAAAATATCGGTTGACTTGATTGTAGATATTAGAAAAGATTAATGCTTTGTATTACATTTTAAATATTAATTTGTTTTTAATGTTATCTATGTTCATTCCTATTTTACATAATTTAAATCTTTAATTTAGTTTTATCGACTACTTTAATTAACTTATTTAACAAAAAATTAATAACTGTTTAGAAAAAACAGTTTAAAACAGTATTTTATTTTTTTCTAAAACAAGTTTATGATGCTTCAAAAGAATTAATGTATGATGAGTAGATGCACACTATAAATTTTTAATTTCGTTTCGATAAAAAAAATTTAATGAATGAAAAAAGTTAAACAAATTGAAATTATTATTTTTAAAAATAAGTTCTCTTCTTTTCTAAAAAATATATTTTGTTTTACTTTAATGTAGATAAAGAGTGTATTGAACTAATACAAAGTCAAAGTCTCTATGTTCTTCAAATTTTAACTGCAAAAATAATTTCAGTTCATTTATAATTCTAGACAATCTTAGTGTATGTAATTCATGAAAGTTCAAGATAATATTAGTGTATTTAGATTTCTAAAATGAAAAAAATCCTGGTACATGAAGATCATACAAATTAAAGACAATCCCTGTACACGTAATTTTTCAAAATTAATGACATTCCCAGTACAAGTAATTACAAAATAACAGTGTATGAATTCATAAACATAAAATACCTTAAGTATGTTTAGATATAAACCATGAAGATAATTCCAATGTGTGTAATTGCTGAAAATTAAGTTAATCCTATTGTATTTAGATTATAAAATTAAAGGCAATCCAGTATATTTATGTAATAAAATCTAAAATCATTCCATCGTAGTTAAATTTTAAAATTCAAGACAATCTTAGTGTATGTCATTTATAAAAATGCAAATAATCCCATTTAATATACTAAAAAATTAAATACAATCGCAATATGTACGTGTATTAACAAACATTTGAACAATCCCAGCATTTATTGATTCTTTAAAAAAAATAATCTCATCATATGTAATTCTAAAAAGTTAAAGATACTCATAATGTATGTAATTCATAAAAATTAAAGACAATATTAGTGTATTTAGATTTCTAAAAATTCAATTAAGACAGTGTAAAAGTATTGTTTAAAATTAAAGACATTCCCAGTACAAGTAATTCATAAAAATTAAGGCAACACAGAATTCTATACTTATAATAATCGTGATATGATCATTATAAAACTTGTATTTTCTATTATATAGGAATAAATCTTGTTAAGTTTTGTTTGTATCTCAGTATATTCAAATATTCCATTCACATTCTCATAATTAAATATCTTGTAAACAATAAAAAATCATTTTGACGTTCTCAAGGTTATCTTTAAATACATAATCTACAAGCAAAACAATAATCTAATATCCACCCTACTCCACCTGTTAACAAATGTTTGAAGTCATATCTAATTTATTTAACTTTACAAAATTCTAAGAGAATACGATGTTGTGGTTACATCCTATAAAAAACAATTAAAAGCTCCTTACAGTTATTTTCCATGCATATAAATTTCAATTAGTGTTTAATCCATGGTCTAATTATGAAATTAATCATAAACTCTAAGCTCTAAATCAATTCAGTCATTATATTATCGCGTTTCCTTTTATATTTTTTTAATTTATCAGTCCATAGCTCATGAACTCATACAATCTTGTAATTTATCTAAGTCTTG
>CM056716.1:0-146267 GCA_029849275.1 Papilio elwesi | reverse complement strand
ATTTCTAAAATAATTTCTAAAGTAAAAATAGATAAGACGACCACAGAAATTATTTCAAGAAAGATTGGTTCAGTGAGTGGAGACCTAAGAAAGGCAATTAATGTTACAAAAAAAATAGAGGATAAAGTCGAAACACTTAAAAATGCTATTGAAAACATTTATCAGCCATTAAGCACAAAATTTTTGAAACTTTTAAGTTTTTATCAAAAATTGATTTTATACGTTATCGTAGAATATAAAGAAGATAAATACAGTAGTATTTACGAGAGTCATAAAGTGATTTGTAATGCTAAGGAAATAGAATGTTTAATGTGGTTTGAATTTGAAGATGTAATGGAACTTCTTAAAACGTATAAGATTATTAATTTTGGATCTAGTAAGTTAAAAGTTGTTTTAAATGTTTTTAATGAAGATTTAGAAAAGGCATTATCTAAAGATGAAGTCTATAATTCTTTTAATTATAAATTAGTATAAAAGGAGAAGATATTTACTAGTCAATAGCAATTTAACTACCGTTTTTTAATAAATATTTTTTACAGTTGTAGCCCATGGACAAAAAACTTTCTTATTACATCGATAATTCAAACTTCTCAACATCGAAACCATCAAAAAAAGAAGTAAAAACTATTAAAAAAGCAGCATCTTCACAAAAAAATCTTGTTAAAATTGTAAACGGAGAAATTATTATCGATGATAGAGACATGGTCATAAACCGCATAGAAGAAGATATGGAAATTATAGAAGAAAATGAAATAGTCACATCTTGTACATTTGGTAAAAAGAGATGTTGTGGGAAATGGAATAAAATACAAACAGAACAATTTTATGAAGCACTTCGACTTTGTGGTTTAGAATTTACTTTGATTTCAAATCTTTTTGAGAATAAAAACAGACGAGCTTGTAAACTTAAATATCTTTCAGAACTTAAAAAAAATAAAAAAAAGTAGAAGAGATCTTGAGTAATTTACAGCCATTTAATAGAGAAAAATATGAATCATTAAAGCACCAATTACAAAATACAAAGATGTAAAGCTGAAATTATCAAATAGAGAATTTTTTTGTAAAATTAACACAAAAATGGTTTTTAATTTAATAAATGATTTCTGGTTTGTATCACGTTGTTTTTTTTATTAATCACAAGTAAACAGGGCAATCTTTCTTAAGTGTAAAATTTTTAAATATAGGTTTTATCTAAGATGTCACAGATTATACGTTGTTTAAAATTAATTGGGTATTATATTAACGAACAATTATAATATGTTTATTGTCCATCATGTACAATTCTTTTGTTGACATATCTACTAAATTTTTTTAAATCACTTTTTAATCAAAACTGTACAACAGAAAATTTTAAATCATAAATTTAAAACAATTTTATGAAACATGATGTTGTTTTAAATTTTTATTGCGCGTTTTCCATTAATATGTTTCATTTTTGTGTCAATTGTTTTAGATCTGGCTACATAAAAAATTACGGCTTAATGAATATATGATATTAGCTGGTTTATTAAAATTACTAGGAACTATGAATTTAGATGTGTACTTTGTACCACTAGCAGATGAACACTTTAATGAGAATTTATCACCATCTGACAGAAGGTTAAATGCTCTAACGGGGTTTTCAGGAACTTACGGAATGGCAATAGCAGGGAAGGTCAACGTATTTATGACCTCCTTTCAATTTGAGACAATAGCTAAAAAGGAAATTCAAAATTTTAGTGTCATAATTGAAGGAGATGATTTTAATTTAGCAACATATTTACAGTCGAAAGGTGTTAAAACTGCGGGAATAAATCCAAAATTAATATTAAGTAAATCTTATAAACAGTTAGAGGCAGAGTTGAAAGCGAAAGGAATTACTTTAACGCCAATTGACGAGGATTTAGTTGATAAAATTTGGACAGGTAAGCCAAAAAGGGAATTCAAGCCCATTTTATCGATTGAAAAAGTAAAAATGAAAGATTTTATTGATGTGGATTACATAAGACTTTTTAAAAGACTTGCTATCGGACCTCCTCGTATATTAAAAGATACTTCTAAAGACAGTGGACCCAAAAGTTATGATTTAAATGTCTCTGTAAACGGTGAAAGTTATAAATCGCGCATTAAAAAAATACAAAAGAAGTTAAAAAAAGATCAAGGTCTTGTTGTAGCAGATTTAGATTCAATTGCATGGATGACAAATTTAAGGGGACATGATATTGATTTTGCGCCTTCTTTTTATTCATTTATGTACATGACAAAGGATTCTGTTAAGTTGTTTACGGGATATCCTGTTACTTTGGAAGACGTTAAGGTTCTTGATTACAATGATTTTTACGATTTCTTGGGCAAAGTAAAAGAGAAAAAAATCCTTTTGTCTGGTGATGTGAATTATGAAATTTACAGAAGAGTAAGTAAACCTAAATATACAAACATCATTTTGAAAGAAGAAATCCAGAAGAATAACATTGAACTCTTTGGATACAAGAATGCAGGCATTAAAGACGGTGTAGCCTTGACTAAATTATTTGCTTGGATCGAGAAACATATTGATAATGGAGTTACCGAATTAGCTATTCGTAAAAAAATGTTTAAACTCAAATCAGAACAAAAAGGTTATTTTAGTGAAAGTTTTGAACCACTTGTAGCAGCTGGAACCAATTCAGCACGAATTTATCATAAAGCCACAAACAAAGTTTTACAAAGAGGTGAAATATTACTTTTGGACACGGGTACACATTATTTCCACGGTACTACAGATTTAACAAGGACATTAGTCTTTGGTACACCAAGATCTGATGTTATCAGGTACTACACAATAGTCTTAAAGTCTCTTCTTGATGCAAAATTTATAGCAAAGAAAAAAATTAAAGGTAAAGACATTGAGGAACTAACTCGTAAGTATTTAAGGGAAATAGGAAGAGATTTTCCGACGATGTCTGGACATGGTGTTGGTTATTTTGGACAAGTTCATGAGAAACTTCCTAAGTTGGGTTTTAAAGATGATAAACTCCGTACTTTTAACACATACACACTTGAACCGACTTATTTTGATGATGAGATGGGAATTAGGATTGAGGATATGGTCTTTAATAACAGAAGCAAGTCATTTTTCTATCAAACTAATTTAACCTACGTCCCTCTAGATCTGAAACTTATTGATCCTGATCAACTCAATGACAAAGAAATTAAATTCCTCAATGAATACAGTAGCAGAGTCAGAGAATTTCTTAAGCCACTTCTTAAAGATGATAAAGATGCAACTGCTTATCTTATTAAGAACACGGAAGAATTACGAAGATCTAAAGAGTATAAACCGACTCCTCCAAAAGTATTTAAAAGTTAAATTAATATTATTAAAAACCGATTTAATTTTCTTTAAAATTTATTTTTTATACACGTTTTTATGTTTAAAATTCAACTTTCTCTAAAAACCCTCAAATGCTACGGAGAATCCCTTTTAATAATAAACTTCTTTCTTTAGAACAAGCAGGAGATTCAATTTATATCGGTGATAGTAGAGGACACATTTATAAAATGGACTACACTTTCTATAACCCGACCAAAGTTCACAATGTCTCAAGTCCAATCTCTTGTCTTCTTTGGCATAAACCCCGATTATTTTATGCAAATTGGGATGGCGAAGTTGGTTTTACTGATTTTAAATTTTCAAAATCAATTCTGTTGGTGCGAGATATCGTAAAGTGCATGACTATTTTTAAAGATCACATATTCGTATCTATAGACCACATTATTTATATTTTAGATTTGGATTTAAAAACAAAAGGGAGGTTAGAACCACCTCATAAAGTTTTGTCTTTTTTTGTCACAGAAAACAAGTGTCTCATCGGAATGTCCGTGCCTTTTCTCAGTGAAATTGTTCAAAATAGTGCCGGTGATTTTGAGTTGATTAATGTTAAAAGTAGTAAACATGATACGGCTATTCTTTCTATACACAAAGATCTTACAGGTTCTTCTGATGGTAAGATTATGAGAGGAGATAATATTATTTATTCTTCTTCTGGTTGGATAAACAGTATTTTTTCTGAAAATTTGTTTTCTTGTGGTAAGTCGATCATTCTAAAAAATGAAAATGGTTTTAAAGAAATTTATGCGCATAAAGACGATGTTATGAAAGTTTTAAGAGTTAAAAATAAAATAATTTCGATAGGTTTAGATTACACGGCTTGTGTTTGGGAAGAAGAAATGATCACAGAGGAAGAACTTAAAGAAATTGAAGAACTTAATAAAATGATTTAATAAACGGACAGTATAATTTTGATTTAAAATTTTATTTTAAGGCCTTTTATACAGGGGCAATATCATTTTCCATTTATAAAAACAAAATGGATTTTTATCTTTACAAATTTCCGCCAGTTTTTCAAAATTTTCAAAATTCAAATGACCCGATTTTTTGTATTCAATTACCGAATTATAAAATTCAGAAAGAATCGTCATGTCTTCTATTACGTCATGTTTTTCTCTTTTCCCGTTTTTATAATCCCAAACTGACACAATCCAATTCCCTTCTTTCTCTTCATGTTTTCCAACAATTTTAATTAAATTTTTATAAAGTTTTATGCCTTCTTCTAAGTCTTTGTGATAAATAAAAGCCTTGGTCCACCCGATCAAAATAAGTAAACTAAGATGTTTGTCTATTGGAAGTATTTTCAAAATGTCCAAGGTCTCAAGGAAGTTTTTTCTTAAATTTACATGGTTTCCCATTGAAATTTGTGAGAGATGATAGTAAACACTGAGTTTGTCTTCAATGTTAACCGAATTTAAGAAAAGAATTTTGTTTTTTGGGGTCTCTCTTAAAAGAACTTCTGCTATTCTTAAAGCGGCTTCATCCCGTGGCATTGATTCTAAAACAATATTCTTTTGGTCTATTGGCACTTTTTCAAAAACAAAAATTTTTGTGGCTTCTGTTAAAAAAGGAGATAAGAAGTAAAAATAAACTAAAACCTTTTCTTCTAGATCTATTAAGGTTTTATTCAACTTATCCCTATCTTCTTTAGTATCTATGTTCTTCTTTAATTTATCAAATAGGTCTTGAATTATAAATTCTTTATCCTCTCCCGACTTAAAAAGGTTTCTGTGTCTCTTAAAATGATGCATAAAAAACATTTTTTCATAAAAATCATCAAAATAAACTTCTTTTCCTAAAAAAATCGTAAGGATTTTGGTTTCTGTGGTTATAAAAGCTTCTTCTGGATTTATAATTGTGGTACTTTCTTTCTTAGAGGCGTAAAGCCGATTTCTCAATTTTTCTATTTGAAAATTTTCATTGTGAACATTGTCTTGCATAAACTCGATTTGATTGCATGAATTCTCAATTTTTGAAAGACGCCTCTTCTCTTCCCCAATAATTTGGGTAAGTGTAAGTCCTAAATAATAAAAAATCTTTTTTTTAAAATAGAGTCTATGTTTGTAAATGTATTTATATAGTTTTAAATCTTCACGATCAACAAATTCAGTTAACTTGTTTAAGTTTATAGATTGTTTGTCTATAGATTCTAATAATTCGTAGGTATCCCTGTGTTCAGGGTGATCATCCAGATATTTTTGCATAAATAGGGGGATTTGATTAAGGGGGTGTGTATAAGGAATAAGAAAAAATAAAAGAGTATTAAGATACAAGACAATATAAAAAAATATGGCTAATTAAATTTATATGCTTACATAAGAGATATACTATCTCTTTGGGCTCCAAGCCTGTCTTTAAATAAAATTTTTAAAAAATAAAATAAATTATAATCGTTTTTTAATGTTCTTCACTATCAGTGAGATCTTTTTTAAGTTCATCTCCTCTAGAACCATCAGATCTCGAATTCCACAAAGTCAAATTATCTCTTAGTAATTGCATTATAAGTGTAGAATCCCTGTAATGCTCTTCTGATAAACCTTCTAAATTCTCGATTGCATTACTAAAAGCAGTACGGGCTATAGAACAAGCTTCTTTAGGATCGTTAAGGATTTCATAATAAAATACAGAATAGTTCAAAGACAGGCCCAATTTTATGGGGTTTGTGGATGCCAATGGCTCTGCTTTTTCTGAGGCATCTTTGTAGGCCTGGTATGCCTTAGAAGCAATGTCCTTCTCTTCATCACCTCTCATAACTTCTGCCTTATATCGAAAATAATCTCCTTTCATTTTGAGGAAGAAAATTGCATATTCTGCATCATCATTGTTTAATTCCGGATAAAAAATAAAATTATCCACTATCTCTAAGACTTCATCACAATATTTCAATAATTCCTCTTCGACCTTCCCAATCTTCTCATCGACTAAACGAATATTAGCAAATCCTTTTGACTCGAGTTTCTGCTTCTCGGAGCATAAAATTCTCCAGCTTGATCTCCTTGAACTAACCAAGTTTTTGTACGCAACTGAGAAGGAATTTCTGGCCTCTGGTGTGAGGAACGTCTTCTTCTCGGCGGCCAGTTTAACAACCAGCTTCATTTCATTAGCCATATCATCGTATCTTTCAGACATGTCACTTAAATGTGCCTTGAACAATATTTCATTGTAGTCCTCGCAATTCATAGGCCCTAGTTTGCATAAAATTTTATAAATTTTTGAAATCGAAGAGATGGTTTAAGTAAAGAAGAGATAGAAAAATAGAGAGGGTACAAGTAAGTCAATAGAAGGCGGATAATTAAAGGGATCTGAGAAGAAAAACTTATTAAATATTTTTATTTTAAAGAAAAAGGTATATAGATTATGATTTTTAACAAATTAAAATCTTTAGATTACTTTATTTAATTGTAATTTAATTTTTTTCAAAGCGTTTTTTGTGTAAAAAATAAACAAATTAACTTGTAAATAGCCAATTATTTATCAGAAGGCATATTTGATTATAATAGTGTTTTTTCAAGGTAAAACAATTGGATAATTACGTAGACATATTGAAAATTTCTTAATAAAACAACATTCTTATTCTAAAAGCGTTTTATATCTTGAACGGGTTAAGGAAGCATTGGGTTTAGAATCTTTTAAGTTAACTCGTGGCTAAAAAAAGTAAACTAACTGGTTAGAAGATAATGATCTATCAAAGATCCTATTTTATCAAGTTTATAGATCCCAGGGATAAGATTGGAAAAAATAATCTTTTAGAAAAGCCGACAAGATTTATGCAAATTACATGTTCTAGAATCTCATTTTGGATTTTATCTAAATAAGTAAAATTTGTTAACACTCGCAAGATACTGAACATTAACATACCTAGTTGTTTAAATAAAACTTTTACCATTTAAAATACTTAAAAATTTAAAAAATGCTTTTTAATCTCAAAAATCTCCACAGCCTTCGCCACAAGCTCCAAGACCATCACAACAAGCTTCAAGACAATTTCCAAGAACTTCACAACAAGCTCCAATGGCATTAAAAAGACTTCCAATACAATCTCCTAGACCTTCACAACAATCTCCTAGACATCCTCCAAAACCCTCACAACAATCACCTATTGGTTCGAAAGATTCTCTCACAAACTCGCCTACTGACGTTAAACATCCTTCAACATCTTCATGTTCTATTTCTATACCAATATCTCCTTGTTCCACAAAACTGTTTCCTATACCTCCTTGTTCTAAAATATTATTTCTAACGTCTCCTTGAATTTCAGCACAATCATTATTGATAACTTCATTATTTAATGGTTTTAATTGTTCATTATCCCCGTGAGTTGATTTAGGACAACTATAAACAAAAAATATTGTAGAATTATCTTGTTTTATAGTATCAGATGTTTGAAAATTATATCTTGAGACAGGAGGAAGCTTTTTTCTTTTATGTTCTATTTCATCTTCAGATGAAGTTTCTTGTGTTGAGGCATTACTTTCGTCTAAAAGATCTATTTCTGTTTCTTCTGTCTTCGAAATGTTATTTATCTTACTGTTATAACTGTTCTGAAAAAAAAATGTTATCGAAAATCTAAACAGTAAATTAAATAATTTCATGGGGAGTTTTTCTAATTTTAATTTATACAAAAAAAAAACATAAAAAATCTTTTACAAACTTTCCAATTGTTTTATACTCTCTTTCAATCTATCAACAGGCAAAATTTTAGATAAAAAAGTTTTTTATCAGTTGGCTTATTGACCAAAAATTTTTTTATTAAATTAAATTTTCGAATAAAAAAATTTACTTTTGTCTTTAAATGCACCTTTTTAAATTTATATTTCTGTGAATAACAAAATATTGAGATTTTATCGTTTTTAAAAAATATTTACGGTAAGAAATAACAAAATTTTAATGATGATCTATTTATAATTTGTGTTTATACTTAAACATTTCATTATCATCAAATTAAAAAAATCTTTGTATAAGATAAAATTTAAAAATCTAGAACATTTTTACTTGCATTTTCAATTTATGGTCAATCGATTTAAATTTTTATAAAAACCAAAATTGATTTGTTTTTAATCATAATTAAAATATTTAAATCGAGACGATCATCTTTTGTAATTAAGAGATTTGATGATAGAAAATTGATTTGTGGAAGTAAATAAACAAGTTTATTAAATATTTTCAATAAAGAAACGATATCTATCTGTCTTCCTAAAAAATTTATAGCAATCCATTTTGCAAATATTTCTTGTAAAATATTGATGAAAATAAAAAAAATTAATTCATGTAAAGCTCTTAAGTCATGAGAAGATTATTACATGTTTTTTGAACCACAAATATCTCGCGAAAAAGAGTGAGTTAGTTGAAGTTGATAAATAGTATTACTAAGATTGGTTTTCTTTGGTTTAATTTAATGATAAAAAATCAAAAAAAAATAATTAAAAGAATGAAACACAGATATTAATCGTTAAATTAGCTTTATCAAGATAAATTTTTGACTTTTTGTAACCAACTCAAATTTTACTCAATAAATTTTTTTTAGAAATTAGAGATTTAGCGCAGAAATTAAATTGCCATTTGGTACGACATCATTATGTTTTCGGTGCGGTCTCGAAAATGTTAACTTGTCAATAAAATTAGTTTTACTTATCCAAACATCGTCAAAATCAATTAAAAGCAAGAGCAAAAGTTTATTTTCCTCTTCGACGCAGTCAAAAATTTCTTCGAAAGTACAAAAAACATGTTCATAAAATCTTTCTTCACATTTAAAACTTATTTTTTCTTTATGTAAAACATCTTTTACTATTTTTTTAGTTTTTCTTTGAAAACATAAGACAAAGTTAATGTTGATTCATACAAATTTATATTATCAATAAACAAAGTACAATATCTTTTGTAATCTTTCATTATTTTTCTCATTTGATGTAAAATGCAAATTAAATCAACTCTTAAAGATCGTAAATTAAATGAATTCAGGCCAATATTTTTGATTTCAATATATTCAATAACTTTAAGCAATCTTTTTTCGGCCTCTCGAAGTTCTGAAACAACTTTAAAACCTAATGTTAAATCATTTTCAGCGCAGTAATTTTTTTTCTTGATAAATAGATTCTCGAAATCGGTAATTAATTTAGTACACTCATTAAGATATAATTTGAAACTATCACGATTGTAAGATAATGAAGCCCATGTTGATTTATTCATAAACGACTTACAAAGTTTTATAAGATCCTCATTCAAAGATATTTCTTTTTTACATTCTTTTTTTGCACTTGTAAAGATCACTTCTGCTGTAGTTAAAATTTCAATAAAAATACAGAAATCTTCACTCTCAATCAGCAACTTTTCAACTTCTTTATTTTCTTGTGCAGCAATTTTACCATTTTTTACCAAATCCTGTTCAATATTCAAAGATACTACGAGAGGTGGTTTGCTATTAGCCTCATCCGATTTGATACAAGTTTTATTTTTAAGGATTAAGACGAACAATAAATCACAAACCAGATAAAAAAAACGCATAGGGGTTATTTGTTTTTTTTAATTTAAATAGTAAAAAATTAAATCATTTTGTTAAAAAATATTATCAGGCCAAGTTTATATTTTTAAATTTTATTAATTTTAAAAACTAAAATTTCATGAAATTATTCCTACTGTAATCAAAAATCATATAAGATAAAAAGTGGAATTCTCATTTTTTATGATTTATATTAAAAAATTCTGTATAAAAAGATTACAAAGCGACGTAATCTAATATACTTTTTATATAAAAAATTTTAATGCTTAGAAACATTGTCAAATCTTGCACGCAAAGTTTTTTTATTTATTTTTCCAATTGTTTAATTGCCAAACAATCACAGAAATCAACTCATCAAATTGATCAACATTTTATTTGTTAAATTTGCAAAATTCTGTAAAAAGTTTCGCAATCCGGTCTAAAATTACACCATTTCGCCTTTGGATTATTAAATTGTCTATTTAAACTTTTTTGGTTACGCCTCATATAATTTTAGCAAAAATAAAAAACAATATTAGAATACTGTTAAGGATTGTTTGGTTTTAAAACCAATAAAATATAAACTTTTTGATTGTTTTGTAGTTTCTAATATAAAACATGTATTTAAAAATAACAATTTAAGATCTAATTGCTATTAAAATGCTTTATTTAAAATAGTTTAGAAAAATATTTTTTAGATTGAAAACTGGCCTTCCTAAAAAAAATTTATTTTATCTAAAACCTCTTTTTTTAGTATCCATTTAAACATAAAATCTCTTATTTATCACATAATTTATCGTATTTTTGCTTTTTTTAAATGTAATTTTGCACGTATAAAAAAATGATGTTAATTTATCTGATATCTTTACACACCTTTAAATTAAAACAAAGCATTTTTACCATAAAAATTTGTCTTTGTACAAACATAAGTTTATTTATATTTTTCAATCTTTTCCATCAATCTATTTATTTCCCCTTTATTCCCCTTTATCTCTTCCATTCTAAGACATCTCTGTGACCCTATGCCGAACACAACTTCTTTAAGATCAACACGTTTAAAAATAGTGAACATCGACGAAGCTTTAAAAATTAAAGACGACATCGAAATAGTTTATAGAAAGAAATCGAAGATTTACATTGGGTATGTGATAGGCCTTCTCCTATTTTCCATTGGGTGTATCTATTTTTACTCAAAAAATGTCCTTGGAAATCAACCAATTACTTCTCATGCCGATAGAATTGCTTATTTTAAATATGAAATTATATTTTATTTATTGGCTGCTATAATTCTTTGGATGACAATTCATCTTTTTATTTCAATTTTAAACAATATAAATTATAATGAATACTCCGTATTTAGCACTGTTTTGAATAATCATGATGATTACATCAATTTTGTTATCACTTTGATCGGCGTGTCTTCTATTATCCTTTTAAATACTAATTATTTAAAACGAAAAGAAGACAATGCCGCAAATATCACTTTCTTATCATATTTTATAGATAATTTTCCTAATTTATTCGTTGGTTCGTCGATTTTTCTCTTAATTGTTTTTATAAAGGACATAGTCGTATACATGGCTATCTATAAAATGCACCTCTCTTCGTATAAAGATAGAATTGAAGCTAATCGAAAGGATCTCAGAATGTTGGAAGCTTTGAATAGGAGTAGTGGGATAAATATGTACGAGAATATTGGTGATTGGGCAAGATTTGTGTTTTCTAGAATCAGTGGAGATCAAAAATCAATAATTTACGAAGATTTAAATAACAAATTTCATATAGAGGTCATCCAAAACTTTTACAAGTTTTTCCGTTCGCGTATAGAAAGAAAAATAACTGAAAAAGAATTTGTGATGATGTACAAGGCAATAATCCGAGAGAGGCAACAAATCAGTGAAATATTTATTCATAAACAACAACTTATTTCGAAATTAAATTTGATAATGTCGATTTTATCCTATCCATTAGCATTTGTATGTATGCAAAACGTGATTGGATTGTCTTTAACATCGTTAAATGTTGTCAAAAACACACAGTTATTCCTATCTTTTAGTTTTATTTTTGCAGGTGTAGTGACTGAAGCATTTGATTCATTAGTTTTTACTTTTTTAGTTCGTTCATTCGATATCGGAGATCGTATTATGATACAAGATAAAATATACAAAGTATTAGATATTGGAATAATGTTTACCGAATTTTTTAGTAACGGTAAAAATGTTTTAATTTCAAATGTACGTTTAAGAAAAGAAAAAATAACAAATTTTCGGCTTTGCGAATTGAAACAAACTGAATTCATTTTTAATTTAAACTCTAAAAATTTTGAAGAAGAGAAGAAAATCTTGAAAGAAGAAATATCAAAATATCAAAAAAAGCATAAAAAATTTTATAAAGTACAGTGCATGATCAAGAAAGTTAGAGAAAAAGAAATAAGTGTTTTAATGACTTACAAACTCAAGCATAATAAGTTGGAGAAGATAGCAGAAGAAGAGAATGATTTTAAAATATTTATGCACACCGATCTTCTTAAATATAAATAAAAACCACCCGACGCGGGGCTCGAACCCGCGACCCTTAGGTTAAAAGCCTAATGCTCTACCACTGAGCTAGCCGGGCTTAGTCAATAAAATTATTTAGTCTATAATTTGACGTTTTACTTTCTATTTTAATCAATTTCAATAAAGGAGTGACTCCTTTTTAGTATCTAAAGGACTTAGATTGAAATCCCTCATGAATCATTCAAAGTTATCAGAAGTTACTTACAACCAAGAGTCTACTTTTGTATCTGTCGTCGAAAATACCACTTACAAACCAACAAAAAGAACATGGATAATGCTCTTATTTGCTTGCACAAGCGTTCTCATAGCATTTGGTGTTCATTACTATGTTCTTGGCCCAATGATCGATAAAAAAGATCAGGATAAAACCCTGTTCTTTCTTTTGAAATTGATTTTTTATCTTGCTAATAGCGTTTACATTTTATTTTTGGTTAATATTGCGTTTGACATTTTTTCTGAAGCTGTAGTAAAAAGTGATTCCAAGTTTACTGAGATCATTGTAAAAACCAAGAGATCCCAGATTGTTACTTCATTCTTCCTTTTTATAATTTATTTTTTTATGAAAACGTATGAAGACATACTTTTAAAGAAAAATATCGTAAATGCTCTTAATGAAGATCCGAACGCGCCGAAAATAACTACTATTTCAGGAAAAGACGCAGTGGAGGCATTGCCTATAGTGGTAGATTTTGATTTTAAAGTTTTTTTAATGGATAACTTTGTTCATATTACTCTTGGTGTATCTTTAGTGATGTTTTTGCACTTAATTAAAACTATCATATTAGAAGGAATTGATTACATGATGTACTGGTGTTCATATTTTCAAAAATTGATACAAACTAACAAAGATGTTCAAACTTTGAATCTTGTGAATAATGTTACTCAGAAAACAATTACTCTTCGGTCTCCTAAGTGGATTAGTTATGTTTTTAAAATACTTTCACCAGAAGGTTCCCCTCTAAACCGTAGTACTCTTGAATATTTCTTTTCAGCGACAGAAACCGATGAAATATTGGCTCTTTTTGACAAACAAAACACTGGATCAATAGACGAAAAGACTTTTATTGACACGTGGTTGAATGTTGCGTACGAAAAGAAGAAAATTAAGAACGTAGTTGAGTATAAAAATGTACTTTTAAAGAAATTAGATTATTTGTTTAGTTTTATTTTTATTCCGGTTATGTTGTTTACTTTTATGACTATTTTAGGAAAGACAGAATATTTCACCACGTATGGTTCTATTGTAGTTGGCTTCATTCTTCCTTTGTCTTTTATATTTGGTGGTGTTATTGGAGATTTATTTAAGTCGATAGTTTTTGTGTTTTTTGTTCGACCATTTGAAGTTGGTGATAAAATTGAGATATTGGATAAGATCTACATTGTTGATGAGATTGGTCTTCTTTATTCTTCTTTTTTAAATAATTCTTTGAATGTAACTATGTCTAACATCGAAATAATGAACAAAAACATTGTTAATTATCGAAGATCTGAATTTTATGAGAAGAAATACACGTTAAAATTTGATTTGGATTTTTATAATAGAGTGATTGATGATTTAAAAAAAGAAATTAAGAATCTTATTGATGAACATTCAAAATTACTTAAGAAAAAATTTAAATTAGAGAATATAGTCGTAAAAGAAGAAGGTAAATTAGAAGTTGATTTGATAATTTATGCTGATATACATTCTCATAATTTGATGGAAGATATAGATGAATTTAGTATAAGATTAGATAAATTAATTAATGAGATTAAGCAGAAGTAAAAATTAAAGACACCGCGTTTTTCTTTTATATTTACATGAAATAAATATATAGATAATTAAAACATTGTTGAAGTATGAGATCTTAATTAAAAACAGTTTAATAATCAAATCTTTTTACAAAACTTCAAGTTTCAAACTTTTAAAAATGTCTTCTAGTTCAAATACAAATTCATCCTCATTCTTAATTAAACCTTTCACATATTGAAAATTAATTTTAAAACCAATCACAATGTCCACAGTTATATTAGAACCTTTGCCATGTCTATAATTTCTTATATAAAAATTTCCAGTGTATTTCTTAGTATCACTCGTGAGATGTGTGCCTATCAAACTTTCTAATTTTTCTAATTGTGTCTTAAATGGTCTCAAATGGAATGTATAAGTGTAAATCTTTTCTTCAACATCACTTAGTCTGTAATTTACTATGTACTTATCCATAAGTTTAGTATTCTGTACGTAATTGGTCAAGGATTGAATGGTAAATGAAGTATACATCAATCCTAATTCTTTAACAATTAGAATTTTATCATCGATTTTTAAAACATCACCGGCCTCAAAAGGTCGCACTAAGAAGATAAAAATTAAAGATCTAAAAATTTCTCCCGCAATAGCAGAGAATACAAAACTTAAAGATAAAATGGCACCTGTAATGGTTGAAACCTGATTCTTAACCAGAATTGCGCCACCGAGAACGGAACTAGATAAAAACAATCCTATAGGCACTGATATACAACTAAACACCCAACTCAACTTATTCAATAAAGTAGTTTTTTGTAGAAGTGATTCATTCAAAAAATATTTTTCTCTTATTACTCCGAAAAAAACGCCAATAAACTCTTTCAAACTTATAGCACCATTACCATCAGAATCGAACATATTAAATATAATTTCGGTTTCTTTCTCATCAAAAAAATGGCGACAACACGTTCTAGTCAATTCTGGTTGATTATATTTAAGTAGATTATAAACCCAAGTAGCCCATTCTTTTACATCATCATACATTTCTCTTCCCGCCATTTTATTAATCATGTACAATACTTCATTCTGTTGATTGTTCTTCTCTATTCTTTCTTTGTAAATATCAAAATGTAATTTATACTTGATAACCATAATCATTAGAGATTTACACAACTGTACTGTAAAAAACAAAGCTAAAGCTAAAACTATATAAGCAAAATTTTGTACTATGTAAATACTTTTTGAGATATCGTCATCTTCAATAAGTTCAATGGTAGGTGCATATAAACTTTCATAGTAAATAAGAAGAATAGAAGATAGTAAAAGAGACATAATTACACGCATGTAAAGCGTATTTCTTGAAATGATCAAACTAAAAATACATAATTTGTGATTTACTTCCGCAATCTGTCTTCGAATTATGAGCAAAATGATATCTAAAGCAAGTAAAACACCACCAAACAAACAAATACAGAAGAGTGCCTTTACTCCTAAAAGATTACTATTATTTACTTCAACGCCATTTAACATAGGATAAAGTGCGTAATGATGAATATAATACAATACAAAAATGGTTAGGGAGAGTAAAATAACAGAAATAAATATCTTTATAAGTTTTGGTCTTTGTATTGAAACTTCCGGCACATCATATAAATCTTTTTTTAAAATTTCTATTCCTGAAGAATTAAGCTTTTCAGTCATGGTCTCGAAATTTATTTGTTTTTAACTATCAGGAGACGTCAAAATGATTAAAATATCGCAAATGATCCATAATATATTCCAAATGTGTCATTAGATCTGTTATAGATTTCAAATACAAATCTTTGTTTGTAAATTTATAAATTAAAAAATTTCGATCAAAAAAATTATTTTAAACAAATAAACATTTTATTTTTCTGTGAACATTTGTAAAATTGCAATTAAAGCGCAAAATTTTTAGTAATTACCTAATTTTACAAAAACACTAAATAAAATTAATATTTGACTTTATGCATTTATGCGAATTTGCTTAAATATTTTACTAGTTTTTTATGCAATAATTTTTTAGAAATCAATTTATTTTAATGAAAAAACGAAAACACTCTAAGACCACCCCAAATCAGTCGACAGCAGGCTCACCTATATCTATTACGCTACAATCTAAAACACCATCTTTTTCTATAGGATCCTCACTATCTATCAACTTTTTAACATAATCTTTTAATCTACTTTCCGTATCCTTCTCTAAATTAGGTGCAAGACGGAACAATCGCCTCTTTTTCTTCCTATCAATAAGATCTTTGAACAATTTCTTAACCTTTGAATCAAATTCGCTTAGATTGTCTTCATCATGATCTGAAGTAGCACCTGGTTTGTCTATGAAATCTAATACACTACTAACACTGGGACTAACCGTTTGGGTTGAAGAAGTAGGACTTATACTATCTTTTAAAACAGTAACAGTTATAGTTTTGATCCTGCTTTCAGAATCTAGAATAGAATAACTGCCTATTTTTGTGGTTTTATAAGCGATTGATGAGGATTCTTTAGGTTTCTCAGTGCTTTCTTTAGACTTTTCTGTACTTTTATCTGGTTTTACAGAACTTTCTTTAGGTTTCTCAGTGCTTTCTTTAGGTTTCTCTGTACTTTCTTTAGACTTTTCTGTACTTTTATCTGGTTTTTCTGTACTTTCTTTAGACTTTTCTGTACTTTCCTTGTGCTTTTCAGTGCTTTCTTTAGGTTTTTCTGTGCTCTCTTTAGGCTTTTCTGTACTTTTTTTAGGTTTTTCTGTGCTCTCTTTAGGTTTCCCAGAACTTTCAGGCGTGTCTTTGTATTTATAGACAGTTTTGTAAATAACCTCTGTAGATGTAGAAGGCGATTGTGCTGTAGTTTTCTTTATATCCGACAAGGATGAAGAAGACAAAGCGGCAGATGTTGGCTGAGCTATTTGTGGAAGGTCTATTGTAAGAGAAGGTAGCTTTTCTGTATTTTTCTTGTCTTCAAGCTTTTTTATTTTGTCTAAAATAGTTTTAAACATCCCATTTACTTGATTTCCATCTGGTAATTTACTTTCTTTAGGTTTATCTTTAGGCTGTTGAGGTCTGGGAATAGCAGGGTGGCCGGGTTTTAGAATCTTGTCAAGTTTGTCTTTTATTTGCGTTTGTTGTTTAGGAGAAGAGTCTTTTGGTCTTTGAGGTTTAGATATGGGCTTTTGTCCTGTTGTAGGTTTCTCTTTAGGTTTATACTGACCAAATCCGGGTTCCAAAGAAGGCGATTTCGAGGATTCATCTTTGGGTTTAGGTTTTCCTTCTGGTTGTTTGTCCGGTCCCATCGTACTCTGTTGATCTTTCATTTTGCTCGACAAACTTTGTTTATTTTTCATAGCAACGTATTTTTTAAAGTTTCCTTTAAATGAAAGATGATAATTTTGAGGTATTTTCTTAAGAAGTTTTTGTGTATCTTCGCCTTCTTTAAAAAGAAATTTCATATTCTCAGATTCTTCATCTTGGTTGACAAGAGGAGGATTTGTGGGTCTCACTGTACTAGTACTAACCATAGAAGGTTTATCATACTTTCTAGAAATAGAAATAGTGGTCTCAAATGAAATCGGAGGTTTCTCTTCTTCTAAAAATCGTTCTTGTATTTCAGTCTGGTTATTAGGAGATTTTAAAGGTATGAAAGATGTCAAAGGATTTGGAGAGCCACCCTTTTCTCCATCTGGTTGACCGTTTTCTTGTGGTTGGTTATTATTTCGTGTCTCATTACTTTTATCATCATCACCTTTAGTTCCATCTCTTTGATAATTATTGCCTCTCGATCCTTCTTGGTGATCATCACCTTTAATTCCTTCTTGGCCATTTTTATCATCATTACCTTTATTATCATTACCTTTATCATCATTACCTTTACCAAATACTTGCACCCAATATCTATTCCCATCTCTTGCACGACAAGTTGTTACAGCTGTGTAGTTATAATTCCCTAAAATGTTCCTCCTATGTCCTTTTGATTTTAGCCACATCTTAAAAACTTCCTTGTAATCATCATTCTCTTGTTTTGCAATATTCTCTCCAACATTTAAACCAATGAAATTGAATGCTTCTGCTCTCTTCCTGACAGTCTCTCTTCCCTTAATCCCATCATGCGTCAATCTTTTTGTCTTACACATTGTGTTAGCTTGAAGATCACTGGCCATTTGGAGCTTAGGAATGGGTTTTAGTGCTTCTAAGTCGTAGTACTTCCTGTAGAGGTTTACCAACTTGAGCATATTAACAGACAATGAGCATACTATGATTTTAAAACATAAGAATAGTTTCATTTGTGTTGTTTTTGCAATTTACTTTTTATTATTTTTTAGTGTTTCAAAAATTATAAGAAAATGTAACCAGGGCATGAAACTCGTTCTTATAAAAGAGGAGTGAGAAACTGGTTTTAGGGGTAAAAATTTAAATTGTTTAAATAGAAAAAAGGAGGGAAAAAATGTAATTGAAAAGTTTGTGAAAGTGAATTAGAATAGAAGTAAATTTTAAAACAAAATTTTTATGGATTTTTATAGGTCAAACCTAATACAATTAAGAGAAAGTTATTAAGAAATAAATTTTGGTCAGTAATTTACAAAGGGATTTTAAAAGAGATTATGAGCTTAAAAAAACGTTTAATAAAAAGGATTAAGATTATTACTCATATCTTCTCCATTTTAAATTCGCCTACTTGACTTCACATTGATAAACGATTTTTGATGCAACCAATTAACAGTTAAAAAATACCTATCCGCAGTTAAGAAAACATTAAATGGTGATATTGGTTGTTTAAATATTCGTAAAATTCCGAATTTATGATTTTAAAAAATAAGTACGAAAACCTGGATTCGGCTTTTACTTCAATTTCATCTCAATCCGAAAGTATCAATGGGAGAGTAGAAGACCATGAGTACGTTGAAGATAAACACTTTAAGTATTTTAAAATTATAAGGATCTTAGGAACAGGAAGTAGTAGTAAAGTAGTTTTAGGAATTAATATTCAAAATAATGAGAAAGTGGCTATTAAGATTGTTCCTCGTAAAACAACAGATGATAATAAATCTTCAATTCGAATTTACAGAGAAGTCGTTATGTCTTCTCTTTTAAATCACCCGTACATAGTCCGACTTAAAGATTTTTTCTATTCAAATTCCTACTTCTTTTTAATTTTTGAATACGTTCGTGGTAAACAATTATATGAAGTTATTGTTAATGATGGAGAATTAGAAGAGAAAGAAGCAAGAAGGTATTTTAGACAATTAATATCAGCAATAGATTACATTCATAAAAATGCTATAGTTCATAGGGATTTAAAAATAGAAAATGTTTTAGTAGATGAATTTGGGAATATAAAACTTATTGATTTTGGTTTATCTAATTTTTATGATAACAAACTTCTTTTAAATACTTTCTGTGGGAGTTTGTATTTTGCTGCTCCTGAACTTCTCTTAGGAAATCGTTATTGTGGTCCAGAAATAGACATTTGGAGTCTTGGTGTAATTCTTTATGTAATTTTAAATGGTTGTGTACCTTTTGATGATAAAGATGTAGTAAGTTTACAAGAGAAAATTAAAGAAGGTAAATTTGAATATAAAAGTAATCTCTCAGAAGAAGTTAAGCATTTAATAGGAAATATGTTACAACCAGATTCTTCTTCTAGATTTACTTTAGATCAAATTATAAGTAGTATTTGGATTAATGAAAATTATGAATCAGAAATAGACAATTACATGATTAAGAGGTATCCCCTTAAGAATATAAATCATAATCATTTACAAGTAATTTCTACAGCTGTATCTTTTCAATTTAAAAATTTAAAGAGAGAAGTAATAAAATACCATGATATTTGTAATAAAGAAGATGGTTCTTTAGAAGAAAAGTATTGGTCTAAAAGGCCTTCTATTTCCCTTTATTATCTTTTATCAGAAAATTTAGAAGATGTAAATCAAAAAGATAATGATTTATTAGATCAAAAAGATAATGATTTACTAGATAGACCAGAAGTAATTAACCGATTTGTAAATTATGTAATTTCTAAAGAAAAGGCTAGTCCTTGTTCTAAATATTACAAACAAACAGTTTTTAAAACAGCACCAGTAATTGAAGGGGAATCATCATCATCTTCAAATAGATTAATAGAATACCCACGGATTAGGAATACGTATGTTAAAGGATTTTTTAAAGGAATAAAAGTAAAACACATTGGAACCCCGAATGCCCTTAAAAAAACATTACTTGATATTTTTAATAAAAACCGGATAAGATACGAAATTTCAGAAAAATATTTTTTCTGTTCTTTAGTAGATAGAGAAATAGAATGTACTTTTAAAGTTTCTATGTTTTTTAATATAATTTTATCAGAATATTATGTTGGAATCCATTTTTTAAGTGGAGATCGTGAATTATATCATGAGATACATGAAGAGATAAATGAATGCATAAAAGAAAGGCAAATCGCATGAAATAAAAAAAAGGGGTAAATAAGGGAGGCATAAAAACAAGGGGAGGCATCAATATGAAGTGGCTTATTAATAAGGAAGGGGCATAAAATAAGGAGAAGGCATCAATATATAGTGGCTTATTAATAAGGGAGGCACAAACAAGGGAGGCTTATAAATAAGGGAGGGGCATCAATATATAGTGGCTTATTAATAAGGGAGGCACAAACAAGGGAGGAATGTAAGACACATCTCTTTACTTTATAACAGTACCCCTTATATTACCCCACAACTTTTTTAAATCAATTTAACAATACCCCCTTATATAAAACCTAATAACCCCCTTTTTACATTTTTAAACAAACTTAACATTAATTTATTTTTCTATCTTATACATCTCCCTTTTCATTCCCATAAAGATTATTTTCTATAATATTCTGGTTTTTATTTTCTTCGTCTACTAATTTAGAAGGATTAAAGGGATAAAATAAGGGTCCAGGTGGGATTATGATTGCATTTGGGTCTATTCCTTTTAAGTAAAGATCTATAGATTCTATTTTGAACTTTGAAGGAATTAAGTTATTTAAAGGATACACATCTTCTTCTTCTATTTCTTCATATTCATTTACAAAGGGTGAACTATTTGAAATGTAACTTAGACATAAATCTTTAACTCCTTTACATTCTTGTCTAGAAGGGGGTATCCTCTTAAAACAATTCATAAAACTTTGATGAAAATTATTTCCATTAATGACTTTAGTAAATTTAGAAAAAATTGATTTTGATGAAGAGCAAATTGAAAATGAATTTAAATAAGATTTGTACTTTTCTGTAGATGTTAATTTCTTAAGGGGAGGGGTCTCTTCTTTTTGTCTTTTAATAAAAATTGGTACAGAAGGGCTATTCTTAAGGGTCAAATTGAAACCTTCTGGGAGTATTCTACTTACCCTATTAAAATATTGTTTTATATTATTATTTAGAAGTAAAATGTTGTTCAAAGGAATATTATCATTTATCTTATGATCATTCACTTCTTCTTTAAAATCTAAATTTTTCTTTTTTGATTCTTTTAAAATTTCATTTCCTTGAGGAATAAAATCAATTTCTTGGTAAAAGTAAACCCATTCGTCATACAAAACAATCTTCCTTGAATCTTTTAAAATTTTATAAAGAGGCATAATCCGTAAATCCCAAAGATACTCATAAAAACCCTTAAGCCTCTCTTTAGGGGGTACAATCCCTTTACATCCCACTAAAGGTCTTATGAAATTCTTATAAGAAGCCGTCTTTTGTCTCTTCTCAAAATCTATTACATTCCTACACTTTCTTCGATACCGAGTGGTGTTGTACATTTCTTGCTTTATTAAGTCCATCTTCTTGTTCAATTTTGTTATAACTTTCATTTTTTTGGAGTATTTCGCATCCTTCATAAGATTATCGAATATTTTTGTTCTCCTTCTTTTTGTTTATTTTTATAATAAAAAATTTTCAAAATTAGAAAAAATAAAGGAGAAGGAAACAAGAGTATAGAAAATTATAGAGAAGGAATTTTAAATTAAATTAAAATAAAAAACAATTAAATATTTGGTTGATAAATTTGGTTAATGCGCATAAAAAAGTAATAAAATAAGATTAAAATTTGATCAATACGCATAAACAAATAACCAACAAATTTTTAAAATGTAATAATGCCCGATTTAAACCATTCAATAAATTCAGAGTCGTTAATTTTCCCTAAAGGGGTATTAAAGAGGGAAGTAAAGTTTTCGTATTCAAATGGGTTTAAAAATAAAGTTTTCAAATGTTTGTGATATCTTTTTTCAATGGTTTTACAATCTAGTTTGTTATTAAGTTTACTATCCTTTACATATTTACTATTAACATCATTCTTACCTTCGTCTTTACCATTAGCTACTTTACCATTGACACCATCTTTACCATTAACTACTTTACCATTGACATCATCTTTACCATACACACCATCTTTACCACACATATCCTTACATGCACTATTTTTGTTCACTTTTGAAAATAAATATTCACATTCTTTTCCTAATAAATCACTAAATATCGTTTTACTTTCTTCACTATAAATCTTCTTATTTGTTATTTCTTTACAAACTATTTCATTTTTTAATTTCTTATGAACTTTTATCAGACTTACTGCATGTCCTATTTTATCTTTTTCTATAAAATGTTTTAAAGTTTTTTCTACTGCATTTATATTCTCTTGTATTAATTTTAAATACTCATCTACTTTACTTTTATATTCTTTTAGATCTAAGACGATTATCAAATCACTCCAAATGAAAAATAAATTATAAAATTGATTGTTTTTGATATTTAACTCATTAAAAAGATTAGAGACTTCTTTATGAAGTAAAAAGAATCTACAAAGGAATAAATGAATAAGAGAAATCTCATAATTAGAAGTAAATAATTTTCTATACGTAAAAGTTAAAAATAAAGCATAAATAAGGAGTTGTGTGTCTTTAGAAGATATTAAATGACTTAAAAGGACTTTAAGAAGATTAAATTTATCATTAATAATAATAAAATTATTACTAACATTCTTTTCTAATGGATTATAAACTTCTTTTTCATTTTTTTGTAACTCATTTAAAATTTCCTTGGCTTTCTCTAAATTAAATCCGTAATTTATAAAATTTAAAATACAATCTGTGACATAATCATCATGGCTAGTAGTATTTGTTAATTTAGATAAATATTCTAACTCTTTATAGTTCTTAATCTTATTAATTAAATTTGTATTAGATTGGTTTTTATGAGCTAAATAATATTCATAATTAACTGTATCTCTTATTTTTAAATCAATTTTATGTTTTAAAGCGTAATCGTAAAGATCCCAATCATCTAAAATATCAAGGATCGTCTCATCAAAGGGTAAATGGCCTTTAATAATCATTTCTTTTCTTATAATTTGGTAAATATAATCTTTTACTAAACAATTATCAATAAATTTTAGGACTGCGTGTGGAAATAAACCTTCTTTTGCTAAAAACAAAGCCACATCCGGAGACACGATCTTTCTATCAACAATAACCTCTAAAAGTTTTTTACTTGAACTAGTATTTTCTAAGAAATATGAAATAAAAAGATAAGAAGGACAAACATCAAAAAACTTTAAAGCGACTTTAGAAGCTTCTTGATATTTTTCATTTAAGAGATGAGATCTACATTCATCTCTAAGACTGGCTCTTTTATAAATAAATTTCTTAATTTCGGAAAGATTGAATAAATCACTAAGATTGTTATGCATAAGGGGGTTATAAAAGGGCGAAATGTATTAGAAGGAGGTGGAGAATGTAGATGCGATAATGTTTATGGTGATTATGTTAGAAATTATAATATTAGAAATAATTGTGTTTACGATGATTTTGTCACAGATGATTATGTAGGAGATGATTATATTACAGATGATTATGTTGTAGATGATGATGTTTACGATGATTATATTACAGATGATTATGTTGTAGATGATTATGTAGGAGATGATGATGTTGTAGATTTTTTAGGGAATACATTTGATCAGATGCAAAATATTTACATGTATTTTTTTATGATTTTTTTTAATTTGGATCTAAAAAACAATAAATATTTAATGAGAAATAATAATTTATTTTTGTCATAAGTTAAAAGTATTTTTTATTTGATCACGCTTTTCCTTAAATATGATGTTTAGTCAAATACCAGGCAACCTTTTTAGACCATTTTGTTTTTCAAAAAAAATTTTAATTTAAAAATTCATGGTGTCTTTTTGATTTTATCAATACATTAGTTTAAAGTATGTCCACAATATACACTGATTTTACATTTAAAAAAATTAATAAGATTATTATAGTGTGGAAAATTTACACATTATAATCTAAATCATTTATGCTAAACTTTATCACATAATGCCTTTTTTGCTATAAACGAGAAATGTTTACTGTTTTACTAAAACTGATAACAACACTTTTGTAAAAACTTATATTTTTTGCAAAAATCCCTTACAGACCGCTAAACTCTGACGTCACTGTAGGTTAATTAACCAAAAAGTTTTTATGAGACATAATTTGTTTAAAATATTTGTCGTTGTGACGTTGTGCAACTAGTTCGAAAAAAAGAGATCAAACCTTGATCTATACGTTCATTGACACGTGTAACTTACACTATAATTACAAGTTGTCTCTTAAAAATTTTGACGAAATTAAAAGGTTCTCTAAAACAATTTTGTACAAATGTACTTTATAAAATTGACTCATAATCGGCTGTTAAAATATAAATTTAAAAAATTTGCCAAAAATTAAGACTGTTAAGATATATAGCTACATTTTATGAATTTGAGTTTATACTTTAACTTTTTAAAAAATTTTCTGTGCAAATTACCCATTTAAATGCAACAAATAAATATTTAAACACGCCAAAATAAATTAATTTTTATTAAAATGAAAAACCTAATAAAGATAACATATAAAAATATGTATACATGTATAAAGATGCAGTCATAGATTTGTTAAAAATTAGACAACTGGTTTTAATCTAATTTTTTTTAAATTTTTATTTTGTAGTTGTAGTAAGAAAATTGTATCTATGGGAAACTATTATGAATAAAAATACAATTTTATGGTTCAACACTTGTTATCACTGTTTTGTCTAAAGCCATAACTTCTTAATACGGCTCATGCTCCTTTGGGTTTTTTTCATTTAAGCACATTGCCCCAGTATTCTCTAAAACAGGAATTGTGTATACTATCGGAGCACACTTGTTGACGCATTGCCCAGGATTAATTGTTTGTTGATTGCCGTATAAGAAATCGTTTTCTGAATTGCATGATTGTAAATCAGTTTTAGGGAAGTTGGTTTCTAGTGTGGGCTCGCTTTTTGCATTATCATTTTTTTGACTTTTTGGCTTTTCAGAACTTTTTTTATCATCTTTTTTTGGTTTGCCTGGTTTTTTATCACTTTTATCATTATCTTTTTTTGGACTGCTTGGTTTGTCTTCAAGTTTTTCACTACTTTTTACATCAAATGAGCTATCATCTCCTTCGTTGTCGTTTCCCGAGTTTTCATCTCCTGAGCTTTCACCTGCTGAATCCGTTGCATTTTTTCCTTCAGCATGATCAAAATCATCAGATCCTTGTTCACTGGCTTCATTATCATCACCAAAATTCATTGAATTTGATTCCTGTTTACCTGGTGTAATTTTTGGATTATGAGACAAATTTCCCGAGTCTCCTGTACTTTCATTTGAACTTACTTGGCTACTTCCTCCACTTTCAGATTTTCCCCAACCAGATTTTTGTCCAAACATATTTCCCCACATAAGTTGCCAGATAGAAAATGAAGATAAGGCGAGAAACAATAGACCTAAAATAAAAACCATCATTAGAACCATAAATTAAATGCTTTTCAAAAATTTATATTTATGTTTTACTTTATTAAAAATGAATTGGTCTATTAAATTGATTAAGTTTCGGAAAAAAGGTTAATTAATTACAGATCATTATTTACAAACAACTTCTAAGAGACATAAAACAATTTGAAAAGCTATATATCTTTTTTAATTAGCCTGGACAGACGAGAATCTAATAAATTTAAGGTCTATTCATGTTATGTCAGTGAAAGAGATCATAAGCATACATCTGCCTATAATTTGTAAAAGATTAACAGAAAAAAATTAGGAGTTGTCAAAATTGTGCATAGATGATTAAAAATAAAGAGTTTCTGCACGTATCATATAAAATAGAACTGAGGCCTGTTATATCGATTCAATTTTCTTTTTTATTTTACTGAAAGTTTTTATATCTCTATTTAAAAGTGGTTTAAATGAACTTAATTAAAGTATATAATAGAATATTGTTTACTTAATTTGTGAACGGTTTTATTATAAAACTTAAAAACACGTTATATAGTCACTTAAGATCATTATATTTACAAATTCTCGTAACATTTGTTTCATAAAAACATCAAGATTATTTGCATTAAATTAATTACAAGTAGAAATTTTAAACCACCAAAATACACATAAGAAACGATAAATTAATTTCTTGCAAAAAAATGCCTAACAAATTTGAAACGTTGCTAAAGTATCTTTTTGTGGTATCCACCACATCTTTGTTTATTGTACACGTCAAACACATCAAACTTATTTGTTTTGACATTTCTAAATCTATAAATAAAAATTATGCACCTAACCCCTAGGTGCTCTGGTATGTGTAACAACATTGCCACCACCTCAACTACCCAGCAGAAGAAAGATTAAAAAAAAACTATTAACAACATTTATACGTAGTATTCACGGGGTACGCCACTTTTAAACTGCCAATAAATATAAACTTTAAAAATTTACCTTTAGCGTATAATATTTTGCATAAGCCTTATTCGTTTAATTTTTGTGCATACAAATTTGAAGAAGATTTTAAAAACTTTAAATCTATAAACAAAGATTAATTATTTTTTGTTCTCTGTTTTCTAAACTGTGGCTGTGATTTGTGTTGTGCATCAAAAAAAATCATAAAGGTGCATCAAATATTAGTTTGGCAGCCATGAAACATCAGTAGCTTTTAAATAAAGCTTGCAACATCACTATACATAACTTAAGATTTTTATAAATTAAATAGATGAATTCTAGCTATTTACTATGGCCTTAAGTTAAATTAAAATTTTTTTTTAAAAAATAACCAATATAAAAATCTAACAGCTTATCAAAAAAAAAACGATAACGCAAATATACTTAAAGAAATCATTTATTTTCTTTTACTATTCCATTATCTTTAGTCACAAATAAAATTCTTTCTGATTCCACGTCGAATATAAATGAAATATGCGGCAAATCAGCTCTAACTTCAGGTGCGACATAACTTCCAAAAGAGCGGAACAAACTTGTCACTTTAATTGCTGCCGCTTCCGTACCTTTTTCATCGACATTTAAATACGTTGCCATTGTAGAACTAAAGTCAGAGGAAATATTGTGTTTAAACACATCCTTGAGTAAATCGTTCAAATTAAAATTGGATCTAAGTTTTTTAACTTTAGGTAAATGAATAATGATATCTTTGACGTCCAAAGTTGTTAAGAAGTTTTTGATGTTTCCATTACAGTTATTATAAAAAGCATCCCAAAGATTGAAAAGGTCTGAGTCATGTTTAGCAGGTACTAGATAAACCATGTATCGAGTATAGTTCTTACCTTTTTTTTCATCATAAGGAATTGCTACAATTTCGAAATTGTCCTTGTCACTAACCTTCTTATATTTATAATGATCTTGTTTATACATAAATTTACGACGAATCTTTTGACCATTAGATAAGATAAAATCGCCTTCATAAGATTCCTCTTCATCAAATTGTGTTGCCCAATTATCTTTAAAGTAAACTAAAGACGCGTAAATACGGTTTGATCTTTCAAATACAGAAAGCTCAAGAGGAGAAGTAAGTAATCCACACGATTCTTTTTCGACCCAATCTAAGTGTTCATCGAAAATATCGTTTAAGTTAGAAGTGTTAAAATTTTTATGTAAATAAATATTATCTTTTGAAATACTATTAGAATTATCATTTCTTTCATAAAAACAATTCAAAGCTTTGAACAGATTGGGATTAGAATTTTTCAGTTGATCACTCACAAATTTAAGATCGTTAAGACCTTTTGAACTATTTTCAAAACCAAAGTCTTCTTCAACACATTGAACTAAAATATTCATATCACTGCATATTGGCGAGAACGCAGCAGTATTCTCCTCATTCTGTATAAAAATCATTGATGTCATGAAATCAAATTCGATACATCTGTCCATTTCTGATTTAGTTTTAAGGCATTCCCCAAACCAGTCAGATTTTAACTTTTCTTCAAGTGAACATAACACCATAGAAAACAAAAAAAAAAGTGGTTTTAAGATAAAACAATGTTTCATTGGGGTCAAAAACAAACTAATTTTTTTTATAATTTTTTTGTAAATTAAATTTTGAGTCAGAAAAAACAAAATTTTAGAGACTTATTTATTTTTTTATTTTTAAATAAACAAAAGTTTTTAACGGTTTTTTCTAATTTATATTTTGTTGTTATAACCATAAATTAATTTATCAGTAATTTATTTTTATTAACTTTAATGACAAAATCATAAACCACCTGACATCATTAGATTTTAATACAAAGGAATGATTTTAAAAGTAAATATTACATAAAAAATTAAAATAAAAAGCTTTATTACAACTTGTAAAATTTTTTAGATACCACCTCATGGACATCTGCTTGTAAAAATATTGGATTTCATCAATGATCAATATTGTTTTTTCCAAGTACCGTGCTTTAAAGACATTTAATATTAGAAAGAATGTGATGTGCGGTAAATTTTTGTCCAATGATCGTTAATAAGTATTTTTAAAGCTTTTTTAAAACAATAAACGAATAGTAAAATGACTTTATGTTAACAAAGAAATAACACTTTTGTATAATTAATTTACAGATAAAGATTTATTGAGCATTTTTTGACTTTAAAGGATATTTTTATCCCAGGAAAGTCAACTTTGTCTTAATCTGCATCAAGATCAGGTCCATTTTAATTTGTTTTTTCTTTGGAATTTTCTGGTTCAGATGAGTTTTTACTTGCCCTTTTTTCTTCAGCATTTTTTTCTTTTGGTTCGCTTGTTAAGTCATTTTCAGGTTTATCCAAACTTTCCTGAGGATCTTGTGATTTTTTGCTCGAAGTGTCATGTTTATCTTGCTTTCCATCCTTGTTGTCTTTTATTTGATCAGGTTTGTTTGTTCTTAAAAATTGCCAAACAACAACACCAATGACAATAAGTACAACTAAAACTACAATTGCAATTACTTTTTGATTCATAAAATTAAATATTTTTTTCTATTTATATTTTCATCTTATCATATTCGAAACTGAATGGTCAATCAAAATTGATTCGGTTTGAAAAAAAATTGAAAAAAAAAATTAAAATATGTTTAAATACGATTTTAACTTAATTATAACTTTTTTTGATGTTCAATAATTAATTTAACCGACAAATCAAATGAATCATTATGATAAGGCCTTTTAAGACGTTCATTTAAGATTTGATTTTGAAACTCTTTATAATAATTGGTTGCTTGAAGATCTACAACAGCAAGTTTTTCCATAAACATCCCCTTGTTATAGTTTGATATTTATTTTTTTATTCAACTAGCCTTGTTATTTTTTTATAGTTCAAGTACAACAATTATTAAATTTTTTGAAATTATTTATTAAACAACAGATAATAATTAATAAAATAAACATTTTTAAATATTTAAAACATTTGTCATTAAATTTACAGTTTTTTTTCTCTACTGCTTTTATTTTACATTCCTTTCCTATTTCATCTCCATTTATTTTTTTTTAAAAAAATTTTAACAGCCCTAAAAATGACACAAACCGAAACAGCCACACCATTTTCAGTTCAGAGAAGAAACGAATACACTGAGAAAAAGAATAATATCATCGAAGAAAAGAAACAAGAATATTTTAACAGAGTTGAAGATAACTCTAGGTATGCTCAAGAGACAACTGAGAAATTATTAAATTTTTACTACTCCCATGAGAAATCTTTGCTCCAAAAAAAACAAGATCTTGAATCTAAAAATTTACTTTATGTTCCTTCTGAACCCGAATTTCTTGTAGTTATGAAACTTAGGAGTAGTTTAAGAGCTCCTCCTAAACAAAGAAAGATTCTTGAACTTCTTAGACTTCAGAGAATCAACAGCCTTGTTTTTGTTAAGAACAATAAGAGTACAAGAAGAATGTTACAACTTGCTAAGGATTATGTATCTTTTGGTTTTATTAGTTACGAGATGCTAAGAGAATTAATTTATAAAAGAGCTACATGCAGGATTAACAATGTTGTTACTAAACTTAGTAATGAAACAATAGATACTGCTTTTGGTGGAGAAATTAGGTGTATTGAAGAGATTATACACCATATTTACTTTGGTACTGATCTATTTAAGCACGTTAATAACTTTTTGTGCGCTATTAGACTCCATGCTCCCATTGGTGGATTTAAGGGAAGAAAGTCAAGAGGATTTGCTGAAGGTGGTTACATGGGTAATCATTACGATCTTATTGGTGAGACCATTTCTAAGATGATACAATAAAAATATTTATTTTAGAAAAAGAAATTGTTTATACTTGTGAGGCTAGTTTATCAGTAGAAAATAATATTTTGCACTTAAACATTTGTATGTAGATTTTTTGTCTTAAATGATCCTCTGTGATGGACGGTATTCCAGAATATCATGCGTCTTAAATCTGACTCATAGTTGTAAACTTAGATTCTCATTTGACAATTAAGTGTTCACTCAACATTTATCAACTAATTAAACTCAATTTACAACAAACAAGTTTTAAAGTTTAAAGCTTTAAATGACAACATTTGAAATAAATTTTATAAATATACACGTTATTATTTAAACACATTTTAAGATATTTTTAATTATACAAAACAATTAATTCTATTTAACTCTAATAATTTTCCAATTCAAATACTATTCATGGTATTTAAGAAGTACTGTGCTGGTTATTTAAATGATATTTAAGACCATTATTGTTTTTATACCTTTTTAAACAATTTTCAATAGGACAAGGGAAAGGTTTTATCACCAAATCCTTTTCTGTAGTATGGACTTTATCATTGTGATATTTCATTCCGTAAGAACTCGTGAACTTAGACCCGCATTTTTCACAAAAATATTTCCTTTTTGGTTTATTAATAACGTACTTTTTCTTTGATTTAGTGTCACTTTGGTTTGTTTCTTCACTTTCATCGTCTTCTGTTTGTAACCGGCTGTCATTAACTATTATTTCGGTCTCTTTTTCATTTAAATCCTCATCTTCTAAGACAACAATCTCATTTTCATTCTTTTCATTGGTTTTCTTGGTTTTTTTCTTGTCCTGATTTTTCTTTTGTTTATTATCATCGTGATTTTTATTCTTTTTTTGATATTTTTCTTCATCTTTTTTAATACAATTTATCAAACTTTTCATTTTACTGTAGTCACGAGAAGATTCACATTTTCGACATCCAATTAAAATTGAATTATCGTTGACTTCTTTGCAATTATATTCTCCATTGTTTTTTTTATTTAAATTTCTTAAATCAAGTTGTACGTGTCTAGAAAGAATGTCTATTACTTTTAGTTCTTCAAAATTTAGTTGTTCTTCATTACAATTACAATAAATATAAACATGATCTTGTAAATCATAATTTTTATATTGTTCATTAATTTGATTTTCATTAAAATAATTAAATTGATCTTCAATGGTTTTTTCAAATGGTTGATCACTTTCTAAACTATAATTTCTATCATTTTCATTAGTTACATTGTCTTTATTATCTTTTTTTAATTTTTTTTTTGGAGAATCTATAAAAATTAGTTCATTTTTCTTTTGTTTTAAATTGTTATTTGTATTTTCTTCAGTGTTCTCTTTTAAATTTTGGTCAACAGATTTTTTTTTCGAATCTTGAAAAATTTTGCAATTATCGGTCTCCATTTAACTCGTTGGGGGCGATCGTAAAAATTTTGAGGTTTTTAATAATTGAATGTAATTGAACAAATCAAAAGAGAAAAAAGTTTTATTGGGTACTGAAATATAAAAAAATTACCCAATTAAATAAAAAAAACAATCACAAAATTTTTTGAATTATTTGTTTTTTGACAACAAAAATTTGATAAAATTTTGTAAAAATTGATAATTTATAGACAATTTTTATAAAATTGTGAGTATTAAAGTTTACGCTTAAAAAAGATGCAAATTTGTACGGAAAAAGCAATTGGCGTCTTAAAGATGTTTTAAAGAAAAGTTTTGGTAGTGTAACAATTTAAAAAATAATCATTTTGAGTTTAAAAAAAAAGTAAATTTGGAGGCAGATTCTCTCGGACATAAATTAAATCGACCCACGCATAAAGTTCGAAATTAATGTTCTAGAACACGTCAAGAAAATCATTTTTATTTGCAAATTTTTTATTTTCTAATTCAAGAGTTTGACTTTTAAGATTTAATTGACTTTTTTTGTGACCAATTAATTACTTTTCTTGTCCTTGAATTTTATAAGAAATAGAGATTTATATAGAAATAAATTATTTTTGTCTTTGTTGAGTAAGTTGTCAGAAATATTAATTTTTATTGTTTACAATGAGTAATTTTTAAAATTTAATAAAAATGTTTTTCAAATTAAATTATAAGTAATATTATATTATCAGGGATATAGAGTTATCTTAGTTTTTGCGTAAAATATCTGTCAGTTGTGTTTTGTTAATTTAAGCTTAAACAACCCACTGAATTAAAATGAAAAATTATTAAACTCAAAACAATGTCATTTCTCTAATTGACTATATGCAAGTAAACTGAATCAAAGTGTAAAAATCTTAACAACGTGTATTTACGCCATCTTGATTAAAAACTTGATATTTTCTTAATAATAAAATAAAATCTCGATTGGGTCAAGCCAAGTAGATCAGCTGTTTTAATCAAAGTTAAGCCATTTTGTTTTTGAGTTAAGTAAGAGTTTTAGCTTTTTATAACCTCGAAGACATCAGAGTCCTACAACAAAAACATTTTAAAAGTATAGGAAAAAAGACCTTGTCTATTTTAAATCATCAAATTAAAGAAAAGCAATGTCTTTTAATAAGCTACAAATTTGTAGCTTTTTATTTAAAACCATTTAAACAATGAATTTAACATTTTTTCATTAAATTAGCACAAAGTTTCTAAAAAACTTTTTGTGATTAATTTTGAATTTATTAAGTGGGTTAAGATGTGCTTTTTTTACTAATTTAAAACGATAAAGTGCTTAAAAAACCTAATTTGAGAAATGCGTAACAAAGGAACACCTAGTTTTACACAAAGAAGATTAAGAGCAATACACTTTCTAAGCAAATCTAACCTTTTATATTTTATTTTCAACAATTCAATTTGTCCACTTGAACTGCCACAGTAAAACAATACATGTTCCATTTTATCAAACCATCTCAATATTTTTTTTATTATTGTTCAGCTATCATAAAAATTATGTAACTAGTAATACAACGGTGGACTTTGTTCGTGTATGATGGTAGATTTTTTTAATAGTATCGGACTCCCCCTAAATTACAAAATCTGCATTAAATTTCACCATCTTAAACTGTAAATTATTCTATATATTTTTTTTTAATTGTCTTTATTAAAATACTCCATTTTTTCTGTACTTTATCCACTACTTTCTATTTTTCTAAAATACACCCCCTCCTTTAAACCTTTTTGATTTGTCTCCAGACCTATAAAAAAAGAGAAAATTTATGCCCTTAATGCAAAACAAAGAAATCGAAACAGAAATAGATGAATCTTTATATTCGAGACAATTGTACGTAATAGGGAAAGATGCTATGCAGAAAATGATGAATAGTAAAATTCTTATAATAGGACAAGATGGTTTAGGACAGGAAGTCACAAAAAATTTATGCTTAATGGGAGTAAGTAACATTTGGATTTATGACAGAGAAGAAGTAAAAGAAGAAGATTTGGGTACTGGTTTCTTTTTTAAGAAGAAAAATATAGGAAGTATTAGAGATGAGAGTTTAATTCATAGATTCAGAGGGTTAAATGAGTACGTTCAAGTTCATATTGCTCCTAATCTCGAATCATTTGATAATTACGATGTTGTAATTGTTTGTAATGAACAAATAGATAAACAAATTGAATTTAATAGACAAACCAGAAAATCAAATTGTAAATTTATAAGTTGTCAGGCCCGTGGTGTTTTTTCGCAATTGTTTTGTGATTTTGGAACAGATTTTATTTGTATAGATTCAAATGGAGAGCCTCTTATTGCTGGAATGATTAATGATATTACACCTGATGGTATACTTACAGTAGTAAAAGATCAAAGACACAATTTAGAAGATGGTGATTTAATTAAAATACTACATAAGGAAGAATATGAAGGATTATTGTTTAAGGTCACTGTTTTAAGCCCTGAATGTGTACAACTTAGAAAAATTGATGGAATTAGTGTAATGGATATTGAAAATGAATCAACACGCCCTTTTAAATTCCCAGAAGTATACGGAGGAGATTTTGAACAAGTTAAAAAACCACGAATGCTTCATTTTAGACCCCTAGAGGAAGCACTGGAAACCCCTCAAATCGTGTCTAGTTTTGGAAATGAAGAAAATGAAGAAATGATACATAAATGTTTTATTGCTCTTAGTGAATACACAAAATCTTTTGGAGCCTTTCCTAATGGTAATACTCTCCTTTCATATTTTATTAAAAAGCATCAAACTTTGTATGATGCAGAACCTTTAATAAAGGAATTTGGAAGACAATCTGATACTATTCTTATGCCAATGTGTTCTATAATAGGAGGATTTGCTGCACAAGAAGCCATTAAGGCTGTTAGCTGCAAATTTAATCCAATTCGTCAATTCTTTTACTTTGATGCTCTTCAAGCTGTGCCAGAATCTGTGGATGAATCTGATACGATTAGTGAGGGATACGGGAGGTACGCCCCTCTCGTACGGGTATTTGGTCAAGAGGCAGTAAAAAGATTGTTTGGGTTAAATATTTTTGTTGTTGGTTCTGGTGCCATTGGTTGTGAACACCTTAAAAATTTAGTTATGTGTGGAATGGGAACTGAAGGGAAGATACACGTGACTGACATGGATTCAATTGAACAATCAAATTTAACAAGACAATTTTTATTTTCTAAAAATGATGTTTCTCAAATGAAAGCGGAAGTTGCTGTTAAGGAAGTAAAGAACCTTAACGAAGATTTTGCTAAGGGATTTATAAAAAATGGTGTAAAAGAAGTTAATGAGGAATTAAGAGAAGGTCAGGAAATAGATATACATAATCCCTTTATTTCACCTAGTGTTGATGTTAATAATAACCCTTCTTTTGATTCTAAGACCTGCTTTTCTACAGAAACATCCCTTACTAACCATGAACAACAATCACCTACTTCTCTTTCTGATCGACCACCTTCACCGAAAAGGCAAGCTGATTCGATTACCCCTTTTAAAAAAATTAAGGAATCAAATCTTGTTTATTACAATTTAAAAGTTGGAGATGAAACAGAAGAAGTTTTCAGTGAAGTCTTTTTTCAGGATTTAGACATTGTGGCCAATGCTTTGGATAATGTTGAGGCTAGAGTTTATGTTGATAATAGATGTTTAATTTCTAAGAAATATCTTGTTGATGCTGGTACTTCAGGAACTAAAGGGAATGTTCAGACTATTGTGCCTTTCTTTTCTGAACCTTACGGGGATAGTGTTGATCCTCCTGAATCTTCTATCCCTATTTGTACTATAAAAAATTTTCCTTTTGCATTAGAACACACTATTGAATGGGCTATGAGTAGATTTAAATATCTTTTTTGTGATAGAGTTATGTTAATTAAAAATTACATAGAAGATCCAAGTACATTTGATGAAGAAAACCGTTTTGAAGAAGAAGATAGTAAAAATGTACAAAAAGATGGAGTAATTGAAAAGAAACCAGAGAGTATTCACGAAATTTTAAAAAAAGTGCCACGATCTTTAGAAGAATGCATAAAAGGTGCTTTAATGCTATTTGTTAAATATTTCCATTCATCTATTCAGGATTTACTTAGATCTCTTCCACCAGATTGTAAAACTAAAGAAGGCTTACCCTTTTGGATGCCTCCTAAAAGACCACCAACACCAATCAATTTCGATATCAAAAATCCACTTCATATTACTTTTGTTCAGAGTGTAGCAAATATTTACTCATACAATTTTGGTATTGATACGTTTATTTCTAAAGAGAAAGTTATTGATTACATTACGAATGAAATACTTGATACTGAATCTTTACCTCTGAAATCCCCTGTTAAAGAAGAAGATACGCCTTTAGATGCTTCAAAATTCAAAACATCAGTTTTTGAGAAGGACGATGATTCGAATTTTCATGTAGATTTTGTCTATTCATGTGCCAATTTAAGAGCCACGAATTACAAAATTAAAAACCAATCTCGACTTTTTATCAAAGGAATAGCAGGAAGAATTGTACCAGCCATAGCCACTACTACTGGTGTAGTTTCAGGTCTTGCCGTTTTAGAAATGATTAAAATGGCTCTTGGCATTAAAAAATACAAAAATTACTTTTTAAATTTAGCTCTGCCTTTCTTTGCCGTAACCGATCCAAAAGAAGCCAAAAAGAAATCGTACATTATTGAAGATAAAGAATATCATTTTACAGTTTGGAATAAACTCGAATACAAAGATACGAAATTATCAAATATCCTAAAAGCCTTTGAAATTCAATTTAAAAGACCTTTAACCATGATCACTATAGATAATAAATTAGTTTATTGGAATTTAGATGATAGATACAATAAAAATTTAGAAATGAAAGTTAGTGAAATAGCCCCTAAAATTAATAACAGGTTGTATATTGTACTTGTGGCTATTACGGATACAGATGAAGATTTACCATTGATTGTAGTGAAATATGATTAAAATAAAGAGTTTGTTGTTTTATTTAAAGATCAGGTTGTATTTACTTTATGTTACTAAAAAAAGGGTTCTGTATTTACTTTATGTAATAGAGCAAATACACTGCATCACATTATTTTGTGCAAATAGTTTGTTTTTTATTCATGCATGTAAAAATATTTATTCGAAGCTACTAACGTTGTTTTGGATTATTTTATTGCCAGAGGGCCACTGAAATGTGATATTTGTTTTACTAGGTCACAATCAGTTATCAACACTTAAGAACTCTTCTAGACTTCCATTTCTCTAAAGTCTAAAGAAATGCTTTTAAGTGTCTTTTTTTGGATAAGAGACTGCATTATGGACTCTACTCGATACTATATCTCGAGCCTCTTTTTATATTTTGCATGGAATTTGGTTACCACACCATCTTACGTAAGTACATATGGAAAAATAGTTAATTTGAACCCGTATAACTGTGTTAGTTCATTCGCTAGGATTTCGTATTTGCGGAGTTTCTCGTACTCAACTTGTTGTCAAAACAAACATATTATTTTGTTATGCAACTACATCTCGAATTGAGTTTGAACAAATTTTACAGCAATATTTCGCTTAGTGTTATTAAACTTTCAGAATTGCTTCGTTTTTAGTTATAAACTAGACAAAATAATAATATATTATTTTACAATTTACTCGCATTTTTATTATGATACATAACATAAATACTTTTACTTTAACAAAAAAACCATATCTTATACTTGCTTTAAATAAAAATTTGGCGTTAAACATTAACATTTTACAAGCTTGTAACCACAAGAGTCTTATCAGATTTACCTAAAAATTACATGCCATCTAAATTTTATCCTTAGCTAAATAAAACCCGAATAGTAATTTATTTAATAAAAATATCATTGTGTTTGTGCAGTTTGTTTTTGAAAAATTTAGAACGACTTTGTCAGTGTTTTTACAAAATTTTAAATTTACTTTGCTTTTTTTTACTCTATTAAGCATTTTTATTTATAGCTTTACTCGCAGGCGTGGTTTATTTTTATGCATTTTTATTTACCCCCTAAACATGGATTTCTCAGAATTGTACGAATTAGAAAGACAAGCCCGTAAAGATGGCAATTCCGAAGAATTAAAGAATATTTTTATTAAAATGATTTCTCTTTGTGGTGATGACAGAGAAGTAGTTTTTTTAATTCGAGTTTTATCGGCTAGAAGAGGTCAAGATAGGAATGCAATCCGTTGGTTAGTAAACCACGTTTATTCTCAAAAGAAAATTAATTTTCCAAATGACTGGACTGATTTTGCTACGGATCTCCTTTCTGATGTCGTAGAAGGTAAAATGTTTTTAGAAGAAGAAAGGGTTTTACTTACTACGGATCTTAAAAATCATTGTCTTAAAAATAATAATATTACTGAAGCTTTAAATTTAATTCTTAATGTCCCAGTTGAAACTTTTACTATGATCCCAGAGTCTACTATTATTAATTATCAATTAGAGCAATTCCGCCTTTGTGTTGAAACCAAGGACTGGATCAGATCGGATATTACAATGAGAAAAATAAGAAAAAAGTATTTTAAAGAAAATAAAGCAATTAATGAAGAGATTCTCTTTTATAAATACATTATAGATTTGTATTTAGGACAAGAGAAGTTTTTTGAAGCATCTATTACTTATTCTAAACTTAATGAAATTGTTGATAATTCGGAATACACGATTTTGGCTTCATTTTATGCGATTTTATGCACGTGTGAGGGAGAAATCCGAGATATCCGTTCAGAAAGGAAAGAAAGGCTTAAGAAATTAAAAGAAGATAAAAATAATGAAGAAGGTATGAGATTAATATTAGATAAATTTCTTTCTGATTTAATAATCTCTAAAGAAATATTAGAAGATTTTAATAATCTCAACATTCAAAATAATCAAAATATGAATTTCTTTATTTTAAGATCAATTAATGAACACAATTTTTTTATTATAGAAAAGTTTTATTCATCAATTTCATTGAGAACATGTATCCAACTCCTTGACTTAGATTTAGAAATTTTACTTGACAAAATAAATTTTATGGTGAACAACAAAATGAGTAAAGCAAAAATCAATCAAAAAGAAGGAATAATTGTATTTGGAGGAAAAGAATGGAGTAATGAAGTAGGAGAAGTACTTAATAAAATAATAAGAGTGGATCATTTGATTCATAAAGAAAAATTAAAATAAAAAAATTGTAATCAAATATTTATGTGCATAAAAACAAAGCTTAATTATAAAACGTCACAGTTTTACGCTTTTAACAAAATTTACCCTACTTTACTTTTTAAAATGTCACAATTAAACTTTATTACCTAAATTTTAATCTTTTCTATCCTTAATCCCTTACACATTTCCTGTTCCCTATTTTACCCAATCTAAATCATCTGTTAATCTCCATCCATTTTTCATTATAATTGTATTAAGTAATCCTTTAAGATAAATATAGTTCGGAGAATCTTCATATCCTAAATTCCTTACATAAAACATGTACATGTACAATTCATGAGGAAGATTTGCACATAATTCCCAGATTTTAAGAGATTCTTTCTTTTTTTTTATTGCTTCGTATTTCTCTTGTTTTGTTTCTCCTCTAAGACCTTGCCATGGTAATCGCCCATTCAAAAAATAAATTAAACAATACCCAATTGATTCTAAATCATCTCTACGACTTTGTTCTATTCCTAAATGTGTATTTACTGAAGCGTATCTCGCTGTCCCTGTTAGATTTTTTCCAGTTTTTATTGGATTATGAACTAAAGTATTTTCATCTCTATAAATTTTAGCTAAACCAAAGTCTATTAGATATAAATTAGTATTAGATTTATCAAATACAAAGTTATCTGGCTTAATATCTCTATGAACATAATTTTTTTGATGTAAAAGCTCTACTTTTTCAATCATTTTTAAAGAAATTATACAAACAGTTTTTAAAGAAAATCGCTTCCCGCATTTAGAAAAGAGTTGCTCTAAAGATCCACCAAGGAGTTCCATAGAAAGACAATTAGAATAAACATTATTAAATAGAATTTTACCAAAATTAAATACTTTAGGGAAAGAATCAGATTTTATCCTTTTATAAACTGTAAATTCATGTTTAAGTTGAGAATGTTGAGTACGTTTTTCTATTTTTAAAGCCACATTTAAATTTTGTTCAGTATCGTACGCTATGTAAATTTCACCAAAAGCTCCTGAGGCTATTTTCTTTTGAATTTGAAGATGTTTAAGTTCAGTTGTCATTTTTTTAAAAGGGTTAAGTAAATATAAATGTGTCTTTATAGTAGAAATAAAAGGAGAGAAATAGAGAATATATAATTAAACAATATAAATAGGATTATAATAAATAGTATTATATTGAAGGAATAAACAATCTTAAGATATTTAATAAGTTAAATAAATCATAACCAATAGCTTATTTTCCCTTTTTGACCCCAAAATGAAAAACCATGAAAACAGTACGTTTTATAAAGAAAAGAAGAGATTTAAAGAAGTAAAAAGGAGATTAGAAGAGAATTCAAATGAAAATAAGGATATTGTTAAACCCCCTTTGATATTTAAGAAAATAGAAGTTATTGAACCAACCACAATTAATAAAAATTTAAATGAGGATTTAAACTCGGAATCCTTTATAAACAAATCAAATATTTTAAATAACTCAGATCCATTTGAAATTTTGAATATTTTGATTAACTTTATTTCAAATACAATTGAAAAATTATGCAAAAATAAAAGCATAAACAAAATGGAAAATTTTAAAAATAAAGAAAATACCACAAAGAATATAGAAAATTTAATCAAATTAGTTTATTCTAGTACTTTACTTCTTAAAAATACAAATGATGTTTTATATTCTGTTCTTAATAAAATGAATGAAGTTTGTAAAAATGCCATTCTTAACAATCCCACTCTCTTTGGGATTATAGAAAATATACTTTTAAAGTTTTGTGAAGTACAGGACCTTTTAGATTTTGATCAAGAAGATTATACGATAGAAACACTTTTTGAAATGAGTAAAATGATTTATATTTATAAAAATAAAGTAAATGAAATTATTAAAAGTGAGGATATAAATTTAAATGAAGATTATAAAAAACGGACCTTTGATTTTTATTATTCCGAAACGAATAAAGAAAATCATAAAAATATTGTAAAAGGAATGGAAGAAGAAGAGGCGTACACGGATTGGTCAACTTGGATTGAGAGTTTTATTGAAGAAAGGGGGGATGAAGGGGATTTAGAACATGAAAGTAAACAATATGAATTAAATTTGGCTAAAAGAAAAGCTTTAATAAGAAAAGATAACAAAGTAAAGATTAAGTTGTCTTTAGGAATTGAATCGAATGCTAAAAGCTTGTCTATTAATGACCATACCATCACAAATACCACTATAATTGATCCCTTTGAATCACCTGCTAAATCCTTGTCCTCTAACCCACTTCATACTATCACACCGCAAATTGATTCACTAAATTTACCTTCTACTCAATTTGAAGGCGAAATTTCTTGTTTTACTACACAAGAAATGAAAGATATATTAAATTTGAGAAAAGCCAAATTTGAAAATTTTTGTTACAGAAAAACTAAATTGGAAAAAATAGGAGAAGCTACATTTTCTGAGGTTTTTAAATCTACTGGTTGCGTGTATAAAATTATTCCATTGGGAGATGAAGCAGATCAAACATCAAAAGATGTCTTCATAAGAGAGGCTTTTATTCACTATTGTCTCAGTGGAAATCATGGGATTTGTTCACTTAAAAGGGCTCTTTTTGTTAAAGGAAAATATCCTCAAGTTTTTTTAGATGCTTGGGATAAATACGGTAAAGTAGAAAATCCTAGGCCTAGTAAATACAAAAAAGATCAAGTTTTTGGAGTTTTAAAGATGGCAATAGGTCCAATTCCTTTAGAAAAAGTTGATTTTAAAAAATTGAATTTATTCCGATTTATTAGAATGTTGTCTAATGTACTTTACGACTTAGAAGAAAAATTTGAACTTGAACACAGGGATCTACATTGGGGTAATATTTTAGTAGGATTTTACTCTATTAAAATTATAGATTTCACTTTATCAAGGCTAAAATATGGTATTAATGAGACGGAAATTGAAGGTTTAAAGGACAATAACATAAGAAAAGCAAGTGCTCAGAGTGTAAATGATAAGTCATTTCCTATTTCTTCAAAGGGTAAAATAGTTTATAATGATCTTTCGAAATACGAATGGCTTTTTGAAGGGGATGCCTCTGTCGATGAACAATTTGAGATTTACAGAAAAATGAGAGATGCTTGTAAAGGGGATTGGGCTTCTTTTAATCCATCTTCTAATTTTTACTGGGTTGATTATTTGGCAAGGAAGATTAAGACAGAAATAGAAAAATATAGAAGTTTGAAAGGAGAAGAGAATATGTTAATTAATATTTTAAAAGAAACAAAAACACTTAAAGAAGTATTAAGAAAAATTAAAAGCTTAGGTTTTGATGAAGATAAAGCACGATTAGGATTGTTTTATAAATTGTAAGAGAAAATATTTGCAGAGATATGTGAGGGATATTAGAAAAAAATGTTGTTTAATAACAAAATAAAATTATTTATATTGTTTCGATTGACTTTAAGTTGTTAAAGGGATGATGATATTACGTTTATCGGTTGTACAGACCAGGAACGTCTTTTGGTATTATGATGCCCCCTATATAAACAAAAATCATCTTAGCGCCAACTTACATTGACAAAAACCGTCTTGCGCATTTTAAAATGGGTGCTCTTGCGATTATTTAACGCACTACATACAGGGTAAATAAGGCTTTGATAAAGACAGTGTGACATAATATTTTTAGCTCAAAGGATGCTTCTTATATAGTAGAGTAAACTAATGTAAGGTTCTGTATTTGTTCAATCGGTATGTGACCAAACTAACCCGCATTGAAAATTTTAAGGGACTTTTTTTAAAAATGACAAGAGAGTCAAGAACAAAAATAGTAGACTTAAATTAATTATATTAAATGAGTTTAATCTAATAATTTGACGTTAAGTGAGATCTTTCATAAACTCTGAGACTGCATGCGTTGTTTTAAAGCTGTTTATTGAGAAAAATTTAACAACTTGTTATAAATGCAACTCAGACAGGCCTATGAGGTTAGTTTTAAATAAAAAACATTGTAAACGCTATAAAGATCGCATAAACTATGTAACGCTTTCGGTATTTAGAAATTGCAGTTATATTTGAAAATTGAAATTAGCTTTGAAAAGATAGGTAAATAAATGTACAAGTAGGTTAAATGGCAGGATTGTATTTAAATTTTACATGATCTCGAAAATAAAAAAACCTTTTAAGAGAATGTCCCTTAAAAACGCGATAGATCGTTCCGCGTAACATGAATTTTAGATTTAACGTTTTTAATGGTGTTAATTTACAGCGTAAAATGGAAACGACAACCGTGTATGAAAAAAAAGTAATGTAAAAGTTTATTAAACCTAAATTTTACTCTCGTTCCGCATAAAATGGAAATAGTAACGTAGAAATTTTATAATGTAAATTTTATTTTAGGTTTTTCATAAAACGGAAATAGTAACGTATTAATTTTTATAACATAAATTTATTTTAATTTTTCATAAAATGGAAATAGAAATGTAGAAATTCATAGTAATGTAGAAATTTTTATAACGTAAATTTCAATATTGTTCCTCGTAAAATGGAAACAGCGAATAAATGAATTTTTAAACCTTGGCAAAATTTTATAAAGAATACTTTAAAATACTTGAATAAAATAAAAAAATCTTTACTATCTAAACTTTTATTATTTAAAGTCAATAATTCAGGTGATATTACATTAAAATCTTTATGGATGAGTTTTTACTATAGCTTAAGGAAACGCATTTTGAAAGTTGAGCTGGTCTATTGCGTAATCAACTACCTTCTACGATAGTCTGCTTACTACGTGCCCGGTAGCTTTCTTTCTGGACCGTTTTTAGCCGATACAAAGCCCCACTTGATATGTTAAGCGCTAGGGTACTCCCTCGAGAAGAGGCACATTGTCTTATCCTTCCCTTCAATAACCTGTTTTTCATAAAAGTAAACATATTTTTTTAACCTAAACATATTTTTTTAACGTACACATGTTTTTTATAACGTACACAAGTTTTTTATAACGTAAACCTTAACTTTTTTAACGTACACAAATTTTTTTTTAACGTAAACCTTAACTTTTTTAAACACATTTTTTTTTATACGTAAACATTTCAATACTCTTTATTTATTTTCTCCTTAATTTGTCTTATAAATTCACAAGCATTTAAAATTTCAGTACCTCCGTAATAAATCGGTGTTTTAATTTTCTCTTCTAAAATTTTTAAAGTTTTTAATTCTGAATAAGTAGATCCTCCTAAAGTAAATACAACAATAGAAGATATTTCATTTAAATTAAAATTCTGATCATTATTTTTTTTTATAGGATCAATTATTTCATTTTTATAATTATTAATTTTATAGTAAATCTCTTCAACCAATTCACTAATAGGAGATTTTTCCTTTTCTGGTAATAACCTTTTTACATTCCCTACTATCCCGGATACCACATTTTTTAAAATGAATTTGTTATCTTCAATTAAAACAGGATTTTTACTCTTAAAAAATTTTATAACTTCATTATAATCTTTTAAATTTCTTTTTTTGAAAATGGCTTCTGATATTTCCTTATCTTTTTGATAAATGCTTAATCCTAATCTTAAAATATCAAGATCATTTCCTTTTTCGGAAATTTCTAAAATCTCTTCATTAGTAAAACCCGATTTTTCAATTTTATAAAAATCATCAATATTCCTTTTTTTAATGATATCAACCATTTCCAAACAAATTGAAATATGAGAATTAACAGATTCATTTCTTTTAGCCAATTCCGGGGCTTTTTCTAAAGCTTCTTGAATAGTCTTTTTATCACTCCTTGAATCTAAACTCCTTAAAGCCATTTCTTTTTTATAATCCACGAATTCTTTATCAACTCTCTCAACTACTAAAGGGAAATATTCATTTGAATTTAATTTCCAAATTTTATCAGAAGGATCTAAATTAAAACTATTATTATTATTATTAAAATTATTATTATTAAAATTAGAATCTAAATTACCTTCTTTACCTTTATTACCACTTTTATAATTATAACCTTTACCACCTTTACCTTCACCCATATTCATTTTTACTTTATTTTTTTCTATTCCTAATAAATCATGTATTAAAGCTGAATAACTCCATACGTGTTGTATTGGTGTTATTACATCATAATCCCTATCTACTATTATTAATAAAGGTCTCCTTTCTTTCTTTTTAATTATATTTGTTCCTTTGATTTTATCACTTAACATTTTTCCTATTGTTTTATCATCTTTACAATAAATCAAAGGTATTCCTTCTAAAGTAACAAATACACTTAATAAAGATAAAACTGTATTAATTAAAAAATCAGTATTTTCTTTTAGAATATAACTATCCTTAATTTCTAAAGAGAATAAATCATCTTGTAAACTTATAAAATCCAAAAATTGATCATAAACACTTCCTATCCTTAAACCCAGGCCTTTACTTGATAATTCATAACCCAATTTCTCTAAATCCCTGATTTTAATAGAAGTAACACAATTAATATGAAAATTAGAATAAAGATCAATATCATTAAGAATAGAATTAATATTATTATTAGAAATAAAATAAATAGCAGGAGTACTCTCTATTTTATTTCTTTTTTGATTTATTAAAAAATAAGAAGTAACACCACAATCTCTAAGTTCATTAAGTTTTATTAAAGGAGAAATAATATCCTGAGATCTTTTATCTAAAATTAGGACTTTCCAAGGGGAGTCAACGGTATTAAGAAGATTTAAAATTCTTTTCTTTTGTAAATCACGTAACATGTGTTAAGAAGGGGTATTTGTGAAGTGGTGGGGGTAGTAGGGGGGGGGTAGAGTGAAGTGGGGGGATATTAAATAGGTAGGGATAGAGGGAGGGGGTAGTGGTAAGGGTTTAGGGAAGTAAGGATTATAAGGGAGATATATGAAGAAAAGGATAGTGTGGGATTATAGGATTAAAATACAACAATATTTATAATTGAATTTGCATAAGAACATATTTAATATTTTAAGCATACCTAGTAACTCTTTGGTGTGCCATCACCCACTATCCTTCTAACATATACTACAACCTTCCACCATATATCCCCGTTACTACCCCCCCCCCTTTACTACACCTCCCTTTACTATACCCCCCCCCCTCCTTAACCCCCTATTATATTTCACCTTTACTTATAATACAAATGCATTATTACCACAATAAAACTAAAACACATAAATAATAAAAATAAAAATCTTCTTATAAATTTTGAATTTAAATTCCCTTTTTCTACTAAATCTTTACTTTCTTTTATATTTTTTTGTACTTCTCCTGTTCTTCCTATTACTTCATCTATTCTCTCATCTTGGATTTGAAGATGTTCATTAATCGTATCTTGAATATTTTCAATTTCTAATAATCTTTGTCTAGTAATTTTATAACCTTCTAAATTAGAAGATTCTATTATTTCTAAATTCTTTTGTTCTAAATAAATGTTATTACTATTACTAATATTGTTTTTAATTAAACCTTTCTCTGGTTCTAATTCTAAATTTAATCCCATTTTATTACTTTTATGCTTATCTACTTTTATTTTTATGCAATTTAATTTACTTTGTAAAATCTTTTTAATTCCTTCAAAATGGATTTTCTCATCTTCTGTACCTTCTAATTCAATAAAATTCAATTTGTTAATATTTTCTTGGATTTTATCAATTTCATCTTCAATTTTCAAAATATTAGAATAAGATAATTTTTGAATAGGCCTCCTTTGTAAAAGTAAGATTTCGTCTAGAATTGAATCATAAAAAAGGGATTTCTTAGGAGAAGATTGTTGTTGGTGGTCTAAATCGATATAATTAAGAAATTCTTTGGTTCTGTTCATTTTTGTGTAAGGGAAGGGGGGTGTAGGGTAGGGTGTGTAGTAGGGGTGTAGGGTAGTGGGGGTATGAATAAGGAGAGGGTAGGATGTAGGGTGTGTAGTAGGGGTAGGGTAGTGGGGGGTATGAATGTAAGGTAGGGTAGTGGGGGGTATGAATAAGGAGAGGGGTATGTATTAGGGGTGTATTGAGGATATGTAGGGTAGGGTGTGTAGTAGGGGTGTAGGGTAGGGTAGTGGGGGTATGAATAAGGAAACGGTGTATTAGGGGTATGAATGTAAGGGTAGGGATAGGGGTATGAATAAGGAAACGGTGTATTAGGGGTGTTGGGTAGTGGGGGTATTAGGGGTGTATGGAGGGATATAAGGGTGTATTAAAGGGTTAGAATAGAAGGGTAATAAGGATTAAATATGGGTTTTAAGGGAATATCAAAGGGTGTGGTTAAGATATCACAAGACAACTTACTTTTATTTAAATATTTTTAATATTTCTTTATCCTCAAAGAATTCCTTAAGATTTATTTTGATTTGGGTATAATTTTCACAAATCTTTTCAATATCAAATTCCCATTTTGAATTTATTTCTTTATATTTAAATCTTTTTATTAAATGATCACTTGAATCCTTTTTTTCTCCCCTACCCTCACACACACTTCCTACATCAATATCCTTTTTACTTTTAATTTTATTAAATACCCTCTTAAGTCCATAATCTTCTATTTCTTTCTCCATGTATTTCATTTTTTCAAATACTTTTTTTAATTTTAAAGTATCACATTCTTCTAAACCACAATTTATTAAAGTTTGAATTAGTTCTTGATTAGATTTAGGAATATCTACATCTAAAAAATATTCTAAATTACTATTTAAATAAAAAGAGTTGTTCATGTAAAAGGTAGGGGGTATGTGTTAAGAGGGGGGGGGTATGTGTTAAAAGGGGGGGGTTGTATAGGGAAAGGGATGGGGATAATGTATAGTGAAGGATAAAGGGAGGGGGTTGTATAGAAGAAGGGATGAGGTTTTATAAAGGTTTAAGGGGGAGGATAATGTATAGGGGAAGGGATGGGGATAATGTATAGTGGATGATAGGGAGGGGGTTTATTGTAGAGGATAAGGTTATATAATGGTATAATGTATAGGATAAGGGGTGGCGTATATGTAAAAGGTAAGTGTATAGAGGAGGTTTTTTACAAGATTAAAATAAAATGGGTCATTACAAAAACCAAATATTTTTTGATTTTATCTAAAACTTTTTGTTTCATTTAATTTTATTTAAATCTCCCCTTCTTCTTGTTATGCTCCTCTCTAAAAATTTCACAAAATTAACATCTGAAAATATCGGAAATTCATTTCTTTTTGGGTTTGGCAGTAAATTTATTAGTAATCTTATTAAGAAGAAATATTCATTATACGATTTAAGATCTTGTATTAGAACAGGAGGAGAATTTGCCAAACATTCTTTAATTTATTCTTTAAATCTCTTAACTCTTAGTAAATTAGGAATCAATCCCTTTCTATTGCCTATTTCCTCAACTTTCTTAACTGGACTTCTTTTGGGTCTCAAGAACGGAATGAATTATGCTTCTAAGATTGCGATTATAAATTCAAGTAGTTTTATGATGAAGTCCCTTATATTTGGGAGGTATTAAGAATAAAATGAAAAAGATTAAATATTATTAAGAATAAATAATATTAAGATTAAATAGTATTAAGATTAAATAGTATTAAGATTAAAAGATGTTTTTATGCGAAAATGACACACCCAATTGTCCTATACTACTGTACCTTACACTCATGTACCCTTCTATAATCATATACCCCTATACTGCATATTCTCTCTACACTTCCACTCTATACTGCATACCCTCCCTATACTGCTACTATCATCTTCCCCTATACTACTTTAACCTATACTACTCCAACCTTCTCTCCTCTAAAAATCTTTTTTTCATACCCCTTCCCATAAATGAATCTTAACGAAGAATTTAAAGATTATCTTAATCAAATCCAAAATGAATTACTAAGGAATACATCTTCTCCTTTCTATTCCCATCTTCTTAAGGATTTTATGAATGATTCTGATAAGTTTATGTCTTTTTATGATTTTATTATGAGTCCACAGGAGATTTATGATTTTGAGATTTACAAAGGGCTTCTGGGTCCTTTAAATTCCTTTGGTTTTTATGCGGAAATTGGACAAGTTTACAATAAAATGATAAAGAGTGTGATGCATAATAAAGATGGTAGGGATAAGGGTAGGGATGGTGATATGGATGGTGATAGGGATGATTATAAGGATAAGGGTAGGGATGGTGATATGGATAAGGCTATGTTTAGTTTACATCCTAGTAACCTTCAAAATACTACCAATACTACTAATACCACTACTACTAATACCACTACTACTACTACTACTACCACCACTAATACTAATACTTCCAATTCTTTATTCCTGGTCTCTTTATTAGATTCCCATTCTTCTAAATTCTTAAGAAATCTTTACTCCCCTTCCCTTTCTATTTCTTTAATTTTTTTTGGTGACTTTTTATTTAAAAATAAGTTTTTTTATGAAAGTTTTAAGATTTTGAATGTGGTTAGTCAGAGTATCCCAATAGTAGGATACCCCCCTAAAGAAGTAATGGATAAGTATTGGTTTATGATGGGGTATTTTTTTTTAAGGGAAGGGAGTTATTATTCTTTTATGAATTGCATAAATAAAGAAAATATGAAAAAATTTGGAAGTAGAGAAGATTTCAAAAAGATTTTAAAAATTATAAAAATAAAAAATGAAGGAAATGAATTTAAAAAATTACTTTTAAAAAATGCAAAGGGGGAATTTGAATGGATTGGAGATCAAAGACACAAAGAGGAAGTTAATAAAGGAGAACATGATAAACTAAATAAGGATTATGATAATATCCAAGATAGTAAAGGAGGACAAGATTATAATACTAAGGTTACTAATACTATTAAAGACCATCCTACTACCAACCACCCTACTACCAACCACTTTTCTCTCAACCACCCTTCCTCTTCTCATTCCCTATCCCTTATCAATTTATTAGTACCCTTTTCTGATTGGGATTTGTATTTTGATTCTTTAGATAAAGAAATTGATTTTAAGGATTTTAATTTTATTTCTTTCCTTAAAAAAAATAATTTAGATTTTGAGATCAAGGGAAATAAAATCAAAATAGGAAAATACAAATTTAAAAGTATTTCAGATAAAATTTATGATATAATAGAAAAATATAAATGGGATAGTATGGATAGTAGGGATAGTATAGGTAAGGTAAATAAGGATATTAGGGGTAAGGTAAATAAGGATATTAGGGGTAAGGTAAATAAGGATATTAGGGGTAAGGATGTTAGGGGTAAAACTACCCCCTTAAATACGACCCCCCTTAAAAAAAGTACCCCTGTCTTAAATAAAAAACCAATATCAATATTTAAAGATAACTTCTCTCTTAATAAATCCAAATTTAAAATTTATTCTCTGATCCTCTCGAAAATTAAGAAAAATTTTAAAATGAAAAATGAAAATTTAATAAAAAATAGAAAAAATCAATTTGAAAATTTAAAAATTAAAGAAGAAGAGAAAAGGGAGAGATTAAGAAAACATTATGAGATAATAAAAGAATTAATAAAAGAGATTAAAGAAAAGGACAATAATAGCAGAGAAGTTAATATTAGAGAAATTAATATTAGAGATAAAAACCCAATTAAAACAAAATGGAGAGATTTAGAAGTAAATGATTTACAAAAATCTACTTACACAGGGAGACAGTACAGGACTAAGCCAAGAGAAGAGGATATCTTATCATCTAGGACTATTTCATCTTTTGATAGGACAAGAGAAGAAGAGAGTAAGGGAAGTAAAGTATATAAACCAACTATGAATATAAAAGATTTAAAAATATTAAATAAAGGAGAAGAAGAAGGGGGTAGTAGTAAAAAGTATATACCACCAAACTTAAGGAAATGAATAAAATGGGGGGGGGGGGGTATTATAAGTGGGGAGATAATTAAGTAAGGAGTAAATAAGTGGGGAGATAATTAAGTGGGGGATAAGGGAATAGGAAATATTTTTAAGGAAGCCCTTTTAGGATAAGGGTATTCAATATTAACCCTTTTATCTTTTTGAATACACGTGTACTTCTATACCCCCCCCCTTCTTACTACACTACACTACCTCTAACCCCTTAACTCTACCCCATTCTATTTACCCCCTTTTTTACCCTTAATGCCCCCTTTTCTAATAAGAGACCTCCTTCAAGAATCTTTAAATATGAAAATTACAATTGAAAATTTGGATTTTGAAATTTTTAAGGGGCAAGTTAAAGAAATTGATGATTTTATGAATATCATTTTAGAGGAAGAAGGGAGAGATTTATTTGTAAGGGGATCTAAAATACGATTTATAAAACTACCTGATATTCTTAAACATAGTCCAATATTAAAGTATTAAAGTATTGAAATTAAATATTTTATTTATTGTGTAAATAAAGGTCATTCTTTATATCTTCTTTATTACCTAATTTATTACCTAATTTACGACTTCCTTTGTGACCTTCTTTGTGACCTTCTTTGTGATTTTTTTTATAATCTTCCTTATTATTACTTACCTTACCCTTACTTACCCTATTCTTACCATCCTTCTCAATTATTATTATTATTGATGTTAAGAATAAAATTAAGAATACACTCATTATAAATATTCCTATTAATCTCTTCTTATCTTTAAGTTTTGGTTCTTTGATAGGATTAAATTGGAAATTAACTGAAAGTGCATCTAAAGCATCTTCACTACAAAATACCCTTGATCTAAAACAATTACTAATTAAAAATGTATCTTGGTTTCCTACGTATTCCGCTTTTAAAGGGGCATCTGTATCGTATTTTAATCTGAAGAATTGGACTTCTTTGATTTCTTCTTGAGTAATTGGATCTTTAAAATTTTTAATTCTTATCTTCCTGCCTTCTGTTGAGATTACCATTTCAAAAACATATTTACATAATTGTCTAGCATCATAAATATTAATAGAAATATCATTAATAGAAATATCATTAGAATGGACTCTTGCTAAATAATAATCATGTTGTTTAGAATGGGATTCATTAATTAAATCAGAAAATAACTTTTGAGTAAACTGTTCTCTTTTGGTGGCTTCCAGAGTGCATCTATTTGTACCGCTCTTTTCTAGTAAATAAGCCATAAAAAAATAATTTGGATTTAATTTATAATTTTTGATATGAAACAGTTTCAGAATGGACAAAAGAAAAGGTGACAGGGGGGTATACAGAATGGGGGTAGGATGTAGTGTAAGGTGGGGGGTAGTGTAAGGTGGGGGTAGTGTAAGGTGGGGGGTAGTGTAAGGTGGGGGGTAGTGTAAGGTGGGGGGTAGTGTAAGGTGGGGGGTAGTGTAAGGTGGGGGGTAGTTTAAAGAAATGCTAGTGGTATAGTGTAAAGGAATGCTATTGGTAGGGTACAAGGGGGATGACTATAAGGGAATGCGTGTAGTAGAATGTTAGGAAAACACAGGTATAGTGTAAGGGAATGTTTTTGGTATTATAAGTAGGTAGGAAATATTCGAGTGTGTATTTTATTGTTCACAATTTTATCTTTACCCCCCTTTTAAAAATGACAGTAGATTTCAATTTTTTTAGAAATTACATAAAACGACTTGAAACACTAGAAGAATTATTTCTTCTCTATTCAAAAAATAAAGATAGTTTAACTTTAAAATTGATCAAAAATAAATATAAAAAGATTTTAAAAGGAAAGGAATTTGAAAAAAATTATAATGAGAAATATTTTGAAAATAAAACAAAAAAAATAAAAAATAAAATTAAAAAAATAAAAAATGGATTTAAAGAAAAATTTAAATTAAAAAAAATTTTGTGGTTGATAAAAAATAAAAAATTTATAAAAAAATATATTTTGAAAAAAAAAGAAAAGGATTTAGATGGAATAGATTTAATAGAAATTAATATAAATATAATTACAAATTGTAAAATGAATAATTTTAAGTACCTTGATAACAACTTTGATAATAACTATGATGATAATTGTAAAAATAACCTAAATAATAACCTTAATAATAATGATAACCTTGAAAATAATAGCCTTGATAATAATAACCTTGATAACAACCTTGATAACAACCTTAATTATAACCTCAATAACAACTTTGATAACAACTTAGATCATAATTTTACGGTCATTTGTTGTAATTGTAAAATTGAATTAAAATTTAAATTATTAAAATATCATTTAAAAAGTAAAAAACACAAAAAATTAAGGAAAGGAAAGGATAAAATAGGGAGACTTGTAGGAGATTTAAAGAAAGGAGAAGAAATAATAAAAAAAATTGTAGAATAAAAATTGTGATTTTAGAAATAATAAAAAAAATTTTAGAATAAAGGTTAATAAATTAAAGAGATTTTAATTAAAGGCAACAAGAATATTTAGATTTTGTGTCGTTGGATATAACAAGCATACGGGGGTTTATTTATAATATTATGTATTCTTCAACATTTAGTTTACTTCTTTGTTAAATAATTAAAAATCTTCCTGGGTACATATCCTAAACTATAATCCCATAAAAACATGCCTACCTTTCTGTTTACATCAAAATAAACCCACAAATCTTTAGCAATTTCACATCTGAGACTCTTCCCTTCTTTCCTGTACTTAACCAACTTATTAATAAAATCATTTAAAATTTGAGATTCTAAAAATTCACTAAAATCCAATTTTTTAAATTTACATTCTGATTTGATTATTTTCGGTATCTTTAAAGACTGTTTTCTTCCTTTGATACTTTGCCAGTAATCTAAAACTAAATTAGAAGGGATTACTTCTAAATTAAAATCTGTATTGTTTGTTTTGATAGGCGGTACATAACTGTCATAATTTAATTTACTATTACTGTTATTTTTAATTACTTTTACTTTCTTTTCATTGATTTCATAAAAATCCGCATTCCTTTTAATGTTTATGACCTTTTCTTTATTAAATAAATGATACAACAATGTCGTAATTATTGTTAAAAAACATAACTTGGTTTTTAAATATTTTTTAGAAAAAAATAGATTTTTCATGGGTATACTGGTGATTAAAAATAAATTAAAAAAGATGATGAAGTTCAAAGGTGATGGTCGTATAATATAGGACGTAAAGATTATAAATAAGAATTTAGAGTAATTCTATAATGATAGTGATAATGCACTTAATCAACATAAATTAAAAAATACAACTTGTTTAAAAATTACTTTTTAAGTTACAATGACTTAATCATGTATTTTTAAAAGAAAGTTTTTTGGTATTTGAAAATTCTGTTTAAAAAAATTGTTTATTTCTGGTGAAGTGTTAAACTGGTAAACATTTTTAAATCTTATGACCGAATTTTATTATGGATCTATGAAATGCAATTGGATAGTGTTGCTGGTCTATGCATAGTTAACTACTTCCTACAATAGTCTTATACAGCATCAAGGTCTACGCGGGTGCAATACGTGCTCGCACGGTTAATACTGGGCAATTATTTGAAGATACGAAGCTGTACCTGATATGTTGGGTTCTATAGATTTTTTTTAAAACATATACAGTGTCTTGTTTTTAAATTTAGGTTACTACTATGGTTTTTAATTATTATTTAATTTAAATTAATGTGCTTATGAATAAATGTAAAGATAAACCAGTGTAAATGTCTAGTTCAAACATGGTAAATAAGAGTACAATTACAATTTAATATCACAATATTTATTTCTTAAATCCTGCGAAAAAAGCGCAAATAGAAAAAGTTATTATGCCTAGCTTTTTTTCACCACCAAATTCTACAAGATCTTTCAATATAGCAATTTTTTGTAATCCGTCTTTTTTACTGAAATATTTTTCAGATTTAATCAACTTAATTAAATCTTCAATTATTGTGCAATTAAAAAATTCATCAATTCTTAGTTCACAATAATCTTGAGGTTTAAATTGTGGTGGTAATTTCGGAATTTTTAAAGCTCTTCTTCTGTTTTGTATCTTTTTCCAATAATCAAAAATCCATTCAGAAGAAATTACTTCATTATCATTTATTTCTTGCAATTCAACTTTTAATTTCGTAATATGCTGATCATCTTCTTTGTAAAATTTAAATGAATTTAATTTTTCTAAATTTTTTTTTTCATTTAAAAAATCTTTAGGTCGATTTACCTCCACATTTAAATCAGACTCCTTACAAATAAAATGATAAACACTAGTTATTGCTACTGTAAATAAGCTTAATTTCGTTTTTAAATATTTTTTAGAGAAAAATAATTTTTTCATTGGCAACGGTAAATTAAAAATGGTTTAACGAAGACGAATCTTAATTGGTTTTGATATCAGTAATATAAATTGTAATTAGAGTATGATGTGAGTCAAAAAATGAATAAATAATGGGTTAGGCGTGAAATAACAAATAAAAAAAGTTTATTATTGACGTCATCGTTAATAATTTTATAAACAAGAGTTAATAATAATGAACAAAATAATGAATGGTGTATTGGTTTAAGATAATTAATTTTAAAATTATGTTATGTAAGTATTTATTATGTAAATATTTATTATTCTCATCTTACAACTCGTATTTTATTTTATTCTCATCTTACAACTTATTTCATAATTTCAAATCCCTTCGTTTTACTCATTACCTTTCACTTTTAATTCTCACAACAGATGTTTATACCATCGCTCTTATCATTTTGCGAATCAAAAAAATCAAAATTAAAACAAAAAAAAATGATATGCAGCCAGAATTTTTTATTAAAAGTACTTAAAAGAAGTCTCTAAAGTCAAAATGTCTTCTAGAAGTGTATCACAGAACTCTTAATTAAAAAGTAAAACACATTTGTTCTTTCTTAAATGTTTTATTTTGAAATATTTTTTTTCAACATTTTCAAAAGGTGTACAGTTTTTAATCAGAAATCATTTTTTTTCGAATTTTTAAATAAGGGGAAACACGCAAAGTTGAGTTTGTTTTTACAGTTTATGTGTCATTTACAATCCTTTTTGTCTTCCGTTTTTTAATTAATTAGCCATTATAAAAAAATGATTCATTAAAAGGGGTATGGATAACTTCCCGAGACACTACTTTGATAGTTTTGCTAAGACAAACCAGGGAGAAGTCAAAAACCAGTATTATGATCCTTTCTACGTTAAACACAGAAAACGCACAACAAAGGCACAACTCAGAGTTTTGGAAAAAACATACGAAACTTGTCCACGTCCTGATTCGGCTTTAAGGAAAAAGTTAGGTGAACAATTGGGTATGACGCCAAGAAGTGTCCAAGTTTGGTTCCAGAATAGAAGAGCAAAGATTAAAAAGCAGCAGCAGTCTATGGAAAATAGGTCTAGCCCTATTATGAACTACATACCCCAAAGGAGGTACAAGACTTTTGAAGAATTAGAATTGTATCCCATGAACAATAGCCTGACATTTATGCCGGTTATGTACCAGAACAGGCCTGCGGTTGAACACCAAAGGGAAGAAAGATATTATCCAGATGAAAGAATGAGATATTATGGTAGGATGTATCCTTTTGAATGATTGTAAACTTATTAAATTAATTAAGAAAATTTTATATGAGATTGTTACGCTGGTAAATTTTTCATTATAATCCCATAGTCTATTTTAAATCTAAATCATTTTTTTGTAAATCCACAATTTGTTCTATTTTCATCGTTTTTGTTCCAATTTTTGTTCCATTCTATAAAACTTTTGCGTCTAGCCCCAAAAAATGTACGTTGACAGTCTTTTGGATCAAGAAGGAAAAGAAGTTTGTGTAGTAGGAAAATTGGAGAAAGTAGAGCAAGATATTGTTTTTTTGAGAGTCGGGAAAAAGGAAGTATTGGTTAAACACAATGGATTAGACAGTTATAAGACCAATATTGTAAGAGTTAAGGGCGTAGTAGAGAATGGGATTCTGCAGGAATCAACTGTTTATAAACTGTCAGATGATTTTGACTTGGATTATTTTAATAGGTTTGTGGCTGTAAATAAGAATTTTAGTGAAATATTTTAATGATTTTATTGGTAAAATATATTTTATAACATTTATGTGAAGCCATTAACATTGTTTTAAATTATTTTTTTTAACAGAGAGGCCACTGTAACCGTATAATCTATAAAATTTTTTCAGATTTAATTTATTTATTTTTACGTATTTTTTTAAGAATAAACATATTTTCTAATCCCATCTTATACAAATCTTCTCCTTTCTTTTTAAATGTTTCTAATCCGCTGTTAACTATTTTGGAATCAGCATGGTAAAACAAAATCCATCTAAGCCACAAATAAACTAAAGTCATTTCAAAATCTTCTTGAATCATCTTAAGCATTGTTTCTCGTAAAATTGTAATTAAATATTCCGGAATGTGCTTAATAACGAACTCTACACTATTCTCTGGAGTAGAAAGTACAACAAACTGTATTATATCTTCTTCTCCTAATCTAAGAGCTCCTAATAAACTTTTAAGATATTCTTTCTTTTCTAAGTAATTTTTAATTGCTTCTGGTGTTGTCTCTACATCTAAATCTAAAGGTGAAAATTGTCTGTTAAAACTTTGAAATACTACAATTCCTTCTCTTGTTTGGACATAAAATTTGTATTGATCTTTAGAATGACGCATTTTCAGAGTTTCTACAATCTTTTCCTTGTCAAAATTTTGTTTTTTATTTTTATAAAATCTATCGTCGTAATTTTCCCAGTTTTTATTTTGTGATAATTTTAATTTTTGTAAAATTTCTCCTGTAACAATATCACAAACAAATAAAGCATTGTATTCTCCTCCTAAAATAATAGATTTACCATCTAAACTCATTTCTAAATGTTCTGCTCCTTTATCAGTCATAAATTGTTCATTTCTTTTCCTATTTTTAATAGAATAATCAAAAGAATGAAGATAATTTAAATCTAAATCATAAGTTATAATTTCATTAGAAAAAGAAATTGATATCATATTATGTTCAACCCTTAAAGTAATTGGCATCCTATCTAAATCTAAAGTCTGTTGATCACCAGTTAAATAATTCCATTTCCTAACTTGATTATCTAACGATAATGAGAATAAAGCACCTTTGTTATATTCAAGTTGCTTGATAATAGCTTCGTGACCAATTAAGTTATCAATTTCCTTGGATCTCTGGAGGTCAACAATTCTAATTGAACAAGAATCAGAATCGCCTAGGAATAAAAGAATACCGTCATCACATACAACAGCACTACTAACTTTTACAGGCACCTTAAAAGATCTAAAACACGTTCCATTTTGAACATCAAACAATGAAATATGTCCATCTATTGCCAAACTTAAAATAAAATTTTTAACAAAAAACACTTTGTGAATAGGATGAGTAGATTTTGGATCGTGGAGTGTATTAATAATTTGATTATCATCATATAATCTCAGTTTTTTATCCGAACAGCCTGATATTAGATACTCTTTAGAAACATCAAAAGTAACAATTAAAGGCATAACCAACTCTAAAATAAACGAATCTTTTTTTAGATCGTAAAGTCCTACAAAATCTGAACATTTAACGGCCAAAAGACCATTTTTAAAAGCCATCTCTTCTACTTTATTTTCAATATCCAAAGAAAAAATTATTTCGAAATTTTTCAAAATCTCAATTGTAGTCTTATTGTCTTTATATAACCCCACACAGTATAAATCTTCGCTTACACACGCACAAAGTATTTTGCCTTCTTTTTGCTGCTTTTCTATAAATACAAAATTTTTATTTTCTTCTTTCATTTTATAAATTTGTCCGTTATCACAGAAAAATAAAACAAAGTTTTCAATTTGATAAATAGCAATAGGCCTACTCTTTACTGTCTGAATCTTTCTAGATAAATTTTTCTTAATATCAAATAGTCTTATTGTAAAATCATCAGAGCCAGTTAAAACCATATCCTGATAAAGCAAAATAGAAGTAATCCTTTCAGTATGCTCCGAATTTCTTCTATACAATTCAAACATATTCATTTTATATTCTTTAGGATTGTGCCATATTTCTAGTTCGTTATTATCATTTGTAAAAATGAAATCCTCTGTTGCTAAAATGTGATTTCCGTCTTTCTTCATTGTTGCAATAGTTTTAGAATTATACGAGATTGTAAGTTCATTGTTTGTTAAAATATAAAATTTTTCATTTAAAAAATAAAAATCACGAATATAACCAGAAGATTGAGCTACAACAGAATAAACATTTTGGTTGTATCTGTAAATGTAGGTATTAGAAGAGAAGTAGATATCTTTATCAAAGTTTAAGCCTCTTGAAGGAGAAGATGTCGGTATTGCTGTTTTAAAAGAGTAGTTGACCATTGTGAGGGTCATAGATGAATATGTAAATTTTAATGATAAAAATTATTGAATGAAGAAAGACGACATTTGATTAAAGTAATAGGCTTATTTAATTTGGATTCTCTGATACTAATTTTTTCAATGTTACTATCCCTCAATGTCTCCAATTCCACTTATCACTATCAAAGCAAAAATAAAAACGAGACTTATGATTATAGAAAGGAACTTGGAAAAGAGTCTTAGTAAAGAAAAAATATCTCGAATAAAAGAACACATTCAAAAAAGATTTAATCTAAAACCAGAAGAAACACAGACGGGAGTAGAAGAACCAAAGCTATTTACAAAAAATATTTTGGGATTCATTGACAAATAAAATTAATTTTTTAAAAATGTGACCGTAGATGCAAATTTAATTTTAAAAAAAGATTACGATAAAAAAAAATGTCGTTAAACAAATAAAGAGGAGATAAATTACGTTAAAAAATTACTTTAAGATTATTATATTTTACAAGTAAATAGGGTAAATTCAATACTAACTCTAAAAATAAGTAGCTTAATCACTACCTAACTTACAATAAATATACAAATTATTATTTTTTTCAGTAGAATGAGAAATTAAAATAATTTAATTTGCTGAATCAGCAACCTCTGATTTTTTAATACCATAGAAGGCTCTCTTTTCTTCTGCTGTCTGGAATCTACCTTTACCAATCTTAGAAGAAGTATCAACGAACTTAATAATGAGTTCTTCAGTAGCTTTCTTGGTTTTATAAAGAGATTTCCTAAGGGTTACAACACGCTTACGTGGTCCAATAACAGCACCTTTAACCATAACATAATCATTCTTAATAGATCCATAATGTGGTATTCCTCCAAGTGGTGTAATTGGTTTTTCAGTAAGATCAAATTCAGTTTTAATAAGTTCATTGCCATTTCCAATCATGTAAACTTTCTTATTGGTTTCTGTTCTACGGTGGAATCCCATTTGACCAGCTCTAGCCACAGTGGTCATAACTCTACTTGGATGCCAGGCACCAATACAAGCAACCTTTCTTATACCTTTACGAGATTTTCTTGGTTGAATAGTTACTCCAAACCTTTTGACTACACCTTGAAAACCCTTTCCTTTTGTTACTCCAATAGTGTCAAGATTCTCATTTACTTCAAAAACTTCATCAATAGTAACTTCTTTCTCAAATTTATCGAGAGCCCAGTCGACCTTCTCGTTAATTGTTCCTCCGTTAACTTGGATTTCAGAAATATGAGATTTCTTCAAATGTAAAGCAGGGATTTTAGTAGGTTGGGTATGAGCAAGAATTCTAACAACAGAAGCTCTCTTTCTAATTTCTTCAAGATCTTTCTCAGCTTTCTCCTTGTTGTATTCCTTAATATTAGCAGATAATTGTTCCCAACGCTTTCCAAATTCTCTTCTACGAACAGATTCATCGATATGAGGAGCAAGAACAGTGGCTATTCTATTAAGACCTTTACCTGTAATTTCATAACCTGTTACACCATAAATGACCATTGGTGGTGTCTCAATAAGAGTAACTGCATCCATAATCTCTTTAGAAAGTTGTTTATTCTTGGTTTGAATAATCTTAGACCTAACAACGTGCGTCATTCCTGCCTTATATCCAATAAAAGCTGTAAGATGAATCTTTTCTTCTTTAACATCCTTTGGGAAAGCTCTAATAGATGGTTTAATAGTCTTTGATCTCTTTCTTGGTCCAAAAGCTAATGATCCATGTCTTGGTGCATTGAATTTTCTACAACTCATTTGGGGGTAAAAAATTTTAAAATTTAAAGAAAAAAAAAATAACGGTCAAAAAAATTTTAAAGAGAAGAGAAAATTATTTTTATTACAAACTATAAAACAAAATAATAAACTAAAACTAATCATTTAATCCTTTTTCTTTCTCCAATTCATAGCACAAGTATCTCCATATTTTATCACATGTTCCATTGCATCGACAATTCTTAAAATTTCATCGACACACCTGCCAATTTTATCGTGATGAAGGCAGTAGTAGTACATATTAAGTTCCTTGTCTAAAATCACAGTAGCTCTTTTCGTAATATCAAATTCTTCATCATAAAGACCAATTGAATCACTTAATCTTGCTCCAGTGTCTGAAACTAAAGGAAATTTACATCCTTCAATTCCATTCTTGTCTCTTGGAGTAGAAGCCCAAGCCTTGTGAGAATAAACTGAATCTTTTGATATAAAAAGAATTATAGAATCTTTCTTTTCAAATTCAAGATAAACATCACTGATAGCATTAATTTCTGTTGGGCATACAAAAGTGAAATCTAAAGGATAAAAAATCAGTACTACGTTTTTTTTGCCTTTAAAATCGCTTAATTTGATTTTTTTGATTTCGCCATCAATAAAGGCGGGCATTTCAAGATCTTTTGAAATTTGAGGGAAGTACATTTTTGGGGGTAAACCCAGTAAATATTTAAAAACTAACAAAGAAAAATGATATGTCAAATTATAAATTTTAAAGAAACGTATGATCGAAAAGATAATTTATTAATACGTACTAAGCAAATTTATTTATTAAAATATATATTTGATTAATTTAAAACAGTTTTTGCGGTTTATTTTTTGCTCATAATCATGTAAATTAAATCTTAAACTTGTCTTAAATCTGTATCAGAAATGTTTTAAATTTTCTTAACTTAAAATTAATGAATAGGTGAAGATTAAATGCTGTTTGTAGTTCTTATCTTTATTCTGAAAATTATTAATTGTTCGAATTCATTAGAATCATCTAAACAAGAAGACGAAATTATAACTAACCAACAAGATGGCAATGTTGAAAATGTGATAGTAAAAGTAATAACGACTACTACTATAATAGAAAAAGAAGAAGAAATAAAAACAGAATGCTCTGATAAAATAAATATACCCAATCAAAATATAAATGAGAAGAACGATAAAGACATTGAAGTTAATCCATGTGTTGACAAACCTCAACCAACTGAATTTAATCAGCCTACTAAACAACCTCCTCAGCAAATAGTTGTTGTAGAACCGAAAACAGATAATAAAAAGTGTTTTATTGTAAAAGCTACAACAGATTCCTCATCGATAAAAACGCTTTTAGAATCTAAAAATGTTCTTACAAGACATTCATATACTAGAAATTTAAATGCATTTTCTTTTTGTGTCGATGACAGTTCGATTGTTGATGAATTAAGAAATGAAATCAAAGAAGGAATGATAGTAGAAGACAATATATACACAACTTCTGCTACGCAATATCCGATTTCTAGGCATTTATTCTTAATTAATAATTATTTAAATACTATTTTTAATAATTATTTCTATGATAATATTCTGTTTAGGCTATTATTTATCGATAAACTTTTTAGATATCTTTTTGGATCCTACAGTTATAATTACACAGGAAAAGGAACACGTTTATATCTGCTTGATACAACTGTAGATGCAAAAGAAAACGTGTTTAATATAAGTAACAAAACGAAATCCTGTAATAATCATGGGAATACAATTGTTAGTTTAATTAAAAATTCTGAAAAAGGCTACTCTAGAGATGCTGAAGTTTTCGTTTTAGATGGCGTGGATTGCAATGGAAGAATAAGATTATCAGAAATACTAAAACAATTAGAGCAAATAAGTATTGATGGACGACCAACCGTTCTATTATTTGGTGTTTCTGGACCTTATTCTGTAATTCTAAATGAAGTTGTAGATAGGTTAAGTTCTAAAGGAATCATTGTGATTTCTCCTGCTGGAAATAAACATGACAACAGTTGTTATTACTCACCAGGATCAGCCAAGTCTTCTCTTACTATTGGTTCTCTAAATAAATACGCCAATATTTCACAATTTTCGAATTATGGAAGTTGTGTGAGATTATTTGCACTAGGTGAAGAGTTAAATTATAAAAATACGATCAAAGGTTCAAGTTTCTCAGCAGCAAATGTTGCGAGTGCTATTCTTATGTTCTTAGAAAAACATCCAAAATCAACATTCTCAGAAGTATGGCGATTTTTAGATAATAACTCACATTTCAAGAATAATACTCATCTTGTATTTAGAATTCCTTCTAAAAATAATAGTCGTACTTCCTCAACAAATTTTTACTCAATTTATATTAATTATGTTGTGCCTCTTATCACTTTGATAGTAATAATACTAATAATTTATTGGATTTGCAAAATGATAAGAAATAAAAACAGACGAAAACGTGAAAAAAGTCTTAAAAATAATAGAGAATACATTTTAGAGCCTAATTTAAGGCATTGTAATGATAAAGACTTAAGTACAATACATGTAAATTAACTACCTTAATTTTTTATTGGAATTGAGGCACACTAATATCTTTCGTCTCTTTCAAGTGAAAAACAGTGTAAAGGGACACAGATAACATTGAAGCTGAAAAGAAGTACCACAAATAATCCCCAAAAGCTTCATAAATAAGGCCTGCGCAAATTGCTAATACATAACCAGACAACCAGTTTACAGTAATACCAATCATATTTCCAGTTTTAAAACAGTCTTTTGGAAAGATTTCAGTCGGAAGAATCCAAGGAACACTAGATACGCCTAAATTGTAAGAAATAACAAAAAAATACACTAAAACCTTATACCAATCAACACAACCCATTAAAACAGTAACGACTAATAAAAAACTACAACTAATGAACATCATTGTCTTTCTTCCAACTTTATCAAGAAGAAAACTGCTAACCAAACCAACTGGTATTGCGCATGCCATACTAGTAATATAAATAACTGAGTAGTTGGGCAGGTGGCCCATTACTTTTGCCGAAAACATAGCCACGAAATCTGTTCCACTTAGATGTTGAGCTAAATGAAATAGAGTACAAGTTAAAAGAGACTTCCTTGCTTCTTTCATTCTAAACATAGGAAATACGCCAACATGTTCGATAAGTTCCTCTTGTTCTTTCTCCTTGTCTTTCATGAAGAATATCAAAAGTGCATTTAATAAAAAATAAAATGAAGCAATATACATTGGAATGTGCCACTTATCAAGATCGTTCATTGTTCCAAATAATCCTCCGACCATAATCCCAAGAGAAATACCTATAGCATGGATACTAGGAATGAACCCACTTAATTTTTTTGGTGCGTTATCTTTTAAAAAATCCGGAACTACTGCGCAAACTATACCCGAGGCTATTCCTATAATTATTCTTGTAATTGCAACTGTTATGATACGCGGAATCATATATTGCAAAGAGTAGGCAAGGCAATTTGCAAAAGAAGAAAACATCAATAAATGCTTACGTTTAATTCTAGGAAACGCTCTTACTAAGAAATTGGCTATTAATCCACCAAGAAAGATATTACTTATGGCAAATGTAGTTAAAAAATTAAAAACATTTTGATCAAGTCCATCATTTTCAGGAGACATCACATTTCTCATGATGTCATAAGAAGACAAACCATAGCCAAAAGAGATTGAGGATAAAGCTAGAACAAAGATGTTGTAAACTTTGTGATATTTCATGAATTTAGCAAAAAAAGTAGTCTCTTGTTTTGCATGTACAACTTCTTCTGAACTTTGGGATTTAAAGCTAATCATACTTAAACTTTCTCCTATATCTGCTGTATCGTTTGCAGTTACTTTTTCGGTAAATCCGCCTTCTTCATTTTCTTCTAAAGCTGTTAGTGTACCTTCGTTCATTAAGGATTAAAGATTTTTTTTTAAATAATAAAATTTTTAATTAACCGAACAAAAAAATAAAATAGAACAAAAAAGGTCAATTTAATTTCTAAAAAGCAAAATTTAAAATTCTCTTTTTAGCAATATTCTTAATAATTATTTATAGTGGTATTTACTTTAACTTTGAAATTGATGACGTAGACATGACGGATCGCTTTTTTGAAAAATTATATTTAAAATTTCAATTATGGATTATATAAAATTGTATTTGTTATTGTTTGGAAGTTTAACTTTTGCAAATCATTTTTTAAACTTTTTGTAAAAGAATAATTAATTTTTCTTTTGTTTACTTTAATTTATCAATTGCAATATCGACATTCATAAGCAAAAGTTTTTTTAACGAAGAATTGTCATCTATTTATTAAAGAATTCACTTGAGATCATCTTCCCAATAAATATCAAAAAATGCTGGTATCGTTAAACTTAATAATTTTTTTTGACATTAATGAAGTTTTGTTGCAAAACACATAATTTAAATGCTTAATCTTGATTGTTGGATCAGGAATATTCATCAACCTTAAACCCTCGATTTGATTTATCAACCGCGTGTTTGTAATTATGAACCGAAAAAAATAATATTGATATTAGATAACAGATCGATTGTAATTACATTTTTATCGATATTTTGAAACAGTTTTTATAATCTTTATTTTACTAGTAAAGTAATACTCACAAATTCAATTTATTGACAGCACATTAAAAATATTAATTTTTCATTTCCCTTTACATGGAAAAAAATTTTAAACACTTTGTTTACGATTCATTTCTAAATGAAGAAGATTATGATAAGATTCGACAAATCCATGGAAATCCGGAATATTTTTTGAAATATACGGACTTGTATAAGTTTCTACAGACCGAGGAAATGGCTAAATGTAAGGAATTGGACTTTTTTATTAATAATTTAGAAAAAATATTTAACCAATTTTTTGATACAACAGATTTTTTTTACACAATATTTGCTTCATATTATAGAAAAGGAGACTATTTATTGTGCCACGACGACAGAGTCGATAATAGGAAGTATGCTTTTACTTATTATTTAGAAGATTATCCTTCTGGTTCTCTCATTTTGTATAATAATTCTTGCGATAAAGAAATCAAGAGATTAGAAGTAAAAAAGAATAGACTGGTCATTTTTGAAGTTTCAGATATTTCTTGGCATGAGGTTGGTTATTGCAAATCAAATGGCAGAAGAGCTTTTACAGGATGGATTAATCATAAATCTATTATACACACGTCAAATATTTCCAGTACATCGAGTTTAACCTCTAAAATTCCTGATAATATTGGTTATATTGATTTTGTGTTGTCATTTGACGAGTCATCTATTCTTCAGTTTCCTGGTCTTGAATATGATTTTTCTCACTCTTGTAAACGAGAATCTGGTCCTTTTTACATGAGAAAAGTCTGTGAATTAGAATTAGTACAACCGATCGGTCTAATTATAGATGATTATACTATGATTTACTTCCAAGCTTATGAATTTAAAGACTTTAATTATATTTTACTAAATGATTACACAAATACAATTGCAACAGATAATATAATTGATATTTTAATCTTAGAATGTGGAGAATGTGATGACGACTGTTTCAAATTCTTGGATGAAGATGGTAATCCACGATTTGCACTTCCTTTACTCAATAAAGTCCTTTACGCTATCAAAAGAAATAAAATGAAATATTTTATAGAGAACGCTGCCAAAAAGAATTTTAAGATGGTTCATATGATTTATGAGAAAAACAAACAATAAATGTCTTAACAAACGCCTTTATATCTATAAAAAATTATTTAAAAATGTCATAAATGACTGACACAACTAAATTATAAAACAAGTTGCTCTTAACATTTATTTACAAGGGTTAACAGAAAACAAATTTTTATAAAAAGATTTATAAATAAACCAAACACCACAACAACAATCAACTTCCCAATCTATTTTCTAAACAGCACAGAAATAAGATGCTTGGATATTAGCAGATCTAAATATGAGATTTATTGGACAACCTTCATTTTCCCAACACAGAATCGCCTCGTTAAACATTTTGCAAGAACCTAAAATCATTCTAAATATTGTTGGGCATAATTCAAAAGACACATTGTTAAAATTATTACATTTAAATTTAATAGTATTTTCTCCATTTTGAATATAAGCAAATTCTTCATCGAAAACAAATTTCGAATCACCATTTTTCACTTGTTTCAGAACTTCGAGAAATAAATTTATATCAACATTGGTCACTTTTAAAGGTGTGAAATTAATTGTAAAAATATTCGTTTTATGTGCAAAAAATCTATGACGATAAACATAATCCTCGAATTCATAATCGAAAACTAACATATTGTCGTATGTAAAGACTTTTAGAACTTTCATTTTGTTCATATAAAATTTTGGTTTATTAATGACCACCAATTTATTTTTTAAACTGACTGAAATAAAAAAATCATTATCAAGACTGATGTTACAGCATTTTGTTTTATCATCTGATACCATTTGTAAGAGAAGTTTATTGTTTGAATCTATAATTAACTCGTTAGATTTAATTGAATTCATAAGCTTGTCAAGCAACAAAGCATTTTTTGGCGAAATTATACAATCCATGAAGGGTACAAAGATAATCAATATAAAAGAAAAATCAGTCAAAAAATATATGATAATGTCTTGAGACGTAGTATAGATGCATTTTAACGGGATTTTAAAAGGTAGTGATTAAATTTAATACAGATTTTTAAATCATTTTTTTTAATTGGTCGATGTTAATTTTTATTCATTGATTTATTACAAAACCTTTTGTGTCATCTTCTTATACAAAACCGAAGAGTATAACTCTATTACGTAAATGTCACATTAAACCAATTAATCAACTTGATAACGACGAAATGCTCCTTTTCTCCTTTTCAATCTGAAGTTGGCCAATCGATTTTAATAGAAAAGTATTTAAGTAGAAAAAACGCAATGCCATTATGGACGAGAATGAAAATGTGGAATATTCAAGAGAAATCGATGATAATTGCACCTCGATTTTAATCAGTGAAATGAAAAATAAACTTGATAAATTAAAAAACAAGTATAAAGATCCCAAGGAATTAGATGAATTTTATAAAATCTACACCAGATATCTAAGAACTAAACAGAATAAAATTAAATGGGAAAACATTGGGACACCCAAAGATAGACTCGTTAATTACAATGATATAGATCATCATACGGCCAATGCCCATAATCTTTTAAATAAATTAGCTGTATTGAAATTAAATGGAGGCCTTGGCACCACGATGGGATGTGTAGGCCCAAAAAGTGCGATATCAGTACGTGATGGTAAGAACTTTATTGATTTAGTGGCTAAGCAACTTAAATTTATCAAGAAAGGATATAATGTGGAAGTGCCATTGGTTTTAATGAATTCATTTAATACGGAAAGCATGACTTCTAACTTAATATTTAGGCATGAAAACATTTTGACATTCAATCAAAGCAAATACCCAAGAATATCTACTGATACACTACTACCTCTTTCTGATACAGAAGCGCCTTGTTCTTACTATCCTCCAGGACATGGTGACGTTTTTTATTCACTTCAACAGAGCGGTATGTTAGACAAATTATTAAATGAAGGCAAAGAGTATCTCTTCGTTTCGAATATTGACAATTTAGCTGCGACAATAGATTTAAAATTACTTGAGTATTTTCATGAACAACAACTCGAATTTCTTATGGAAGTGACTGACAAAACCAGGGCGGATATCAAAGGTGGGACATTAATAGAATATGAGGGATCCTTAAGACTGTTAGAGATAGCTCAAGTTCCTTCAAGCAAAAAATCCGAATTTACGAGCGTTAGAAAATTTAAAATATTTAACACTAATTCTGCTTGGATCAACTTAAGAGCTCTTAAAGAGAAACTTTTCTATGGTACATTCGATTTAGACATAATTGAAAATAAGAAGACAGTTAAAGACGAGAGTGTGATCCAACTTGAAACGGCAATAGGTTCTGCTATACGATTCTTTGATAAATCTTGTGGTGTCGTAGTACCAAGATCGAGATTCCTTCCGGTCAAATCGTGTTCAGATTTATTCTTAGTTGAATCTAATCTATTTGTTGAAAAAAATGGTGCACTTTTATTGAACCCACAACGGGTACCAGCAACAGTTCCTACGATAAAATTACTCGGATCGAATTTTAAAAAGATTGATAGCTACGAAAAGAGTTTTAAGGGCATTCCCGATTTACTGGAGTTAGATAATTTGACAGTTAGCGGAAATGTGACTTTTGGTAAAAATGTGACTTTTAAAGGAACAGTTATAATCATTGCAGACGAGAATAGCACTATTAATATACCGGATGGGTCAATTTTAGAAGACAACATACTCTATGGAAATTTACCTATAATAGATCATTAAAGAATAAATTTTAAAGTTTAATATCAGCATAAATTTTTTATTATTTTCTAATTTGTACATTTTTAATATTTTAAAATTTAATTATATGTCCAATAATAGTTCTTTAAATAAAAACAACATAATCTTTGAGCCAGCATATTACTTAAAATCAAAACAGACATCAAAAACACCAATAATACTTTTTGATTAAATTTGATTAAACATTTGTTTTGTTTATTTTTAATGACAAATTAAAAAATCTAGAACACAATAACGAAATTAATTATGTTTCTTTCAAGTTTAATTGGTAAATAAACCCACAAATAATACTATTTTAACTGACAAATGATTTTTTAATTTTGGTGCTTTTTGATTGTTGAAAAATTATTCTTCTAGAATGTATAAATTTTCCCCTTAATGAAAATTTACGAAAAAAACTTAATTTCAAAATATCGGCTTTTTTTCAATTTTATGAAAGAATATCCGATATTTAAGACTCTTATAATTATAACACCATTGTTTTTTTCATTAATCGTTGTTGGCGAGATAAACATAATTCTTACTTATGTCGAAATACTGAGAGGAGTCGGAAATCAAGAAGGAATTAGTGAAGCTGACAGGTCTATATTTTCAAGACAGGCACTATATTATTTGTTTTACAGTACCTCGTCCTACTTAACTTTACAGTTGATAAGCAGTGCATTTATTTATTACAATATGAAACTATACAGAACTCTTATCATTTATTATCTTATTAAGACAATGAATATAGACAAACATACATACAATAGGATGAGTTCAGGTCAGATTAAAGATGTAATATATCGAAGAGCAAATAACATATATAGAATAGTCGAATCTGTTTTTGAGAAGGGTATGTATCATGGCATATTTGTTCTATACAGTTCATATATCGTTTTCTCAAAATTTGGTCTCGTAATGTTCTTGTATACGATATTTACTTTGGTTCTCTTTGTGGCAGTTACGTCTTTTTTGATTAAAAGGAGAAATATGGTGAAGATTAGATACAATGCAGCACATGCAAAAGTTTCAGCAGATAGATATAACATTCTCACTAACTTTGATATTATTAAATCATACAATAGAGAAGTTGAAGATGTGAATACAATGGACAAAAATTTGTTACAAATGACCTATTACGGAAACAGATCTAATTTCTTATCCGCAATATCAGCGTACTCTAGTCGAATTGTCATGGTTTTACCATCTGGTATACTTTACTATATAATTATGAAATACAATATTATCTCTACTGTGTCTACTGGTGAAGAATTTGTGGCATACAATGGAATTTTTTGTATGTTGAAAGCTAAATTGAACAGTCTTAGAGTAGATTTAGTTAGGATTGGACAATATTCAGTGGATTTGGATTCTAGTGATTATGATAAATTCCTTCGTGATATAGATAACACTCTTCTATATTACAATTACACAGACAATAAAATAAACAATAGAGATTCTTTTTTAAACATTAAATGTTTGGAACACGAAACAGATCAACTTGTTATGTTTAACGATAATAAAGTGAGAATAGGCTTTGATATAAATAAAAATGTGCCATTAACTTCGAGTAGATGCATTTCCGAAAAAACTGTTGTTATTGATGATTTTGATAAAAGTGAAAATTTGGAAACATCTCTTGACCCTGAAAAGGCTTTCGTTTTTAATGATAAAATTATTTTTAGAAATTTGTTGGTAAAAGCAAACCATAAAGTACTTTTTAGTGAGGCAAATTTTACAATAAATAGAGGAGAGAAGATAGCATTGGTCGGTAAGAATGGCACAGGAAAATCTACACTTTTAGACATAATTTTAAGATTTAAAGAATATGAAGGGGTTATATTGGTCGATGGTCGGAATATGAAAAGTATTTATAAATTTGACCAAAGATCAAAAATTTCTTATGTTCCTCAAAAACCTGGTATAATTAGTGGATCTGTTTTAGACAATCTTAGATATCACGATTATTCAGTACCACAAAATATTATAGAAGAAACATGTGCAAAATATGGATATCATGAATTGCTTAGCAATTTACCCAACGGTTATGACACTGACGTAGGAGAAAATGGGAAATTCTTGAGTGGCGGACAACAACAAAAGATTTCATTTATGAGAGGACTTATAAAAGATGGCGATATTTTTATTATGGATGAACCTACAGCTAATTTAGACCCTCAATCGGAAATACAAGTCATTTCTCAAATTTTTAAATTAATGAGTTCTAAAACAGTCATAACTATAATACATAAACACTCGTTGTTGAGTGACTTTGATAAGATTTTAGGGATTTATAATGGTAAAATACATGTTTTTACGGATTATGATGAATTCATGAAGTATTCGCATTTATTTTGAATAAACAGCACATTTATAGTTATTCATTTCTTAATATTTTAATTTCTTATTTGCTTAAATCACCACGTTCTTAATCATTTTTTTTGCTCATAAGCAAATTTTTATCTTAAAACGTAAAATTGATTATCAAATTTAGGTTAACACTGCTATTTAAATTCTGTAAAATGTTGTTCTTCAATTGTGTAATATTTAATATCTTTATATTATGTAGCACAACTTTAAATCCAACTTTGAAATGGTCGTATACAAAAGGCTCTTCGATTTACGCCTAATTATACAAAGTTATTGATTTGTAAACTTTGAATTTTTTTTAACTAATCGATTTTCTTTATTAGCTTGGTATTAATTTTGGTGTCTGACCAATAAGTGCCCGCATTGAAAATTTTTAAATCACCCCCCTTACAAAAAACATGCCAAGAATATCAAGGACAAAAATTGTTGAGTCCGAGGAAATTTACACTGTCAAAACATTTCAAGACATTAAATTTGATGATATCTTCTTCAGAGACACATTTAACAATCCCGAGTCTGCGTGCATATTCCTGGCGCGCAGCTCATTAATAAAAAATACCATGCTTTGCTCGACCTGTGAGTCCAATAGACCAATGAGATTGGTAAAAAGGGAGAAGAGAGCTGATAAGTTTATTTGGAACAGTACAAAACCATGCTCAGCTTCCAAATCTATCAGAACAGACTCCGTCTTCGAACATTCTAGGCTGTGCTTCTGGCCGATTATTAAATTAATCAGCAAGTACGTCAAACGGAAACCCTTCCTCGAGATTGCTGATGGTCTTAAAATTGACAGAAAAATTGCTAGTGCCTACGGTTTTTTGTGTCGTGATCGCATAATCGAGGAAGTGATTAGTAATAGTCAGAGGTTGGGAGGTTGTGATGAGTTCGGCATCCCAAAAGTTGTGAAAATTGACGAGAGTCTATTCTTCCGTGCCAAGTACAATCGAGGTAATCATACTACTGGCCAGTGACATGTACGAGGAGTAGAAAGAGGCTCTAAAAAAGTCTTTCTCGTTCCTGTATCAAGTAGAAATACTGCTACTTTACTTTAGGTAATACGGGACAATGTATTGCCTGACACGATTGTGATCACGGATGAATGGAGAGCATATAGCTCTACATTACTTCAAATCACAGATTTTGAGCATATAACTGTGAATTATTCTCTCAACTTTGTGGAGCCGAATGATCCAGATGTTCACACTCAGAAGATTGAAGGTTTTTGGTCTTTATTCAAAAAAGAAGCGCGTTCAAGACAAGGAATTAGGCAAGAAGAACATTACAAGTATTTGTTACAGTTTATATGGACGCATCAATTTCCCAAAGACAAGCGTATGAATTATATTTTACTACTTTTTAGAATAAATAATTAATGTCATTTTTATATACTTTTTTTCTTTTTTCTAATTTTTTCTCCTTTTTTTTAATGCGGGCACTTATTGGTCAGACACTACGTATCATCCTCAAACCGCACATATTTGCACCTAGAAAGTTGAATGTAGAAATTCGAACTCTGATAATAAATTATATTAGCGTTATAATCAACTTAACGCTCTTTAATCATGTACATGCATTATTACAGAGAAGAAATGTAAGTCATGACAGCATTTATCTCTTACAGTTAGAACGGTACTTAGTAACATCATTTTTAAACTAGATATAAAAAAAAGTTTTGTTAACTTTTCATTAAACAACTTGCAGCTATGATAACAATATGAAGTATTTTAGTATATTTGCAATAAAATGTTCCAATGATGATTTATTCGGATACGTAGCTGAGATTATTTTAAGATTACAAGTAAAATCTCTGAATGAAATTGGAAATTCTTATGCAACAATATTTTCGAGGCTTCCAGATGAACATTTAGAATTATTGATTATGTTAAGGAATATGCTCAAGCAATCCTTAGAAAATAATTCAAAGATTTATTTCAGCACGAAGCTGTCAAGTAGATCTATTGATGCCTTAGTAACGAATTGTCTCCTTTTATAATTGTTGAAATTATGTAATAAATGGAACTTACTACACCTTGCAAGTTTAAAAAATTATTTGAGTATCTTTTGAAAGGTTTATAAAAGTTAACTAAATATTAGGCATTAAATTGATTGACGAAAACATTGGCTTAGGAGCAATAAAAATTTTATTATGGCAAAAGTCTTTAAAATTTTGTTTAAACTATTTAAGTAATTCTTTTCTAATTATAAACAGATCGGATATAACGCTGCTAATTACTCTTCAATTTAGGTTTAAAAAACTTTTTAAAGACATCCCTTAGATTTTTATCATTACTTTTGTCTAATCTAAAATGGCTAACTATGCTTTATTCAACGTACAAACGTAATAAAGAAAATTTTCACTTCGTTTTTTTTCAATAACCCATATTTAATGTTTGTGGCTAATGACTCCAGCACAATAGTCGTCGACATCGGCACAATAACTTTTAAGGTTGGATACTCGGATAACGTCACTCCTACTCGTTTTGGTTCATCTGCTATTATCAAAAATAAATACACTTCTCCTGTTCAAAATAGCACAATTGTTGATCTTCCGAGTTATTTAAATATTTTAAAAGACAACATTCCAGAAGACACTTCGTATCTGTTTGTGGCTGAAAACACTTTTGAGCCCTTGGAGACAAGAAATCAAATTTTAAAATTTGTTATGGAAGAAAATCTTTGTAATTCGGTATTGTTTATGAAAAGTGGATTGCTTGATGCTTTTTCTTATGGAAGACATAACGCTCTAGTTTTGTCCATTAATGGTGGATCTATACAAATCTGTACTGTTATAGACGGAATTATCACAAACAAAAAAATGGTGAATGTTGGGTGCTTGTCTTTAACCAAAAAATTTGTACGTACACCTGAAGAATCAACAGTTTTTATGGACTTAGAGTACGGAAGAATGGCCAAAGAAGAGTTTTACGCAGATTTTAAAATTTTTAAAACTTCTCGTTTGCGTGAAGGAGACTCGTCACTTGAAGAAATTTTTAAAACTTCGCATTCTGAACTTCTAAAAGATCTAGAGATGGTTAAGGATGTTGTAAATCTTCTTACTGAGGACAAGAAAGATTTACTACTTAGTAATGTTGTCATTGCTGGATCTGGTTCTTGTATTCCATTCATAGGATTTGAGGTTGAGAAGATCTTAAATAACTTGTTTAAAAATTATAAGACTCGAATTTACTTGAGGAAGAGTAGATTTCACACTTTTTCTGGTGGTGTTGTGTATTCTAATATTGGAACTTCTAAATTATTTCATATTAGCAAATTGGATTACCAGGAGTTTGGTCTTTCTGTTCTTGATAGAAAAAATTATGCCTGGACATTGCAATTTTAGATGAATAAAATCAACATTATGTAACAGTAATTAAAATAAGAATATAACCATGCAAACTACTACAGTACAATTGTTTTAACTAATCCTATTTATTAAAGATTTTTTTTCGTAATAAGATACCTTTGATACTCTTTAATTCCGAAAACAAGTGTTAAGAACAAACCAAATACTAATACTAAGTAAGATGTAGTACTTATTTTTGTACCATGATCAACTTCTCTTATGTAGTGAAGAAGATCCTTAATGTTTTTATCAACTTGTTGGATTCTGAGTTCGATGTCATTAATTTTGCTCGAAATTGTCTGTCTAAAGCTCTCACTGTTGGTCTCATCAATTTTGTCAATTATTTCTTTGGCTTTTGTTGTGATCAAGGGTGCCTCAACATTTCCTAAGACCCCTTTTGCGTACTGAATAAAGTGAGTAAACTGAGCTATGAATATTCTGAGTTCTTTGTTTGGGTGGTGGATTTCGTGTTCGTAAATAGGAAGAGATGCCTTGTGTATCGCATGAACCCTCTCAGCATCATATTCCTCACTTTCTGTTCTCTTGTAAAGTTGGGCTCGTTTCAGAATGAAAGCTTTCTCTGCTGATGTATTCGAGTAGAACGAAGTAATGGAAAATCGTTTGTCGACTCCTAAATTCTTAAAAGGATGATCATCAATATATCTGAAACTATCATAAAGTAATTTATCATGATTGTACAACTCAACTTTGAAATTCTTGTTTGTAAGAATCACTTTTACTGTTAGTTATTTGACCTCTTTCAGCCTTGATGGATCAAAAGAATCTCTGTGGATAGTATGATCTTCAAATTCATTTAGATTCTCTCCATTGTTCATTGCATACACTATTTCAGGCGACATTCCTTTGAACTCAATACCCGCCATTAGACCATCAAAATGCCCATCTCCTTCTCTGTACGTTCCCATGTCTTGGTCATACTTAGTGTACCACAAATAAACGCCTGCTTGTTCTGGGAAGTGTAAGTCAAAGTCAGAAATAGTGTATGTAAAACTCCACTCTTCGTAAGTATTATCTTGGAGGAACAACACTAAGCCGCCTTTATCATTTGACTGTCTTAGCCTCAGACCGTTATCAACTTTTGTTGCACCTAAAGCACCCACGTAATCATTAACTTTGCTTGGATCGTATAAGATAATATTCGATGGTTCTTCAGTTACACCTAAGTCTTTTTCTTGAACAATTGTTGTCTCACTTAACACATTTCCTAATAGAAGTAATCTTATTAAATATGTTACCAACATGTTTGTTTACTTTATTTTTCAAATTTACAGTTGAATCTGAAACAAAATAAACAAAAGATCTATAACCCCTTGATATTTGAACTAGAGTTAGTCATTGTTTTGTTGTTTCAGATACGAATAATTTATAAAACATTATTAATAGTTGTTGATCAGTTACTTGAATTGTTTGAAAAGTCTTAAAAAATAATTATGTAAACTACAATATGCAATCCGCAAATATGTAAGGAATTTGTTTAATTGTATTCTCGACATATGATGTACAATTTAATTTATTGTTTTAACAAATTTTATATCCATTTTTAAATGCATCAAACAAAATAAGTTTCTGTGACATTGAGCGAAGTATTGATTTTTTTAAATCAATTTGATCAAAATGAATAAACATAAACCACTCTGAAATTTCTAATCTGTTTATAACGCACAAAAAAATACTTATTGGTTCTTTATCATTTGTAAATAACGTTTTCGGTCTGTCATGTATTTTTTAACCTCTAGATTCATCACATTTGATATTATTTTTATCAATTATAGTAAGAATTTACATTTTAAAAAACACTGCATGTATTTGTTCTCTGATAAACAGTTTTATTAAAAAGTTGTTATGGCATCTGAGCAACAGCTGATGTAATAACAAACAATCGTTGATTGATTTGTCTAAAACAAAACGAGTTTGTAGTGTGCGACATATCAGACTAATTCAAAAGAATATAAGCATTGTTGAAAGTGGCTGTTCTTAGTGTATCTGATGTGAAACATTCGACATCACTAATATTAAACAAGATTGAGACACAATCACTAAGACGTTTCATATCAGCTCTTAAATCATTTAGGAGCATTCAAATAGAAAAAAATTATGAAAAGGAATAATAATGGTCGTAATGCAGATAAACATTTTACCTCAGATGTCCCAATAGATTTTTATAATGTACAAAAATACATTTACAGATTTAAAACTGTTTAATGATTTTTTATTATTTTGAGTTTCTTTTTTAGACATGTGGCATAATGAAAGAAAATGTAAATGACGACATTCTAAAATATGATTTGTATTCTTGTTACGAACAACTAAAGATTTAAATATGATACACGTAAGTTTTTAATTATATGGCTGCCTTTCATTTATTTTCTAATTAGATAATCTTTTTCTTAATCATTCTACGTATTTTTTAATTACTTTATATAACTTTTTCTTTATATATTTACAAAAAATATTTCTGTCTCAACATAAAATTTATTCGTATCAAATTCTCTTTCAATGTCACCATTTGTTTGTTCTTAAAAACTACCTTTCACATTTTTGTTTTATAAGTTACTGCAGGTATCAAAGTTTACATAAAAGATTACAAGTAAAATGTCATTGTTAATTTTTTCTCCTTTGGGCTAAAATGTATCAATTTATAAAATTTATTAAACAACAATATTAGACTTTATCTTATGATATCAATGAATCACAAATAACAAAAATAAATTTTCAATTCATTATAAAAGCTTAATTGAAAAAGACATAAAAGGCAAACGATTTAGTTGTTAAATTAATCTCAATAAATGCCATAATTGTTTTGCCGTAAAACGTATTTGTTAGCTACCAAAATTGGGTACAAACTTTTCTGAAACTTCTCTTAAAAGTATATATGTGTTACCTTAAGATTTATGTCTGAGGTAGTACAATATTCGTCTAATTTCGATAATTTATTTGATTTTTATTGACACCAAAGCATCTTTACGTTAGATAAATAATTTGCTGATTTTTTAGAAACAATAATCGTTTTTATAACTAATTAAAAAAATTTTATCTCTTAGATAAAAGATCTAACACTTACATATCATCATTATATGACTATGAAAAAAACATATTATTGAAAAGAAAAGTAATTTAAGAAAAATGATTTGTAATCTGTTGCTTTAAAATAATTAGTCGAGACAGAAGTAAAGTTGTTGTGACATAAAAAAGTCAAGTCTTTCTTGTAAAATATATAATTTTTTTTTCCGCAAGAAACTGAATACCAAATTTACTTCATATTATTTACGGACGTCAGAGAACTCTAGTTCCATGTCAATAATCAATCCGCACGCTACAAGCCACCAATGGGTCTTAATTACCACATTAAATTATAGCTATTCTTAAACAAAAGCATGGCATGCAGGGACATTATCAGAAGACATACATAGCAAGAACTCTTAGACAAAATGAAGGATCAAGGAAAAATTAGAAATTTAAGAGGTATTTCGAGAATGTTGAACTCAAAGAAAATTAAGTGTTTGTTTACACTCGACACAACTGACTGTACAAAATGAGAACATTGAAATGAGTTTTATAAGAAGATAAATGGATTTAAGAATCTTTTAGCATGTGTTTAATGTGCAATGTGTGTTGTACACACGTTATTAATACAATGGTTATGCGTTTAAACAATTTAAATCAGCAAATAAAAGTTTTTGGGTAGTTCGTGTTTTGACGCATAGATTTTAGACAATTGTGGAAAAAACAAGCCAAAGAGATTTATGATTAAGCAATATGAAAAAAACAGAATCTTATAAATATTTTTTTTACATGAAGGTGTTTTATGCATACTCAAAATTCGTACATAGAGTCTTTAAATTAGATGATAACCGGGCCACTGTTCGTATACTAAAGGGTATTAAAATATTTGTACAATCAGTATAATGCCTGCCCAATTGATTAATCATTTTTATCCAAAGATTATTACAAGAGTAATTTTATCATTATGAATGGTCCTGGTGCCTTTACTAAAATTACATATTTTATTCGACCAAAAAATCTGATCATTGTATGAATAGAGATTAATGAGTTTACCCTTTATCAATGCTATCTTTCATATTGATTAATGTAAAATTTTATTTTTCTTGTATTGAAATAGATACAGGACAGGATATTTTGTACAAATTGCTAAATGAAGGTATGATTAATGTACCTGATTTTTCTAATGAAACCAACTATATTTCCAATGATGAGCTCGAAGATTACTACAAATTCCTTGATAAAATAACCAATCCTGAAACTAATGATAGTTTAGATTTTAACATAAAAACTTCCAATCTAAAAATGACAAAAGATTTAGACGATTTTACCAAAGAATTGTATGATAATATACAAAACTATATACGGAAAAATGTAACTGAATCACATCATAAAACATATTTCCATAGATTAAATAAAATAAATGAATTGATAAAAACTATAGGTGAGTACAAAATAGATAAATAAGAAATATTTACACCGGATATAGATTATGATTACAGCGATATGCTTGATCATCTTAAAATTTGGTTTTTGAATTGTAAAAAAATCAATTACAAAACCGCTCTCAGATTCTCTTTAGAACTAGATAATAGGATAATTATAATAGAAAAAAATGATTTTGTAACTTACAATTTATTATGTAGTAAAATTGAAAGTAGACCATATGTTCATTTACGAGAATTCATGAAAATGTACAAATATGTCAAAATATTTCCAGAGTTATTAGTATTAGGATATGCAGCCACACAATTTCGTTCAAAAAAACTCACGATTTATTTTCATTTGATTGTATTATTCTTGAGGCAAAACGAACACAATTTACTTGAGAACAAAGTGATAGTAATGCTTTTACTAAAAACAGCGCTTTCCCATTCATCAAAACACAGATTAGATTTAATCTCTATATTTAAGTTTCAAAAATCAAATTCTTTAGAAATTTCTAAATTATATTTTTTTTGTTGTGAATTTAACAATAATCAAAGGAAAAAAATTAAAACTACATTGAACAATGCTATTTATCCTATTTATAACTTTTCGGAAGATCGAGTTCATTTCAATGTAGTTCTTAGATTATATCTTTTCCAGCACTTAATCTATATAAAATACATGAATGTTGAACATAATGAGTTTGAAGAATTCAAAAATTTTACAAAAAGTGTTTTATCAGAAAAACATGGCTGTGTTTGTAATCAATTTTTACGATTTATTGATATGATATAAAATTTAATATGAACTAAATGATTTGAGTAAGGCATGTATGTGATCATGATAAGGATAAGATTTCTAAAAAAGTTTACAGCAATGTTTAAACATTAAAATGTTAGATTATAATCAGTGTATTACTTTAAATTGTGTTTATATTATTTTTTTATGACAAGATTTGTCTTCTATTAGCAATATACAAGAAAATTGTGTGACTGTATTTGTTAGAAATTATTAAAAATATCTTGTCTTGTTGATCGACCATACACCTCATCAACATTTTGTACAATCAAAATATCTCTATAACAGAAACTAATTGATTTATGTTAATCAAAATTTTAAAACTGAATGTAAAAAAATTAGAAACCAAATCCCTCCTACAATATACTGTAATCTGTAAATGAGGCTCGAAACATATTCAAGACCACTTTATTTTCCTTGTAACTGGTGTTATAATAAAGACGTATTGTTATAGAAAAGTTCTATTAAAAGCGATTTTTTAATATTTTTAGCATCATCTGGAATTTTTAATATTTTTTGTAATTAATTGGTTCAATTAAATTAAATCAGAAAGTTTAACAATCAGATAATTGTATCTGTCATTTTGATGAATATTTGAATTGTAGCAAACAGCTAAAACTTTTTTAAAAAGCAATCTTGTAATTAGTAAATAATTTTAAAAGAACAAGAATGTAAAAACTTTAAATTTTATAGTTGTTTGCCAATATTCTAAAGACTTTTATAGAACGGTAATTTTACATGACTGATAGTTTCTTTATAAATTATATCTGATACTTTAGTGGGTTATGAGATTGAGAATTAAAACCATACAAAGTTTATAGGTTTAAATATAGTATTGACACAATTGTATATTTTAAAAATATTCTTTACCATAAACATCTTATAGCCGTGTTATTTCTTTTTAAAACAGTCAGAAACTTTTTTTTGATAAAACTATAGAATAGACACACAGGCGACACTGCATGTTAGAAATTTATATTCAAAGTATGCGTAATCGTTATAATAAGTGTAAATATAAATTATTTGTTGTAAATATTCATTCTTTTCGAAGCTTGCTTATCTGCAAACTGCATTTTAAAAAGACACAAGTAAGTAATACTTAAACGAGCCAAATTTTGAAATGCAATATAATCTAGGATTACCGTTATTATAAGTCTTCATCTTACTTTATTTTATTTTTATATAGATAATCATCAAATCGTTTTTAAAAAATGATTTTTTTAATCTTCGATCAAATTTATCAGAGTAAAGAAATGTTTACCCATGAAAATAACAAACTATATGATGACACTTTTTTTATATCTTTATGTAAGTCTAGAATCTAAAAGAAAGCTTGAAGAGATCGATTTAAATATTCATAAACATTATGATGTTCAAAATATGAACTACTCATCTCAAAACCTTACTTTTGACAGTTTACCTTCTTCTTATACCATAAACTACAGCTTGGACCAAACCAAATCACCAATAAAACATGATGAAAAACAAGATCCAATAAGTGTCAAATATTCTAGTTGTTGTGAGGCTTTAAAACATCAATTATGCAAATTTAATTATTTTGATAGAAGTTTTACAAACCTTGCTGTCTCCTCCTATGTTGATCAATTCGAGAAACCAATAACCACACTAAGTAAAATGAATCAAAACTTTATTGATCTTTTCGAACAGAATGACATTTCGGAAAATTTAAAAGAAGAGCTTAACAATTGGACACCGGTTTCAATGGACTTTAACAGTTTAAATGATTTGCTTAATGAACAACAACTCAATCCATCTATACAAAATCAAAATTGCGAAAGTGAAGAAAGCATTGAAATTTTAACAGATAAAGAATTTAATTGTGCGGAAAACGATTACAAAGTTAAACTTCAAAACGATTGCAGCAAAGATTCAACTGTTGTAAGATTTAATAATACAGTTAAATTCTCTAAATATGTAACTGAATCTAAATATGAAGTTTGTAATTCTGATTGTGTTAAAATGAATTTTAAATCCTATTTAAATAGATTTAAATCATTCATTGAGGTATATATCCACTACAAAATTCCAAATTCGTATTCTTCTAGTCATATTAGAAGAATGAAGATTTTAAAAGAGGCATGTGAAACATTTGATAAACACAAAATTAGTGAAATTCAATATTGGCGTATATTTGACCCTAAAAATGATGTCGATCTTATTTGCAAACTTCAAAACATGCTTTTAACATTTGATAAAGAAAGTAAATTCAACCAACAAACTGTCGATAGGTTTCTTGTTGAATTCGAACCAAAGATATTTTACAGTTCCTGTTTATGGGAAATTCGTTATGCGATAGAAAATCTTACACATAGCCAAAAAACGTTAATCTTTTATATAGAGGTAATGAAATTGTATAGATTTATTATCGACATCCCAGAACTACTGCCTGTTATAGGTTTTTTCCCTTATAAATCGTGTGGTAATGTTATTTCCCTTATACTTTTGTTAAACTTGATAGCAGAGAATATTGGAAATTTAAGAGATTGTAGAGTTTACGTCTTGTGTATAATTTATAAGATTTTTGAATGTTTTTATGACAACACGTTTGAGATCTTTTTAATTCCTGATTATGAACTGGTGTGTGAGAATGGTTCTTATGATTTATCTTTTTCTTATGGGAAATAAATGGAAAAAAGCGATACGATATAAAAAATAGAAACTTAATATCTTCCAAATGCATAGCCACAGATAAAATAATCATAAAGCTTGTATTTTATATATATCTGTACCAACATTTGATATTAATCAATCTTGTAAATGTTGACGATAAAGCGATTAAGTCATTTTTATCATTTGTAGATAAAGTAAAAATATCGGATGATTGTATTGGTTGTCTTTTTAAAGAGTTTCTAAGTATAGTTCAACAAATATATGCTTAATAATTCACAGATAATAGATGTTAAGATGTTCACTTCTCAGATAAAAAAATGACATAAATATTTAATCAAAAAAATAATATGGGTCACTGTTTATAAGAATATTTATGTCACAAATGTATTCAATAAACTTGTAACTATGAAATTTAGTGCAAAATGATTGGTGTTGATTGTGAAAAGAGGTTTTAAACATTGCAAAGTTACAATTTACTAAAAACAAAAAATACATAAATTGAAAAATATTATGGTGTACGTGGTAAAATTCCTTACTATTGGATATGATTACTCGAATGTCATATTCCATAGAGATATTGATTCATATTTATTGACTTAATATTCAACTGTTTGCCATAATTTGTTGTATGACGTTAAAATGAAATTATAAAAGCGGACATCTTTATCAAAAAATTGTGCTGGAAATAGAACATTTGCTAACTGTCTTGCTTCATAGACGCTGTCAGATAAAAATATACTGAAATAATAGGACATTGATTATTGGTGTTTCTGAATATAAAATGGGGTTTTAGTTATGATTTTTAACACTGAATCTTGGTCATAACTAGAGACTGGATAAAATGATATCATTTTTTTAACCTCCATTATTTTATGCCATGTAAAGTTGAGAATAATTTACTTTGTCAAAAATTTAATCTAAAAAACAAATATTATACCATTTTTGCAATCTTGTTTTAAATAAATTATGTTTTATTACAGTAAAACTCTTTTCTATTACAATACATACAAAGACATATAAAAAAATATATAGGCTTTGTTAATCTAATTAATTTTTCGTCAACAAAATAAGACTTCGAAATTGCATTGGACGCCTTAAAAGTTTCATGCCTTCGATTCCTGACTGATAAAAGCCTTTTAATACTTATTTTAATAAATGTTTTAAAGAGACTACATTGTTTTTTTTAAAAATAGTTAAAAGGTTTTTAGATTAAAAAAATTCTTTTGGGGCTATGTTTTCTATCCGCTCTTGTTTTCTGTGTTTAATATTTCAACTAATTCTAAACGTGTTTGTACAGACAACTATAGACATTATTTAAACCAAACTGTCGACGTCAGTCGGAACGTTACGTTGGTAGTGAAAGCATAAGTATATACCCGCGATCCCTCTTCTCAGATATTTACTTAAATACCATTAAAGGAGCTTCGGCACCAATCATATTAAAGATCACATATGATTACCATATGATTGGTCCCATCAGCGGGACGAATCATAACAGATGCCGCCTGGCGTCTGCACCAAACCATTCATTATTTTTTTCAATTTCTAATTATTACATATATGGTTGATGAAATTAGTATTTTTTGCAGAAATTTATAAATATGAAAATAAAGGTTTTTTATTTAAGTAAGACATCTAAAGTTTTTTGAATTTATCAAATAGATTTATTTAATATTTCTTATAGATGTGTATAAAATAAAATGTAATAAAAATATGCACTATTCACATCAAAATTATGGGAATTTTATAACGGGAAAAGACGATCTATAAGGGGTAGAACAAAACAGAATTCATAAGCAAAAACAAAGGAGAATTTTAAATCGTTTTTACACAAACTATTTGGCGGCATTTTTTACCTAAAAAATTATAATGTATGTTCTAATGTTGTTGGTCATTTATCAAATTTATTATGAAAATGAAAACGTCTTACGCTTGCATTGTTTGTCTTTTCTATAAATTCTAGGTTTGTAAATAATTTAATGGTAAAAATGTATCTTATAAGTTCGAATCTAGTGACATTGTAGTTAAGAATCAAAATTGTAGTCTTTACAATATTAACTTGATTTGGTTCCACTCTTTATATGATTTTACAAATTTAACAGCTATCTTTGAAGGATTATCTATCACTAAAATCAAAGTTTAGAAAAAGAAGGAATCAAGGAGATTTAAACACAGATTTCTCAATTCAAAACAGACAGTGACACTGAGATCGAAATAATATAAGTTACTAAACTTTTTGAAGTATCAAGCTATTTTTTTGTTAAAAAAATAATAATTTTGAAGAAAAGTTGGTTGCATGTGACAGCACGTCAAAAATTTATTGGATCAAAAAAAATGGGTATACACAAATTATTACATGGTATGCGTTAGTAACGATTATTAGACACAACAGTTCAATCAAGATATATTTCAAATACATAGTTTGCGTAAATAGAGATGGAGGATATTTTTCCATAGCTTTAAACTTATTTTAATGTTTAATACATTATAATACCGTGTGCACACAAACTGTCAAAAACATCAAAATAAATTAAAGTTATCACCAAGATTTTACAAGAAAGATATTTAAAAAGTCTGCGTTTTCGATTTGTGTATTTTTTTAATTTTTTAATGTTTAAACTTTGATCAATTTTTAGAAATAAGATTTAATTTGACAGTTAATCTACTATAAAAAAAAACTTAATTAAAACCCCATGAAAATTATTTTTAAAATGCTTACTTTTGTTACTATAATATCAATAACTCATTGCACAAATATTACGTCCGAGAATAACCTGGTAGTTGAAAAAGAAGTTGTAGATTCTGATTTACTTTCGTTTTCTTTTAAAAAAGTAGAATTTAATGATTTTGAATGCAATTTGAGTAATTCTACGCTTACTCATAGTTCTCTGTACAAGCCACCTTTTTATGAAAGTGAATCTGTGAGAAATTTTCTATCTACACTATGCTTGTTTTTCCAATATGGAGAAATTAAAAATAACATAAAATTTAGGAGAAATATAGCTTTGTTATATGTCATATACTTAGTGAAGAAGCATACTTTAAATGATAATTTGACTGAATTTAAGTTCGATCCACAAACCTTTAAAGATCGTATGTGTAGATTGGATGAGACCATTAAGAATATTTTAGAAGAGCAGGATATAAATAAACAGATTGTTACTGTTAAAGAACATGGGGATAGAATTATTATAACTCAAAAGTTAGTGTCAAAGAATTTACGTTTTAAAATAGTAGAAGATGAAATCAAAGAGTTTTCTAAAGAATATTTAGACAACGAGGTTTTAGTTGCCGGTTTTGAATATTTAACTAAAATATACGAGTTATATTTACAAGGCTTACTTGGAGATAATCTTAAGAAAGAGATTGATATAATAAATGAAAATTATATAAAAATGTCACAATGCAAGCTTGGTGCATATGCTTCTCAAAAACGATCATCAACTTCTGAGAAAGGCATTTATGATTTGCTTGCAAGATTTGATCAGGTCTTTAATTCGTCTTTACCTGAGTGTAATACATATGACTCTCATCCTTGTGTCTATGAATTGTCTGATGAAGAAATAGCTTATCTTAAAAAACAAGCCATTGAATTAGGATTGAAAAAATTATATAGTGGTGATGTACCAGAATATTGGTATGATCTGGTATTTAAAGTAAGATCTAAAATTATATGGTCGATCAAAGATTTAAATAGTGATTTTGATTTGTACACTGGATACCACCCTGAAAATGTTGAGATTATGCTACAAGTGAAAAGTATGCTCAAAGCTTATCTACAAAATCCGGAAAAAATATTTTTTTGTAATGAATTGTCAGAAGAATCCATCAATAATTCAGTTAAGATCTGTTTAGAATTGATTTTATAAAATAAAGTGGTCAATAAAATTTTAATACATGCATTAGACACAGACCTTGGCATATGCTAAACTTTGCAAATGTAGTAAGTTAATCTATAGGTTTTAGATTGTTTTTATTTTAAATAATTTAATTGTGTTTTTTTCTTGATTTGATATATTAAATTTAACCTACGGATTTAAATGTAAATTTTATCATCTAAGAACATCCCCATCATTAGATATCGTGATTTCAATTAAATCAAAGTTGTAAACAGTATTGTACTTGTAATTTATAAGAATTATAATAAGAGACTTTTGTTGACATTATAAACAGGGGCGGCCAAGCAGTTTGGCAGTAAACGTCATTTTCAAGTTTTAAAATTATAAAAACTGCCGCACTTTTACACGTTTTTCGCAAAAAATAATCTGACAAAAATAAGGGTATTCTTAGATGTATCTATTACCACAAAAAACTTTGGTAATATTCAGATTTATAGTCTATCGTTTTACATACATTTTTAATTTTTTAAAATGATTTGGAACACTTTAACATGTATAATAACCGATAAAATTTAACAAGATGGAGGCGATTGTTAAAATATTAGAAAGTATGAAAACTTAAGTAAATATAGTTTTACTTTACAAATGTCAATGGTCAAGTTGTGTAAATTAGTTTTTTTTCCATTACATGTGATTTATTTAAAGCTATAGATTTTACAAAAAAAACATAATTGAATTATTGTGAACAAAATATTTGATCTTTTTAACTGGAGTGTTGTATAATTTTTGAATGATTTTAACGAAAAGGTCTCATAAATTAATCAAGAGAGCCGCAATTTAGCCACCCATGTTATAAAAAGTCAAAAAACAGAGCAAATTTCAACTGTAACATTTATAACCCCTTATGAAATAAACTAGACATCTTGAAGAGTGTATAAAATACAATGGAACTTAAAATGGAGAAATTAAGAGTTAGATTATTAATCGCAATGATTGCTGATAACAATTGAGCAAAATATATAAAGATTATTTATTTTTTTAAAGCATTTAGAAATTTAAATGGCCAATTTTTTTGAGATCCAATTATTGTGTTCTATTTGATCAATAATTTAACAATTCGTTGCATAATTTCAAACCTACCGCTAAATTTTGAAGAAATGACTGCTTTTAATTTTCTAAATTATGAAAAGGCCATGATAATACTGTTTTTTAAGTAAATAGTTTAAAGCCCAAAAGATTTATTCCAGAGAGGTGATCAAACCAATTTCATTTTTGTGTTAAAACTATTAATTGTCACAGTTATCTCTTGGATACTGGGAAAGATATTTAGTCTAAAATGTATTGCTATCAGTTTTGTCTCTTTCTTTATTGCAATTGTTATAGTCTTATGAATCGCATAGATAAAACAGTATTTAAATTTGTCTTGCAATGCTCAACAACTGATTAACTTTTTCTTAAATCTTGTATAATGCTTGTTACGAAATAGATGAAAACGTAAAACAACTTTAAATTATTAAACGTTTAATCTGTGATAAAAAGATACTTCTTGATGAGTTTGTTATTAATGACTTTAATTGTTAAAATGACTCGAATTAAAATTTTATAAGTTTTACTATTTTTTGTTCATTTTACTTACACCTATATATACAACTGCATTATAACTACCGACTATTGAAATTTCCTTCCTGCAAATATGACACATCAAAGGTTCAGAATATTTTATGTAATAATTTTCTAAAAACTCATCTATTAGTTCAAACCCAAGCTGATGCCTACAACTTAATAAAATCAAACGAGTCTTTATTAGTTTGTTTTTAGTATCCTCTGATTTTAAAGTCGAATATTCGATTCCGTAGTTGACTAAAAGTCCGAATTTCGGGATTATTTTTCTCTTTGATAAATTTTGTATGCCTTATTAAAGAAATATTTTTTAATATCTTTCGTAGATAGTTTCTTTTCGGCAAACCATCTAATTTTGTATTCATTTCTTTTTTGTAAAACAATCTCATACATTGTACTTTTGCCTTTTACCTCAGAATAATAATGTAAAAATGTTACTAATATTTCAGCTGTTGTTTTATTGCACAAAAACACTTTATCAAAAAAATGATCCATATCAAATTGATTTGGCTTACTTTGAAGTATGCTACATTCCATAATATTATGTAACACAGTATCAGGACAAACAGAGACAGCTTTATCTCAGATATAAAAATGAGTCTTACTTTCAAAACATTTCTTGCTTTTAGTATATCCTTTGTAACTTGCGTGGACGAATGTTGGAGTAGCAGTATCTGGGAAAATCGAATCGACCATAGTTTTTGAAATATTTATAATTTCAGGATACGTATTAAAAAGACGTTAGACTTGTAAAGGATTTAAAATTCGGTCAATAGTGTTATCAACCCATCTGCAAAAACTCAATAGACGTTTTAATGTCTTGTATAAAATCTTTCAAAGTTATTTTAACAGAATTATAAACCATATCAAGCTCTTCAAAAATAATTTCTTTAAAAAAACTTGAATCAATTAAATTATGGCCAGTTATGTGTTGTCGATCATTTAGTTCGAGTATTCGTTTTATTGAGTTAATAACATTAGGCAATATGTAATATGGAAACTCTACATTTTCAGGCAATATATCTATCTTCGTTAACAAAGATTTTACATTAGAGTATTCATTAAAATTTATAACCGTAGTACATCACGAATTTTATTTAAAGTTTCATAAAATAGATCAGGAGCACACAATGTTTGTATGTTTCTAGCTCTCATCCAATTTTGTGTTACGTTCTTATTGTTAAATGATGTGATAAAACTATTGAGCATAAGATTATCGATCTGATCTAGTCGAGATAGTTGCAAAGGTGTTGGTATACAGAACAATTTAATTAAAAAATCAAACATAATAAGGCTTAAACAAAAAAATGTATTTATAATTGTAATAAATTAAAAAGTATAATTTTAGGATAACAGTAATATTGACGAAAAAAAAAATTATATAGGAACAACATTTTTAGGTTAAAAACTTCTAATTAAAAAAATTTGTATTTTATTGTTTTGTATCATGAAAGATCACATTAAATTTCTGATCTTAGAATTGACGTCGTTATTTTGTTTAACGTCTTTAATAGTAATCTTACAACGTACATTATCATGATCTATTTTTATTAATGACATAAGTTTACTTTATACTGAAAATTCGAATCAAGTCATGATTATACATCGCTTCTAATTTGATAACTTTGTTAAACTTATTGATAAGATACTGATAAAAAGAGGTTTTTATTGTTATGGCAATAAAGAACACTTCATGGTTACAATTTTTTTTAGACATTATGTTTCCCATCACAGAAACACTACAGTATCATATCGTATGTATAAATACATTTATCATATTTTTTGTGTAGAACAAATGTATTGTTTTCTATGATGACATCTTTAAAATTTTTATTGTAAATCAGTTGTTTATTAATAGTTTAAAGTTTATTTGAGAGTAAAATAGAATGTCAAAAAATAGTTCATATAGATTAAGTGACTATTAAGTAATTTTATAATAAAGAAATCAATCAGTTTCAAGTATTCCAGATAAGAAGCATGTTTCAGCATTTGCCTTGTGTTTTCTGTTTTTTTTTCGATTCAATAAGCAAAGGCTTTAATCCATGGTTAAACTTAAGGGTACATATAAATACATACTAGTTATGATCTAACATATTCTAAACTGTAAATGTTTATTAGTTTAAAGGCAGGATATTATATTTTGTCGTTAATCAAGGATTCAAAAAAATCATATGTTTAAAAAAATAAGGGTGCTTACATTTAGTTTTAAAAATAGAAACACTATATTTGTAGTTTAATATCAGTTTACGTACCATCCTAAGAAATGAATTTCATGAAACGTTATTTAAAAATATGACTGAATAGCTTTACAATCTTGATATTTTTTTCAAAAACGAAAAATGTTAATAGCAACACAAACATTATGAATGGGCGTCAGTAGAACTAGTTCCATGTAAATAGAGTACTGCAACGCCGACGCTCCTCAACGGATTTTATTTACTATTCTAGAGTATAGATATTATCTATAACAGTAGCATTACATGTAGGGACGTTATCAGAAGACATAAAAATCAAAACCCCTCAGAGGGGATAAAGGAGAAACTCAGCAACAATAACAGTCTCAACAAAGATGCTTACAATTGTGAATTTCTTGCTTTTAAAACGTTGATATAGTGATTGTAAGAAGAAATTTATTTTTAAATGAACCATACTATAATTTTCATGTAAATTGAGACAATTTTAAGTAGATTGTAATTATTTTTGATACAACTGTATGCAAAATGCTGTGACTGCACAAAAAGTTATATTTAGTGATAGTTAATTTAGTGTACATCCTGATTACATCCAAATAATAATGAAGGATAAACAAATTACTTCTGAAATTAACACTTTTTTTTGCTATTAGTTGTGTTTTAAATATAAATACTTTGATTTTTTAGTTTTTAAAAAACAAATATAACTTACAAAATCTTAAAGAGAGCTTGAAAAGGGTAATGATAAAGTTATATACAACAAGAAAAATCTTTTTACTTTGATTTAACTATAAAAAGAGATCAAGTATAGAATATGATGCGATTTCTACAAAGAATACGGTTGGAAAAAGATTATGATAAAAATTATAAAGGAAAATAACACAAAGCAACACTTGGATTGTTGCATTAAGCGACGTGAATCTATGTAACGTGCTTTTCAATTTCTATCTACAAATTGTACAAATTAATAAATAGCAAATTTCTGTGTAACTTTCCATGACCCTGAAATTTTATCATTTCTTAATTACCTTTAGTCAAAGCTTGAAAGAAAATTGTCAAATATTTTCGACTGAAATGAAAGCATCTTTTAAAGATTTTAGAAAACGAATCTAGTAATTTTACTAAGTGTAATTTTTATAAAGGTAATGAAATGCCTAAATGTTGTCTTTGTATGTAGCTGTTGTGATAAAGCAACCTTGCAAATGTTTAAGTTTGTAATAAGATCAATTATTTTTTTTAAAGAATTCCATAATACAATAGAAAATTAGATTTTTCAAATGTTTTTAGTTTATAAAACATTTACATTATCAAGCAAGCGTAATCTTAACTTATTTATCGTATAAAAATATGCATAACTATGCAGTTGCAAATATCCTTGTTCACATTTTTATACCAAGAGATTCGTCTCAAAAAATAAAATGGAAATGAAAATCCAATTTTGTAATGTTTTGATATTAATGAAGTAAGTAAAGGGCATTTAAAGACAAAGTAAATAATTTATCTATATCAATATGCAGACTTTATTTTTGTTTTTGCGATTTTAAAGATGGAGCTATTATAATTTTTATAAAGTTTTACAAGAGTTTAATTAGAAAGATCATTTTGCTTGTAATTTGAATGAACATTTATAGATAAAGAATAGTGTCAAGTTTTTTAAAAATGGTTTTTACATAAAAAGCGTATTATTTGATTTTACAGTTACAATATCAGCATGACAAATAGAATATGATGTCTTTACTATTTTATCTGTACAAATATATATAAAAATATGCGAAAATTAGGACTAGTTTAATTTAATCAGTCAATAACATTTTTATAATCAGTAAATTGCCATATCGTTATAGATTTTTGTTTTAAACTAGAATAGAATACTATTTTGCGTAAAAGATATAGATTATTGTAAATATTTATAACGATCAAACTGTCTAAAACAAATTTTACTACACAATGTAAACTTAATTAAGTGTTTTCGATGTTGACCATTTAGTTTCATACAATCATTCTTCATTCAAGTAAATTTAGTGTTTTCTCATGTTCTCATTGTATAAAAATGAATCAATGAAATATTAGCAGTTTACTTACAGATTTATTATGTACATATCGTTTATCTATGTATTTCTTCACAGCCTGATGGCGTGCTTCATCAAAACTCGAATTTGCTGAATTGAAACAAAATCTTAACCCCATTTTTACAGAAATTGCTAGGCATATTTTGACAAGATTTCTTACTAAAAGACATTTATAATTTAAAGCCGTAATATGTTTGTGTTTAGTATTGTTCAAGATTGAAATGTCATCTAGTTAGAATAATTGAAAAAAGACTTTTATAAGTCAATACAATTCATTAGATAATAATAATGTTAGTTCATTAGATAAAAGCTTTTTTACGTAAAGATAATCATTTTGTACATGGCAATTTACAACCAAAAATATATCTTTTGAAATAGCTAAATACATAGAACATATTTGTATAGCACTGTCCCTTTACTCATCTTGCTTATTTCTAAAGATTAAACAAAATCCAATTGACTTCATAATGAGGGTATCTTATCAACTTCACAGCTATCTTTCCCTTTTTCTTGGTATAATTTATAAAGTTTGAGGATCCTATTAACGATTTGGTAAAAGTATACGTCTAAACATAATGATGAGAAATTTCATAAGGGAATTATGTCTTAGTGTCAATAATTATTTTTTTAAATCTTTATATTCTGGATTGTCAATTAAAATTAGAATGTTTGAGGTTTAAAAAAAATATTTTAATGATAAAAATATGACAGGCATCAAGTTATAAACAAAAATAATAATTTTGATAAAAATTGATCAAAAATACAATTGTGATTATTTTATCCACACAATTGTGTTTTTAAAGACTCAAATTTAGGCAAAATATGATAAAAATGATAAAAATGATTTGTTTTCATCCTTAGTGAAATTTGATGACCAATTAAAGTGCAAACATTGGATTAATTATTTATAAATTTGTAAAGTAAACCCCTTAAACATGATCAATAGCAAAAATGTCAAAGTTTATCAAGGACAGATTTAGTTTTAACAAGAATAAAGATTGAATGAGAAATGAAAACTTTCAAAGACTTAGTAAGGTTGTATAAGAATCACCTAAGATAACATAAATATATTTTGCCAAAACTTTGCAAGGAAGTCAAAAGCAAGACCATAAATTTAAGAAAAATTGATCTAAAAGTATTGGTGTTAAATGCTCTAATATTCATTTTTGACTCACTCAATATATCACGACTATCAATATAAAAAAGTTTGCTTGAACTGCTACCAATAATTACTTACAAGTCGAAATTTAAACAACAAAAAAGAGAGGTTTGGGCAGAAACACCCACTAACCCATTGATTTTTGTTTAGAATTTAGAAGATCAAGACAAATATTGGCAAAAATGTTCATGCTTTGCTTAAGAATTAGAACATTAGCACTCTTGTTTATATATACTTTGCTTTTTTTGGGAGAGTCATCAGATGATTTTTAAAATTTAAAACACAGTTTATGTTTTTGATCTATGAGAAAATAGTCATGAAGAAGGTAGAGTTAAGTTTCGCAGAAAGGATGTGATTTTGCCTGACACTAATTTATTGGAATCTTCTTATATTTTTTTTGGGATTTTATGAGTAAAAAGAATTAGGTAGAAATGTTTGTTTGACGTGAACTAGCATCTTTAGAAAGAAAAAAAATTACATATTTAGTGCAATGAAGCACTAGACTATACTGATTCCTGATATTTACAGTAACAGTAAGACTTAATTTAAATTACTAAATATGATTATAGTCCTTTTACAAATAAAGAAATTTTTGTCAATGAGAAAAATTTTAAAAATTATTTTGATGGTATGAACAAAGAAATGTTAGAGTTGAAAGTGGTCAATAAATGAAGATTATTTGTCTTATGGGAAGGTGATATCTTTAAGCAAAGACTAAGAGAAGGTGATTAAGGTCAAAAAAGTACTTTTAAAAAAAATAAGATTACTGCTGATTTTAATTAGAATAAGATTTTTTAAGCTATTGCATTGGTGATAATAAGAACACGCATTTGATTAATAAGATCTATTAGTTTTTTAAAGTGATATAAATTATCAATACAAGTTGAAAAACGTTTTTTGAATAGAACAAAGCCATTATGAAAATGAGAACAAAGCTTGTAATTAACATAACTAAACGAATTCTTTGGGTTACAAGTTTGTAATCTAACGCACAAGATTTAATTTTGAAGGATTTGTATTTTAGAGACTTGTCCTCGTAAATGCAAAACTTTTAGTTTTATTATATTTAGACAACCGAAATATTTACATCAAACTTAAATTATTGATCACATATAAGATTTGAAAAAAAATATGAATCATTATTATGGGCAAGAATTTAACTTTCGGTACCCATGTTTTGACACACAATGTAAGAAAAAATATTCTTAGTCTTAAATTTAGTGGATTTAATTATTGCTTTCCACAAAAAGTTACACCCTTTAGATGTATATTTCTGATTTTTGTGTTTTGATCATGTTAATTTAATTTTGATAAACGCGTATCAGATCACCAAATCAAAATTCGAAAACGATTTAAATTCAAATTGTTGAGATCTCCAAGAAATGATAACAAGTTTTTTTGTGGTTTTGCAATATTGTTACATTTTATTTGCCACATTGAATTTTAATGAAAAATTATTAACATGTAACACTACAGATAATAATAATCTTAATGCCAATACACAAGATACATTGGTAACTTTTTATTTGAAAATGAAATTTTAACATTTCATGATTCCAAAGATTTAAGCAATTTGTATAGTTGTTTAAACAAACATGATCAAGATCAGCCAATTCAAAATCACAACTTGTCTTTATCATCAGAAAATTTTGATTTTTTATATGTAGATTATTTCGATAATCCAGTAGAATTAGAGAAATTGAACAATTGTGATTTACATGTACTAAATCCAATGGATGTTGATGAAATTTTAAACCCTGATGAAACAACAGGTAAGATGAATTTAAGTATAAAGAAATACGTTGATTGTCTAAATTACGAAGAGAGAGACAAAAATACAGTAGGAAATGAAACTCAAGATTTGGAAATTGATGAATTTGAGAAAAACGATCTAAAGATTAGACATGATATAGTAGTTAAAAAATATATGTGTAAAATGAAATTTAAAATTACACAATTTTTTAATGAAAGAATTGCAAGTTTTTATGTTGATTTTTATATCAAGAGATTGACGACTTTAGAAGAGTCATTTGCTTGTATTCAGTTGATTGATTTTAGACATCGTGAAAAGAATATTGCTTTATCATCTCGAGATTGTAAGCTTGTAGATACGTTAAACCAACTGCATTATAATTTTGGACAAAATAAAGAATTTAATCAAGAAACATATCAAAACTTCAATAACAAATTCAATTTACTTCAATTTGAAGATGGTCATCTATTCAATGAAGTACCTGTGGCTAAACTATCTCAAAATTATAAAAAATATTATTTTTATGTTGAGTTTATGGAATTATACAAGTACATTTACGAGATGCCTGAATTACTCACAATTGCTGATATTTATAAAGATAATTTATTTTGTGGAATTGCAAATACTATTCATTTAATTTATTTGTTCGCAGAAAAAATTGGTTCTCTCAAAGCTAATAGGGTTTTTATATTGTGTTTGATAAACAAAGCGTTTTCATATTCAAAAACATGTAGAAAAAAAATTCTTTTTTATTTCTAAGTATAAAATAACTTGTCCAAAAGAACACTCTAATATTGATTTTTTATCATGGGAAATTCATGCATCGAAACGGGCTTGTATAAATAAAAAAAAGATATCTAAAGGTATGGTCTTGTGCAGTATTTACGATGATGTACATTTAAAGCAATTTTGATAATTTATTTGTATCAGCATTTTGAATTTTTGATTTTCTACGATTTTAAGGATGAAGAAATTAATAATTTTTGTGGGTTTATTGATAAAGTATTGTCGTCAAACGATTGTTTTGCTTGTCTCTTCGATGTGTATTTAGAGATAATTAGAAGGCAAGCAATACGCATGAAGTAATAACTTATTTGATTAATTAAAAGCTTCTAATTTTTATAATGTGATCATAGGATATTACGAGGTTTATTTGTAGCTTTAAAATCTAGAAGATAGTTGATTGTTTTACTTGTAAATTTAATTAAAAATCTTTATAAATCTGTTTTCTCGGTTACGCATCTTTAAATTTTATATTAGCAATGGTAAAATTTTTGGGTTGTAAAAACATTTAGACTATGTCAAATTTTCTATGTCTTTACATTTTAAAATAAACAAATTGTTTTATTAAGATATCTAACGTGTATTAAATTAAAAAATTGGCCAATATAGCTTTGATAGAATATATAAACAAGATAGAAAATTGCAAATTCATTGTTAAGTATCACCAAGAAACAGTAAATAATAAGCATTGAATAGAATCATACAATAAACAAAATGATAGTTTAATTCTATAACTTTAAGCAATAATTTACGTGCAAAAATGTTCATGCAAACCATGAAATTATAATTTGCCATTTAGTTTTATGGGTTCAAATGCTGCATTAAAAATTACTGAAAATATCTTTAAGGTCAACCATATTAGCTTTTAAAATAAATAATGCAAGTTATCTTAGTTGTTTTGTTTGTTTCAGGCTGATAACAATGATGATTTTACAACTTAACTTTAATAAGATTGCACACAAAATTTGCACCAAATATGTAAGTAATAATCGCATAGATGAGAATTGCATAAGACCGAATCTAATTTTATTTACGTCATTTTTTTATATGTTCATTGAATGATTTACGCGCTTGTTAGAAAAAATAGGCTAATTTAAAGATGTGTAAAATGTAATTGGGCTTTTTATAATCAAATTTAAAAAACAAAGTAAACTATTCTTAAGTTAGTTTTAACATTTACTGCACCTAAATGGTTCATCTTTATATTTTTTGATCTGTAAAAAAAATGAAATTTTTAAATCTTTGATAGTAAATAATTGGCTAGTTTTGTGTTTGCAAATAAAGATCATAAGATGTTACATGTCTAAATTTTTCTGACAAGATTAACATTTTAACTATAAAAAAAGTTTTTAAACCACCAATTAGATAAATATTTATGAAAATTTGTATCTGAAAATCCAATTTTCAGTAAAGATCGTTTTGATATTGTTTCATGTGAGTCTCACTTAACAGCATATGATTTTCAATAAAAATTAACAAATAATATGAGGTGACAACATGGAAGGGTGAAAATTTTGTAAGAAGCTCAAATGTAGACAAACTGACATCTGAAAGTATTGACATCGTTCCTAATATTAAAATATTTAAATTATCATCAAAAGCTAGAGATGTTTTCATCTAAATCCTTACAAATTTCTTTGAATGACAAACAAAAGACATCTTTTGACACAAATTCCATAAGTAATTTGTTCAATATCCAATGAAAAACCTTTGTTTGTTATTGAGGCTCAAGTGCATAGTAATTTTTAAGAAGAACTTGTTAAAACTGACTTCCAGATTATTTGTGATGAAGAAAAATTATAGGGTCCCATAAACAAAAGAAATTTGAAAATAGCACAAAAAAATTATCAAATTAAACAAATCATTTGTATGTTTTGGGATATTCAGAAAATGTAAAGGTAATTCAAATGTAATAGGAAGGATATAATAGAAAAAAATGTATCAAAAATTGTATTGTATAGCTTTAAAGAAAAAATAAAACAAATTGCTAAAACTTATCAAGTAAACTATTCATAACAAGCTAGACTATGGACATTTTAACAACAGAGTTGCTCAATATTCTTGTAAGAAGCCTTACAAATGATTTACTAAATTAAGGAAAACCACAAATAACTTGAGTTTACTTAAAAAGAAGTCTACGTTCTTCAATTGCAAATATTCTTCTTTTGGCTATATTTGCTGTCATGGAGACATTTTATCCGAGATCGTAATATTATTGACAACATTTAAATGAACAAGTTTTTTGGTAATTGATATCGTAAGCATGATTTTTGTTATATAAGTTTGCTATATATTACAAATATAGTAAATTTTTACGATAGTGAAAAATGTAGGCTTGTTAACTAAAAACTTTCGACTTCTAAATAACACTTTTAAGGAATATTAACTTTATAATATTTCTATTTAAAGATATATCAGCGGTATGGTTTAACTTACTTATTGTAATAGAACAAATTTTAGTTAACTAAATTATAAAAACATATGGACATTTAATAAACCAAATTAGAACTATATACATAAAATCTAAAATTTTTACCCCAAGAAATGAAGCTTTTTTTGATTCTACTAACATCTATATTTCCAGCTTTGCCACCAAAGGAAAGGAACTGTAATGATCATAAAAATTTGAAAACGAAAAAAAAGTATGAATATTTTGGTAAGCAAAAAGAGAGTGGAGATAATTTGAAAAAGGCTAATAAAACAAATTTTGACTCGCCGGAAGAACATATAGATGTTGATATACCTTCTACTGTTACACTTGAGGTGGAAAGAAAAGAACCCTCCGAGAAAAGTATGTTGCAAAAGGATTCAGCTCAAATGCAAACAAGCGATTCCACCACCGTTGTTAATACAAAGCATGGAAATGATGCCAATGATTTTTTATCAGTCAAAATGAAAGAGTCTTACGAAAAAATAATTAATTTTTTGTCAATTATATTCAATAAAACTCAATTTGAACACTATTCTTCAAAACTAGCAAGCATTAATTCAAATTATGATTTTTTAGTTGAGTACAGAAAGGGTTATCCAAAAAATTATTTTCGATTTGAAACATTTGATCCTAATCTTATTAAAGTACTTGATATTATGTTGATAAAATTCAACAGGAACACAGAGTTTTCCGATGAAAATTACAGGAAATTTGACTTAGAGCTTTTTAATACCATTTATTCGATTAAAGAGTTAGAACCATTTCTAAATAAATTAATAGCAATAGATGATGAGAAATCGAAAAAATATTTATTTATTGTCGAATTTATGAAATTCGAAAAACATTTTGCAAATTTTCCAGAATTGTTAACATTAGGACGTATTTTCATGTACAAATCATCTTATAATATTATTATTTCAATACATTTAATAAATCTGTTGTTAGATAGAGGAGGAATTGACATAAAAATACCTATACTTTTTCTCGTAAAAAAGATTTTTATATGTGCGTCAAAATGCTTCACTGATTTCTTTTCTCTCAAGGCCTTACGATCAAATTGCCAACACAGCATTTTTGGTTATCACTTTTTTACATGGGAAATGACCTCTTATATAAGAAATGCTTTTACAGGGAAATACGGAAGTTCAAATATTTTTGTTTATGATGAATTTGATAAAATACACTTACGATCAATTCTATTGATATTTGTATATCAGCACACATTATTTTTGAAATTTAACAATTGTGATAAAGAGGAGTCAGAAAAATATTTTCAGCTGATAGATACGATAATAAACAAACACAATTGCCCTGATTGTGATTTACACAATTTTATTAATTCATTAAAAAGTTATTAACTTATTTAAGTGTATTAAAAGATACAAAAAAGATAAACTGCTATCTTTAAAATTTTGCTGTTACAAATTATACAACGTAAACAAAAACTTATGATAAAAAGTCTTAAAACAAAAATTATGATTGCTCAACGAACACATATTCATTCAGTGACCAAACATTATTATAGTTTAATGTGCTGGAATTTTTGAAAATATAGGCATTGACCACTGGTATTGCATTTAACGATCTGATTATGTTTTTTTGAGCAAGTTTAAAATTTTCGATACAAACACTACTGAGAACATTTTTAAAGTTCGAGAAGATTTTGTTTAAACAGTTAGCTTTTGTAAACAATCAATTATAGACAGAAATAATCGTCATAAATAAGCAAACTAGATTCATAAATTATTTTGTTAGAGTTGAACTCTCAATTGATTTTTGTGTTTAAAAATTTATTTTTAATCAATGTTAAAGTAATAAAAAGCACATTTTGTGAGATTTAAAAGACTTGAGCTTTTTGCTTTACAATTTCTCCAAAAAAATTAAAAAAAGTTTATTCTAGTAATTTAAGTGGGAAATATAATCATACTAGCTTTCTTCAATAGTATAGTCTCGCATTGGAAAAGAAGAAACATGTAAAAATAATACTTAGATATAGATTCATTAATTTTTACATTCCCTGTTGTATTAAATCCATTTAAATTTCTTAAAATATAATCTAGCTCGGTCATATGCTTGTTATTAATATATTGCATCAATAAAATAACTGAAGGTTCATTAAACCAAAGGTTTTTTTTCTTAAATTTTTCTGTTAAATTGATAACTTCATCGTATTTAGCTAATGTAGCATCTGGGAAAAGAATCTCGCACATCTTCTTGTATATACTGCCCTTAATTTTTTGAATCTCTGTATCTTTAGAATCAGAATCTGTTTGAGAATTCACAAAAACAATTTTTTTATGAGCTACAATCAGATATATCAAAAAATCTCTGTATAGAAAAATACTTCCAATTTTATTAACAGCCAATATTAATAAAGCGCATGTAATCACACCTTTTGGAGCATTTGATCCAGATTCTTTAACTGAAAAAAGTAAAGTGTAAAATAAACTTCGGATACTTGTTCCATCAAGTTCACGAGCCAGTTTATTACGAGTTTGTTCAATAGAACTTTCCTTATGTACTAAATTATCTTTCAAAGATTGAAAGTAGGACGTAAACACTGATTCTATGTTTAAGCTACGGTAAGAATCAAAATGCTGTCTTTTGTTTAAATATTTTACAGACCTTTCAACTAGCATTTTCAGTTCTTCTAATTCCAATTCTAAACATTTTTTCGCATCTAAACATTTTTTTTCATAAATAAAAAATATCGAATCAAGTACATTAAGTGTATCAACAAGTAATTTCCTCAATGGAAGCACAGGTTGTTTTTTGATATTTTCATTATTTAAATTCTCAACAATTTCATTAGAAGTGTTGCTAGAGCCTGGTGTTTGATTTTCTTCAACTTTGTTTCTTTTTGTGCTTAAATCTAGTGGCTGGTCTTCCATTAAATTAAAATTTTGCATTTCCGAAGATACCACATTTTGAGCATTGTCGCATGTTCTTTTCCGTTTCATACTATTTTCAGAAGTAAAAACTATTAGAAAATTAATTAAAATATTTCTTAGGATCATGGGCACCAGACTTCTTTTTAAATTTGAAATGTCAAAACTTTTAAAAAATTTTAAAAGATAGTCTCCTTTTAGAATATTGATGCTATCATATGCCGCTCCATATTACCAAGTAAAAGTAAAAGATTTAGATATTGTAATTGTATTCTCATTTATAATATGTTTATGTGGTATCCTATACCTCATTTCTATTTTTTATTTTTTATTTTTCTAGAAATTTTCTTTTATTAAAAAATTTTTATTTTTTTACCAATAATAAATATATAAACAAATAAAAGAAAACAAAATACACTATAAACCAAGCTGAAGGTCATTTAAAGTGCGCTTACCAAATAAACAAACTACCTTAACAACATATTTTATCATCTCAATCTTGAGCAGTATTTTAATTTCGGCTCCCTCACTAGAGGGTACGCCAGTTTAACTGGAAAGAAAACGTGTTTAAGTAAACGCAGAGATGTCCAATCTTTATTTAACAATGCTAATTCTAATCCTTATTATATCAAAATTTGAGATGCTAAATGTTTAGAAACGACTCTTTCGCCCACCCTAAAAAATATATAGGCCACCTGTTTGCCAGAAGTTTGACTGGCATGTTCGAGAACGTCATGTAGAACATGTAAAAAGTCTCATTCCTTCCCCGGGGCATATACTTTATATTTTTTAGGAAAGGATCTACCGATGAAGCGAATATATGAAATAAACAAGTTACAACACAGATTATTCACTAAGCTGGCTGATAAGCTGCTTATAACTTAATCAATTCTTTTAAAGCAAATTCTAACCTTTAGGGGTCTATATAAAAGTTGTATAGCATTTAAAAGTATTTAATTTCTCTTTATTTGTTAATGGTGTTTACATTGCCACGCTTTTTAAAGAAAATATTTTAAAATTATCGTTGAATTACATGAAAATGATGTCGAGACTAAGATAATTGATTTTAAAAAATTGAATAACTCAGAAATCGTTGAAAAGTCTTCTGATTTTAAAGAGAGTTAAAAATCGATAAATTTGTTTTCTAGATGGATAAATTTATGTGATTTATAAAAATTTAGATGTATATAATAAACATTTAGAACTTTTGTATTGTTTACAAGCATTTTTTTTTCAAAAATTACTCATGTAGAAGATTTATATTACAATGTATATTCATGTATTCTCAATTAAAACCGACACCTTATTAAGATTAAAAGGGTCGTTATTCAAAGTATAAAAACGATTTAGAATGTAGCTGTATACTAAAGACATTTGTAAATTTGATATGTGACCTAAGCTTTAGCTGTTGGTGATTTTCACCAGGTCGGTATTAACTGCAAAACAATCTATTATTCAACTAATTAAATTATTTACTGAAAAAAAGATATAAGAAAGCCCTTATAATACGTCTTATTCACAAATTAATGTAATAAAATAAAATTCTTCTTATTTAATGTATTAGAAATATCTTGTTCTAATTTTTATACAGCTTTAAAATTTTATGGATTAGGTTGATGGAAGAGAAAAAAATACATTCAGATAAAGTGGAAAATAAAATAGGATCTTTAAGGTAGCAATTTTTTTATCATTTTTGTACAAGCATATGGGTTTTATAAATCAGTGTAAAATGCGAGAGGGAATTTATACAATTAAAAACGATGTTGAATAGGATAATGGATTCGGATTCATGTTTATGAATATTACTAGAAACACGATAAATCTGACAATACGACGACGGGTAAGACAATATTTGATAGTTAAAGTTGTAAAAGTTTTTAATCGGTTTTGCTACAAGAAGTAAACTATTAAGATTTTCCGGTCAACATGTCTATTTTAGTGAACTTAAACATTTAAAGATTTAAAATCAAAATTTTTAATTGTGGTAACTATAAACAGATTCTTTATTTGACGAACTTTAAGAATTTTAGCAAAATAAAATTAAAGACAGTTTATTTTACTAAGGACACAAATATAGTCGTCTGAAAAAATTAACGTCATAATCAATAAATCTTGTAAAAAGTTTTAGTAATGGTAAACATTTTTTTTTTCTTTCTTAGGACCCCAAACAAAAGATTAAAGAGGAAAAAAAGGAAAATTTATAAAAAAACTGCAGTGTAATATGTTTTAATATAGAGAAAAGCTCAAAGTTATTAGATTTTGGTTAAATTTCTCTAATGCACCCTATTCTTAACATTCTTGTAAAGAAAAAATAAATTTATAAGAGAATGATTGTCCTTAAAAATGGATTTTTTAAGATGAATGTCCTATGATTGTATATAATGCTATTATTTATTTTATTTTATCTCCATGAGAACTTTTTTAACAGAAACATCAATATTATATATGCACTAAATGTACCAAACAATCCAACTGATGATGCTAATTGCGAACCAATGTTTTTAAAAACATTTTCGGACTCATTTAATGATACTGGACTTCTTTAATGCCTAGAATTATCACTATAAAGATCTCTTGATTTGGTAGACAGGGACTCTAACGTAGTTTAGTTTTACTGGGCGTCAAGGATAAATTTTCTTTTATTTCTGAACATCCTTGAACAAAATGATTTAACAAGTCAACTTGAGTCTTATTTATCACATTTATATCCAAGAATGTAGTGCAGATCTTATTGACAGGATTTAAGATATTTACAACTTTCAAGATAATCGTTTGTCGCTTTGGTCTCATCATCGACATTATCAAAAAGTAAAATTTATTGACCTTCAATCTCCCTAGAAAAAACTTTATCGATAATTGTTTTTAACTCCATCTCAACAACTTTCCTTGGCACAGTATTTTTAACTTAATAGTATACTTTTCGCAAATTAATCCAGTAACATCTTTAAGAAAAAGTTTTCTGTAACGTATTGTGTTGCTCAAGAAACGAGGCTCAGGTGTAGAGGGGTTTTCGTTCTTTAAAAACATCGTTTCATGATAATCCTTATATAAACTAAATCTGATAAAAAATTCTTAATCTGCTCTAATAATGGATAGAAAGTATCATTTTGAGGTACGTTCGGATAGTCACTTTTATTAATTCCAAATCTAAACAGCTGTTCATAAAACTCACAATCATATTTGAGAAGATTTGTTTTATTGCTTGGTTCATGCGAATATATAATCTTCTTAGAGTCAACACATGTAAATTGAAAAAATATCCATCATCAATTGTTAAATACGAATCACTAGTTAAGCAATCAATTATTTCCTGCATTCTTATAAATATATTATCTTCTTGGGTAGACGACATAGGGCTCTAACGATAAAAACTGCATTTTTACTTTAATCATAAAAAAGCGATCAGATCAAGAAAATTTTATTCCGGATGAACACAAATTAAAATATTTAATTTTGACAATGTTTATTATTTTTATGAGATAACGGTTGCTTAAGATTATAAAATTAGTTTTATTTTCAATAAGATAAAAAAATTGTATTTCTAAATGATTGATTTTGTTTTGTAAGATAAGATCCCACAAAAAAAATATAATTTAATGATCAGCTAGATGGTGTTAAACTATGTAAACAGAAAAATTACAGCTTGTTATGCTAAGTTATAAGGAAAATGGTATCAAAGTGCATGAAATTGAATTTGAAGTGGTATTATTTGATTTATAAATTTAAATAACATATCATTTTGAAACAGAAAATTCGATGTTTTATGTGATGTTAAAGATAAAGAGAGGTTGATAATGACACTTATTACAATTCGTAAAACAAAGTTTTATAAATAATCCAATTAAAAGTGAATATGTTAGATACATGATCTAAATTATTTTATGAGACTAAAGAGCAGAAAGAGATAGTGATAAAATGACATTTTAATGTGAGTTTAATATGATTAATTGCATACATAGACTATTGTAATGTGTCATAAAGTCTTATGGGCAATAAAAATGCGTGAGTATCCAAAAAATTAGTTTTAAATTTTTATTTACAGTATAAAGAAGTTATAAAAAATAAACTTGAAAGTAGTTAGTCTTATAAGCACTATAAGAAAAATAGTTTGTTTTATAATATCTCGTATATTCTATGTTATTATTGCACGTCTAGAAACTAAAATTTGGTAATTAGCTGTAATTCCTCGTTTAAAACACAGAATGAGTATCATAAAGTTGTCATTTATACAGCTAATTTGAAGATGTTAGAAATTAAGAAAGCGCTGTTACAGTAAAGAGGCATTTTATAAAGAGTGCGCATTGATTTTTTTAGATAAAATAGACAACACCATATCAATAGAGACATTAAAAGAATTAAAAAAAATTATAATAAGTATTTGGATTTACAAAATATTATAGATTAATTTAAGAAAGTTGATACAAAAAAGATAAAGATTTTAATTGATTTCATCAATCTGTCTGATGTAGAAAGTTATCACAACAAACCACTTAAAAGCAATATCAAACTACCATATGTTCTTTTGTTTTATAAGAAGAAGGGATACTATATTTACAAAATACTTGCAGCTTTTAGAAAGTAAGATTATAATTACAAAAAACATTATATTACTTTAATATGCATTTCTTATTACATTTTTAGATTGTAAAGTAATTAGTTTACAGTTAGTTTTGCCGATTCTAATGATTTTAAAAGCTGTATTAGTGGTCCTTTAATGTCATCACAAGATCATGAACTTAAAAAGCGTTAAAATCCTAGCACACGAAAAATAAAAGAGAGTATTAAATAGCAAAAATTTTACACATTAAAAAACAAATTTGATTAGCATATATAGAAAGAAATAAATTAAAGACATTTAATATTAGAAGCTAATATATCTCAGTACAAGACATACAAAATTTAAATTGATTCACAATTACGTTACTTAGAGCCATAATTGTTAACTCTTGATGAACTTTACAGTGATATACAGTTTAACGATTTTTCATTAGTTATTCATACTTACAACTTGTTCATTTAAAATATTTGCAATTTCTAAAAGACACAGTTTTTATTCTGAAAATAATACATAAGGGCTTTTTGAGTTTAAAAAATGAAGCGTCATTATAATTGTATTTCCAAAGTGCAGCCATTCATGTTCTGAAGACCTTCATGATTTAATTTTTTTCTTTTTAGAAATTCATCATTCAAAACATTTAAACATGTGAATGAGGTTAAACGTTAAAAAGGAGGTCAAGATTTAACAGATGTTGATAGGGCTTAATTAATCTTACTTATTTTAATTATACATAAAGTTGTAATCTATTATACGTTTGGATATGCAGTGATTCATGGCTTGGCAAGTTTTTTGTTAGAGTTTTAATCTCACACAAATGTTTTTGTTTGCTATTTTAGTAAACATTTTAGGAGAGCAACTGAACATATTTGCGATAAGATACTACAAGGTAAAAATTAATGGACTTTTAGCAATGTCATAATAGCATAAGAATTTTTAAACATATTGAGAGTCGGATTCACAGCTTTCAATTAGCATGTTCGTTTGTTTACACATTACTCGTATTATGACATTTGACTTTTTGACATGAGTTATTGAAGATAGACCAGTTAGATTTGTTGTCATCTTTATGAAATAGTTTGATTCGAATGAATTTGATTGGATGTCCTTAAAAATCCCTTTTTTTAAATAACTCTGTGATGGGGCTTATTTTGATTAGAAATAAAGTGAAAAAAAAACATAAACAAAGTTAGTTAAATTAAAGAAAATCGTGTTATCTAAATTAGAATTACAAACTCAGGATTAAAAGAAAATAAATGATGATACTATAAAAAAACAAGGAGATTTTAGATAACTCGACTTATTAAACTATACCAAGATACAGAATTTTATTTATTAAAATAATTCAGGTTGAAATTATCATTTGCAAACCCTTTTCTCTGCATTAAAAAAACAGATTGTTTATCTGCGGTGGGAAATCTCAAATGCTATAATTTTAATGAAATAAATTTGAAAACAACAATTATGGGTAGGTGTATTTTAGTATTTTGATTGAAAAAAAAATCTGATACAGGCGTTGTTATTATAACATTTAAATAGCTTTAAAAACACAAATTTAGGTGCCAAAGATTAGAGGATGTGTTTATAATTGTAAATCATTCAAATAATGTTATGAAAAAAAAATATTTATAGAGATTAGAAATTCTAAACTAGTTTTTTAAAAAGCATTATCTATCTAATTTTGGTAATGCTTGATTGATAGAATTCTTGAAATCTAATGAGTCATAATTTAAATGCGTTTATATTAAGTTTATATTGAACATTATTGGAGTAAATTAATTTTTATGAATATTAGCAGTATTTTAGTCACGTTATATTAAGAAATTGCCTTTAAATACGTTCGAGAAAGATCTATAAATGTTAAAGAACACGTGGCAGATAAAAAAGAAGCAACAGGCTGACATCTGAAGTCATAGTATGACTATCAGCAACAGATTAAAATTAAGAAAAATAATCAAAAATTGTATCATCTGTCACAAAAAATATTATAAGTTCGAATAAGTAAGCACTCTGCAAAAAATATTACGAATGTGGTAATGATAGAATCCTAGTACGCCCTTCTAAAAAACAGCTCAAATGACTTTTCAAGCGATAACGAGGTAAGAATTGTTTTTGTGTATGTAAGGATCGGATTTACAAGTTTTAATTGCGTATCACAAGATTGTATATAGACTGAGTTAACAAGCTTGACTCAATTTTTTTGAAGGAGATAGGTTTTTACAAAATGAAAACGTATGTAATGCTTTGTATTTGAAACCTTAATTTATTTTTACTACGTATCAACAAATAAAATTTTTTAAATTTTAAAATGTAAACAAAAAGGAGTAAGAAAAAAATTTTAAGTAAACAATTGCTCTAATTTTGAATAACATTTTTAGAAATAAATTAAATTACGAGTGCTATCAATTTGTTTCTAATTGTGTAGACTTACATTTAACAAATAAATCATAACGTCAAGAGACAAATATAAAGATATTTAACATGATATATACTGTGAATAACGTTTTTGTTATTTTATTCCTTTTATTTATTTTTTTTTTTTTGTTTTGGCGGTAAACTTTCCCTCCAAAAACTTTATAAACAAACTTTGGCCAGAACCCCCAAGAAGATGGATTAGGAAAAAAACTTTGACGCAAATATATATCCATATATGAACTGAGATAAGAAACTGACGCTAGGGCCTCATTTCTTCAATCACTTCCCATTACCAGGCCTAAGAGCCCTTTTGTTGCGATCTTATTGTTGACGTTCATTGGATGTTAATTTTGCGTCATTGCTACAAAAGATAAAAACTTGATTTAGTCTGCAAGTTTTAATCTTATTTCGTTTCTGTATTGATTTATAAGGCCTTTTTATCTGCTGTTGATTTTAAGAAATAATTATAGAACCTGTAAAGATAAACAATGAAGACATTAAAATTTTTATATAAGGGTCTAAATCATGACAAAAGATAAACTTATATTGGATAGATTGTCATATATTGACATGTTTAGATTTTAAAATGGCTATAATTGTGTTTAAGATAATTTTCAAAGCGTAGCAAGATTTAGAAGAATTTTTGTGTTTGATATTAAATGTAGGGATTGTACCCTTTAGTTAATAAATGGTTAACATGGCGAACACAGGGATGAAGAGGGAAGCAAGTGAGTCCCGTAGTCAAGAGGCTAGAATGTTAGAAAAGGAGGCAGTTAGGATAGATATGAGATTAAAATTTATGTTAGGTGTTGAAAACGTTGAGTGGAGACAGGTGTTAGAAGTTGCTTCTCCGGATTTACAGGATTATATTTTTAAAAATTTTTATTCGGGATCAAGAAGTTGGAAGGAAGTTTTAGAAAATTTGCAAAAGGAAGTTAGAAACGAACAGATTGAGGAAGAAGAGCGTGTAGAAAGGAATAGAATGTATGAAGAAGTAATAAGGAAAACACTTGAAGAGTTTAAAGAGAGACGAAGAGAAGAAAGTTTTAGGCTTTACAGAGAGAAAGAACGAGATGTTTTATATGTGAGAGGATGGGCCACTATGCGAGGGAGTGTAGAGAAAGATTTATTAATAGTTAATGTGAGAATAAAAGTATTAAGACTGTTGGAGATGAGAAAAATGAAAAACAAGTTACGAGTAAGGGTAATGACGGTGCAGAGAATAAGGAAATAGCAATTAAAATAAGTGAAAATGTTAATAAGAGAGTCAAGAGTGAAGATAAGTTACAAGGTTTAATTGAGAAGTATCCAGAAGTATTAGCGGAGTCCGAGGAGAAAATACTGGACTGGGGAGAAATGTTCAATAAATACAAAACAGGGCGAAAGAGTTGTTAGAAAAGGACAAATAGTGGATTATTATCTTAGAGAGAGATTTGAAAATTACCTGAAGGATTTAGAACGTAGGGAGATTATAAGAAGGTCGAAGAGCGAATGGAGAAGCCCGATTAAGGCGATAGAGAAGCCGAATGGTGGAATTAGAATGGTAAGTAATTTGATAGCATTAAATGATCTGGTAGAAAAGGACCCATATACGTTACCATTGATAAAAGATATTATTAGGGCTACTCAGGGATCTAAAGTTTTTACGGTAATTGATTTAAAGGAAGGGTTCTATCATATAGAGATTGAGGAACACCATAAACATAAGACCGCGTTTGAATTTAATGGAAGGGTTTACGAATGGAATAGTATGGTCATGGGATTCAAAAATGCCCCTCATATAATGCAAAGGGTGATGAATAATGTATTGGACGAGTTTAGAGGCAAAGGAGTCGAAGTGTATATGGATGATATAGTTATTCATAGTAAGGATGCTAATGGGCATGATTTATTGGTAGAGAGAGTTATTAAGAGATTTAAAGAGTGTGGGTTGAGAGTGAATCCAAGTAAGATTCAGTATAGATTAGGAGAAGTTATGTTATTGGGCGTTAGAATTAATGGAGATAGTATTGGACCAAATGAAGAAAAGAAACAAGAGACATTAGAGTTTAGGAGACCAGAGAATATTACAGAGTTGAGACGGTTTTTAGGATTGACAGGTTGGTTTAGGGATTTTATTCCCAGTTATGCATACAGGACAGCGCGACTGACGGAGGCGTTAAAGAAAAATGTTAAATGGGCTTGAACAGAAGATATGGACAGAGCATTTGAGGATTTGAAGCAAGGATTAAGAGATATGAAGAATTTATTGTTTCCAAATGGTAAAAAGGTGTTTAGATTACGTACAGACGCATGTAATTCGGGGATAGGTGCGATTTTATTACAAGAAAATGATGAGGGAAAATGGATTCCTATACAGTGAGCATCTAAGTTATTGACAGCGACAGAAAGGAGATATACAATTAGTGAGAAAGAGATGTTGGCGGTGTTTTTTGGAATAAAGAAGTTTGAAAGCGATAAAATGCATACCGATGGAAGCTTGGAGAGATCAGACAGGAGAAGTTATTATTGAGAATGATGAGAACGGGAACTATGCAGGTAAATTTTTAAGAAGATTCAGAGAAACGTTCAGTGAAGGGCAGATGGTCAGAATTGCTAGGAGAGAAAACTTGGGTACTAGAGGTAAAATGGATAAAGGAAGATTTATTAAGTTTGGTAAAGTAATGGCAAGGTGCGATAATGATTCTTATATTGTGAGACTACGGGACGGGAGAATGGTTAAGAAAAGACACTATGACTTGAAAGGAGTAGGAGTAAATGGTGAAGTTTTAAGTGGTGAGACTACCCGTCTTGAGGGGGGGATGTAGGTATTGTACCCTTTAGTTAATAAATGGTTAACATTAAATGCCAATATGGAAATTTAGGTATTCTTAAAAAATATTTAGTGCTGTTCTTATAAAGAAGAAAGATGCTAAACTGTAAGATCTAGAAACAAAATAATATCCTAGCAATTACACATAAGAATTTTGTGGATTACGAATAAATTAATTATCTGGTTGCTATTCTAAGATTTGACGAAAACATTGACTATTTATGAATGATATGAAATATTTAGCTAATGACCCCTAAAAATTTACAGTCAGTGATCAGTCATTTATTTTACAATTTTATTTGATGGAATCAGATTGGTTTAAGAATTGTATAGAAACATACAAAACTACAATTATAACTTTTATACTAAAAGTCATTTATTAGCAAAGACAGTTAAAACCTATAAAATATTGTCTCACAATAAAACAAGTTAAAGACACTAGAGCACATATCAATAGTTTTATTTACAAAAAATTAATGTTTAATTGATACTATTTCTTATAAAAGATGGTGTTGAAACTTTTTGACTTGTGGCATATGATCACTTACAAAGCTTTTGGAATTCTTAGTGCTTTTAGATGTCAAATTGAAGATATTTAATGTTATTAAAATCTCATTTTATGCTTTTATGATGGCATTTGTTTTGCTTGTCTAAACTTTGACCTTGCTTTTTTGGATCGAGTTTAATGTGAAATAAAAAAAACTAACAACTAACCTGATATATTAACTGGTAATAAGAAACTATTTGTATTGTTTAATGATGTCTTGTATCTAAGAGTTAATATTTGTATTGATGATAAACGTGTTAATGTGGGTTTTACGATTTTTTAAAAACTTTAAAGATAAAGCATTTCTCATCTGATAAATTTTTGATTCATTACATAGTCCATAATATTAACTAAATAATTTTAATAGTGATATTTTATGCGTTTCATTAAATTTACTTTTATAACGATTAAAATGAAAGTCATGTAACTGTATTAAGAATACATTATTAGATCAAACAAAGATCGGCTAAATTTTGTAATGTTTATGCGTTAAAGAAACTTTAAAAATATTTGTGAATTCTATAAACAATTTTATTTGTAAATTTTAATTAATGCACATGAGTATGGTGTGTTTAATCAATAATATAAGAATTCTTAAGTATTTTACCATGTCAACCTTTGTATTTTGAAGAATAGAACAATAAGTTAAAAAATATAGGAATACATTAATGGGATAGCTAAATTTATAATATTGACAGTTCGTTTAGATAAACAATTTATAATGTTTTATTATGGCATGAAATAGAAGGTTGTTACTGTTGTAAAATTCTTGTTTATCGACAAATACAATTTATTTTATTTTATTCCTAAGATGCAGTGGTTTTCTTAAATAATTAATCAGCATATCATCAAACGTTCTTTTATATATTTTTTTTCTTCTGATATTATCAAAGTCATTTTTAAGATATATCCGAAACCAAATAAATGAAAACTTAGAAAAGTCCGATGTAATCTTAATTTCTTTGTTGCCTACATAATAAACCAAATAAACCTTTGTTTCAGAAAACGAAGAATTTGAGTGGTATTATCTTAGAAGACAAAGATGTCATTAATTGTTTCTCGAAAGAAGGCACATTTTGCATTTTAATTAAATAGTAGAAACCAATTTTAATGTTAAAAGGGTTTTTTAGGTTTGTATCAACAAAACTAGCCAGGAGAGGAATTTGCAAATTTATCAAAAAGAATAAGAAGAACATAATGAACTAAAAGAGTTTAATATCATTTATTGTTTGCATTAAAGGATTAGTTTATTATTTGTTTAGAATGACATTTAGAGAGGATTACTAAAGGAAATAAAAAGACTAAGAGAAGATACTTGACCAAATCAAATGATTATAACATTAAAGAGTTAACTACAATGCTTAAAAATAAGTTTAGACTTGTTAATCAATAAAATTTAAAAAAAAATTTTGCAAATTATCAAGTAGTCGGGAATTTTGATCCCTTGAGATTTGAACTTGGTCATTGAAATATAGTGAGATAATATTAACTTCAATTATAGATTAAAGTATGAGTTTAAAAATACCAGTGAGAAACTGATACGGTTTGTTGTTTGTTTTTCCAGTTAAAACTTTAGTAGGGTGCATGTATTTACAAATAAATGAAAATAAATTTATTAAGTAATAGCGCATGATGATGTGACTTCACTGCATTTGTATACTATTGCATCGTAACAACCAAGAATTGAGATAAAAATTTTACAAAAAGGACATCGTAGAGTAAGTTGATAGTTCATGTAACATTTTTTTAAAAATAGATCTATAAGATCAAATCCTAGTTGATGACCACAACTCAATACCATTAATCTAGTTATTATGCCCTTTTTCTTTGTATCATTAGACTTAATTGTACAGTAATTGGTCTTGTGTTTTCCAACAGGACCAATTCTATTAAATTTCTTATTGCATTAAGTATTTTTTTACAGCTTTCATTGATGACTTCTTTGGATATGACCATATAATTTGATATTTACCGTCTTCTTTAAGGATGATCTCATATCGTGTGTTCCTTCCTTGGATCTCTGAAACATAATGAAACAACATTACTATTACCTTGGCAACATTTTTATCACATGAAAACTTCATAAATTTCTTCAGTTCAACCTTTGTTAGATTAGATTGTTTGATCGAGTACTGTTTTGGTGTTTTCGCTTTGAAGAAATATTCTGACACTTCCCTAATATTTAACAAGAATTCTTTCTCAACACATTTTCTACTATTTCTAAATCCACCCTCATGGGCTTCGATAAATACTGAAGTATCTTTATCAGTAGGAAAAACAGAATCAAGGAAATCTGTAGATATTTTTGTCAACTGAATTTTATTAAATTTATCCTCTGATTTATTTTCATCTTCCAATTCGCAATTCTCATTAGTACTCCTTAAATACAAGGAACTTATTAAGCAGTCTGTGTAGTCGTTGTCAAACCGTATTTTGTCAGTAATTAAAATGAGAGTTGTATAAATCATATCCAACTCTTTATAAAGGATACATACTGATAAATAAGAATTTTGCAATTCTGCTGAATCATCAAGAATACGTTTAACTGATGAGAAAATAATAAACGTTTCATAATAAGGATATCTTATATTTTCAAGTGACATTTCCGTTTGCATAATAAGAGATTTAAAATCAATATCTCTTTCAGTAGTAATAAAAATTAAAATATTTCTAATCTTGATTAACATTTCTTTAATTAATTTTGGTTCACCCAAGGTCTCTTTGACTCAGTAATCAATAATACTGTCATTCTTAGTAATATACTGAATAAGTGTATGATCCTCTTTATGATAAGCGTTTTGAGATAGTAATGAAGCGCGAATATAACACAGTTGTAGCACAAATCTAAACATTTAAGGAGGCTATGAAAAAATGTCATATTATTTTTGACGTGTAAAATTTTGTTGATAAATTAATTTTTTTTTCAAAAAATTATTTGTTAGTTATGACAGCTTAACGAAAATATAACAGCTGGTAAAGTAAATTTTATAGATTTAAAACAAATTAATTGAAGTAATATAAATTTAATTCTTAATCTTTGATATAATCTTCAGCTAGCACTATTGATAACAAAAATTAAATCAATGAAGTTTATCTATTAAGTTTAATGTATGCATCAGGAATTAAATGTATATGCTTCTCGTGTCAGAAGTAATGTCTTATATACTTGATTGTAAAAATATTGAATTAAATGTGTGAGCTATTGGAAAGAAAAATCTCAAATTTATTTAACCTCTTTCATAAAAAAATAATACCTGTGTAAAAAGCTTTTTTAATGTTTAAGATCATATATTGTATTTCTTAAAAATTTTATAATCAATTATTTTGTGCTTACTATAACTGTGGGCGTTGGAAATAATAGCTTTATTATGTGTCTTCTTCATCATCATACCTTCGTATTTCCGATTTATATAGTTTTAAAGGGGGATTTGAAACCACACGTTTCACTGCAGATCTGATCCCCCTTGTGAAATCCTGATTTGTCAGAGTGACACGTGGAAACCGAAGTGTTACTTGCCGACCTATCGTTACTCGCGGAGACTAAGCACAATAGAAAGGCTGTCGCCTTACAATAACATTTGTGTTTATTTGTTCTTATTTGTAAAAGCAAAAGGATAAAATTAATAAGAAATTTTCAACAAAATATTGATTACAAAGACTTAAAAACTAACAAATGAGGTACTAATTTTACGTCTGCATAGATAATATTCGAATTAATTATAAACTGATCGCTTTGGTCTCGCAAACTTTGATCCTGAGAAAGCGTGATGTCTTAATTAAAAAATTAGAAAAATTACACTAATAAATGTATAAGAGACACTATTTGAATATATTAAATAATTGTATTGCGTTTAAATTTTTAAAAGTGGATTTTGTATCTAAATCATTTTCTTTTGATTAACTCATCAAGATTGATTTTTATGTTGATATCTGCAAGAACCCCCTTTTTTTAAAATGAAAGAGATAAGTTTGACATTTATAGTAGCCTTGAAAGTTTGTTGCAGTTTAAGTTATTTAGATCGTATTTTTAATGAATTAGAAATACATTTAAAACTTATTGGAACATAAACAACCTTGAAGATTTACTAGAAAGTGAACAACATGATAGTATGGAGCCAACAAAGGAAGAGCTTAAGGACTATGAGAAATTACTTAACAATTTGTCATCTCCAGGTCATCAATCTCTTTCTACTTCCCATAAAATTTATGTTGATGCCAATTTGACTAGCACAAATATGAATTATAGACTGATGCTTGATAAATATATAGAGTCATTCTATGAAAAACTGCATTGTTCTATAAAAAATAATTTGTTTATTCCATTTAAAGATACATACATAAAGAGATTGAATAAAACTAGAAAAATAACCAATTTGATTTCTAAAAAGAAAAATTCAGAAATCGATAAGAGAATATTTGATGAAAGTATATAGAATGAATGTTTACAATTTATTTAATAAGTACAAGTATCATCAAATCATTTCAGTTATAATTTACAATCTTTTTTTAAAGGGCATAGATGAGACAATTGACTATGAAATATCAACGCACAAAAGCATTAGAGATAGGACATATGCACTTGTAAATGAATACATGGAGATATATAAACATTCAATACAAGAAATATTATCATTAGGCTACGTTTTAGTAACGAAACCTTCCATCAAAGTTATGATCATTATCCATCTATTGAACTTATTTATAACCAAAATCGAAGATAATATGCAGAACAAGAGAATAATGATCATATTGTTTATAATCAAGGCACTTTCTTGTACATCAAAGAACGGTACAAATTTTATTACAAATGCAATAAAAGTTTATTATGAACACTCTGATCTTAATTTTTTTATTTGGGAGTTCAAATTCTCTCAACGTGTGACATTTAAAAACAGAATAAATCAGAACAAAATCATTCTTAACCAGAAGGATCTTGTATATTACAACCTTATAATTAGAATATTTCAACTTTTAATTTTCTTAAAGTTTTAAGATTTTGATTACAAACATTACGAGGAGTTGATGATATTTTATGACGAAAGTATGAAATCCAGAGGATGTTGCGTATGTCAATTCAAACTATTCATGGATCTTGCTCAAAGCCATTTGAAATATATTTAAATTGGTGGTAAAAGGAAATGATTAAAGTTATGATTGACGAATGTAATAATATACTTTGATCCAGACGCATTTTTTTTTATTACGGCCTATGAGATTGTTCTGTTAAGTTTCAGAAACACGATAAATTTTTAAGATTATTGACATGGTCCAATTAAAATGAGTAAAGTTTATGATTGAATTATTTGGATGAGAAATTGTATACAGCATTAGAGTAGTATTAAATAATTTACTAATTAGATGTATTAGCATCTCTATTATTTATAATTACAATGTCCTTGTCAATGATTTTGTAAATGAACTTTCAAATATCATCTTAATAAACGATTACATTTGGATAATCTATAACTCAATTAGATCAACATAATTTTACTTCCTATTACTGTTCAATAAGAAAAAGGGTTTAATTCATTGCTTTTGTATCATTTGTAAAATTCATGGGGTCAAAGTGGTCTTGAATTCATTAGAAATTAGTTTACTGTTTGGATCTAAATAAATTAAGATGTAATTTGTAATCTTGAAAAATATTCGATTGTTTAAAAAGTATATTAACATTACATTAAATTTAAATTATTTTTGAAGGTAAGTTAAATTTAAAAATCAATATTATAAACAAACATATTAAAACATTTCTCTATATATATCAAGTTTTTATTGTTATTTGAATCGCGTATAGCTATTATATTATGTCTGATGGCACAAACAAGTAATTGGTAAAAATGGCTTTTTAATAATTCGATGAAATTAACGGATTTAAATATAGAAAAGCCTTTTATTTCTTCCAAAAATACGTAGTCTATACAAAAAAGTTTAATAAAAAAAATAAATCAAGTTAAAACTTGTTTATTTAGATTATAATTAATTTTATAAATTTAAAAACTGCTAAAATTTGTTTGTATTCATATCATGAACGGAAGTATTACATTGTCTTGTGTAAAAAAATCTATTAAACAAAATTTAAACACAATTAAGTGACCTTTAACGAGATTTCAAACAAGATTTATAGTGTTCATGCTCCTTTTTTTAAATTTCATTTTCTTATTTTCTAAAAAGTTCACTAGGGGAAACTCGAAAGATGTCTCAAAAATCACTAAACTCATTATTATGATGATCGAGGTGAAAAAGTAATAACAAATCATTTTGTTTTGATGTTTATTGATAGTGTCTTGTTTTGTATCGTAATTTTAATCAATTACAAGAAGTTTTGGAGTAAAAAATGAACCAAAAATTAATTTAGAAGAAAATAGAAAAACCATTGTTGTTATTTCTACTTTTAACAAGTTAATTATTTTTTTTGTCAAAAAATGTGTTTTTCTCCTATAGCTTAATATTACAGAACTAAATTCAAAAAAAAAATGTATTTTATTGAAGCAATTTGAATCATGAGAAACACAAAAACATTAGTTGTTTGAGAACCAAGCAATGTAAATTAAAGTTTTATGTGCTTTTAACAGTCAAATGTACGTTTTAATAAAAATTTATACAAAATGCAATATATAGATCTCTATAGAGTCGGAGAGAAAGATAGCCTGTTTTCAGCAATTACAACATACTGTTTTTTATGTAAAAATTTTGTAAAATTTCTTCGGATTTTTGAAATTTGAAAAACATCACTAGGGGAAACTTCGAAAAGTGCCAAAAAATCACTAAACTCATTAGTGTAATAGTTGAGGAGAAAATGTAAAGACCACCTATTTAGTATCAGAGTTGAACCATGAAATCTCTTTTTATGTTGTAGTTTTAATTAGTGACGGGAGCTGGAGACAAAAAATCGATTTAAGAGAAAATATAAAAACCATTGTTGTTAGTTTCTCTTTTAACGTATTTTGTCTTTTTTTGTCAAAAAATGTTGTTTTCTCCCATAGCATAATGTTACAGAGCTTTTTTCAAAAAAAAAATATTTTAATTTAAAACGATTTGAATCATGAGAAACGCAAAAACATTAGCTATTCATGACATAAGAAATGTAAAATAAAGTTTTATGTGCTTTTGATAGTCAAATGTACGTTTTAATAAAAATTTGTTCAAAATGCAATATATAGACCATTATAGAGCCGGAGAGAAAGATGTCCTGATTTCTACAATTAGAACATACTTTTTTTTATAAAAAAATTCTGTAAATTTTTTTTGAATTTTTGAATTTTGAAAAACATCACTAGGGAAAAAACTCTAAGAAAAAAATGGAAAAAAATAAAAGCACGAGTTAAGAATCAAAAACATTTTAATGCGATTTAGTGTATTTGTAAAAGCCGAAAACTAACTCTTAACTTGATCTTATTGTGTAAAACAAGGCCATAATCAGAGAAATAAGTAGAAAAGATTCTACAGTGAATACCAGATTAGTTCACGAGAAAATCAAAACACAATATGTTATGAATGGTAGATTTATTTTAAAAAATATGACAATGATGTTTTCATGATCTGAAACATGTTTTATTGCAGTGTTTCAGAGATTTTTTTTAACTATAAAAAATTTGTTCTGTCATAATCATGACTAAAAGCAGAAATAAACCAAATTTAACATTAGTAATGATGTTCTGGCTTACGTCAACATCAAAAACTGATTTCATCTCTATCCTGTATTTTGAAATTTTAACCCTAATGAACACCAGATAAGTAAATCCTTAAAATGGTAAAAAAGAACAACTTAGTTGTAGATCTTCAGTACATAATAAATTATAAAATATCGATTGACTTGATTGTATATATTAGAAAAGATTTAATGCTTTGTATTACATTTCAGATATTTTTTTGTTTTTAATGTTATCTATGTTCATTCCTACTTTACATAATTTAAATTTTTAATTTAGTTTTATCGACCACTTTAATTAACTTATTTAACAAAAAATTAATAACTGTTTGGAAAAAAAAACAGTTTCTTATATGCAGACGCCAGGCGGCATCTGTTATGATTCGTCCCGATGATAGGTATCAATCATACGGAAATCATATGTGATCTTTAATATGATTGGTGCCAAAGCTCCTTTAATGGTATTTAAGTAAATATCTGAGAAGAGGGATCGCGGGTATATACTTATGCCTTCACTACCAACGTAACGTTCCGACTGACGTCGACACTTATAGTATTTTATTTTTTCTTTATAAAACAAGTTTATGATGTTTAAAAAGAATTAATGTATGATTCGTTAATGGACACAAGAAATTTAAGTTTCATTTGGATAAAAAAATTGGAATGAAAAAAAAAGTTTAACAAATAAAAGTGACAATTTTGAAGATAAGTCCTCTTCTTTTCTAAAAAAATATATTTTGTTTTACTTTACCTGTAGATAAAGAGTGTATTGAACTAATACAAAGTCAAAGTCTCCATGTTCTTCAAATTTTAACTGCAAAAATAATTTCAGTTTTTTAAAATTTAAGACAATCTTAGTGTATGTAATTTATGAAAATTAAAGATAATATTAGTGTATTTAGATTTCTTAAATGAAAAAAATCCTAGTATATGAAGATCCCCACAAATTAAAGACAATCCCTGTACACGTAATTTTTCAAAATTAAAGACATTCCCAGTTCATTATAATTACAAAATAACAGTGTATGAATTCATAAACATAAAATACCTTAAGTATGTTTAGATATAAACCATGAAGATAATTACAATGTGTGTAATAATTAAAGATTAAGATAATCCTATTGTATTTAGATCATAAAATTAAAGGCAATCCAGTATATTTATGTAATAAAATCTAAAATCATTTCATCGTAGTTAAATTTTAAAATTCAAGAAAATCTTAGTGTATGTCATTTATAAAAATGCAAATAAGTCCATTTAATATACCAAAAAAATTAAGATAATCGCAATATGTACGTGTATTAATAAACATTTGAACAATCCCAGCATTAATTGATTCTTTAAAATAAAAATAATCTCATCGTATGTAATTCTTAAACGTTAAAGATACTCATAATGTATGTAATTCATAAAAATTAAAGACAATATTAGTGTATTTAGATTTCTAAAAATTCAATTAAGCCAGTGTAAAAGTATTCTTCAAAATTGAAGACATTCCCAGTACAAGTAATTTATAATAATTAAGACAACATAGAATTGTATACTTATAATAATCGTGATATGATCATTATAAAACTTGTATTTTCTATTATATTAGAATAAATCTTGTTAAGTTTTGTTTGTATCTCAGTATATTCAAATACTCCATTCACATTCTTATAATTAAATATCTTGTAAACAATAAAAAATCATTTTGACGTTCTCAAGGTTATCTTTAAATACATAATCTACAAGCAAAACAATAATCTAATATCCACCCTACTCCACCTGTTAACAAATATTTCGAAGTCATATCTAATTTATTTAACTTTACAAAATTCTAAGAGAATACGATGTTGTGGTTTAATCCTATAAAAAACAATTAAAAGCTCTTTACAATTATCTTCCATGCCTATAAATTTCAATTAGTTTTTAATCCATGGTCTAATTATAAAACTAATCTTAAACTCTAAGCTTTAAATCAATTCAGTCATTATATTATCGCGTTTCCTTTTATATTTTTTTAATTTATCAGTCCATAGCTCATGAACTCATACAATTTTGTAATTTATTTAAGTCTTGAATCTAATTTATAACCAATAAAAACAAATTGACATCATCTTTATGTTTTGTAATTTTAAAATGGTGATTTACAATTGCTTATTCTCTCCCATCACGTATTTGCTTTCTGATGGTTTTCGTCAACAAATAGAAGATGCAGTTAAAAAACAAAAAGAAAACATGGGCAAGGAAAATATAAAGAACATTCAAAATGCTTTTAATGTACAAAATAGATAGAAAGTATAAATTTATCTTATACTATGTGTATAGGATGGCCTGGTTGGATGTATTAAGAGTATATTGTAATATTTAGTTCTTAATTATGCAATCGAAAGTATTGTTATGAAATTTAGAAGTAATATAAATCCTTATTACAAACTTAATTGAGCGATTATGGAGTCTTAATTAATCACTTAAGAAAAATAAGATCATAAAGTGTAGGTCATTTGTTTGTAAATGCCCGTATCTTCTCCTATTGACAATGTTTCTTTTAATAAATTACAATTACCAATTTAACATTGAAATCATAGTGCCGGTCTTAAGTAATCGCCTTTCTCCACAACAATTGAATCATTCACACATCTTTAAAAAGCCTTCGTATTTGTGTAAACCTACCTTTTTTTGCTTAAGCCTTTAATTCTAAATTGTCCCAATCTGATTTTCATTAGAATTTTCTTTGTTTTTTTTGTAACCCTCACAGTATAACCAACAAACTCATTATTCTCTATCACAATTAACCCTGGAGCTTAAGATATTAATAGAGTACATATAAATAGCACCATGGTTGTATTATTGTAGATTTTAATCGGTCTTTCAAACTTTTGTTCTAGATTACCAACATACTGCTTCATTATAGCTTTTCTTAAAGTCTTTGTGGCTCTTTCTATATGGCCTTTGCTTCTGTAAGTTTCCAATCCTACCTCCCTATGTTAAATATCATTCTTAAAACACTACTCTTCAAACAGATTATTACAAAACTTCCTTTCATTGTCTGTTACAATTTTATCTGTAAACCCATCTATATTTATTCATTCCTGTATCGATTTAATCAACATCTTAGATATCTCAGTACAATGCCCCAAAATCTATGCGTGAAATAATCAATCCCCACAAAAACATATCTCTAATTTTCACCACTTTCATGAACAATTACATCAAGAGCTATCTTTTTTTATTACTTCCTCTATGTTACAATTTCACATCCACCATTGTTAAACTGTTATCAATTCTACAAACCTCGCACTCTTTTTACCCTTGATATCTAATCGTTCATTCCTGGTTAGTCAGAATCTGTCTAAAAATTGTGTACTTTTAACTCCTCGACGATTTTATTTCTTGTGTACATCTTTTATTGTTTCTTCTATTTGCTCCTTTGTCAAGATCTTTTACTTTCATCCAATATAAACTACCAATGTTTTTTACAATCCTTGATAATCGTGTCTTATTGATCTTCCCTTGTTTCTAATTTTTTCTATCACATGTTTTTAATTTCCCCAGATTCTGCCACACTCTCATATTGCCGATCTAATTCATTTGCATAATCATCTCTGATTTCACGTACTCTACTGTAAAATCAAATTTCTGAGTTTTTTCTGTCCAAAAATTTTTTTTATTATCATCATAAATGGTTTTCTCCTTATCTCATTCAATGCTTTGAGATCTTTCATTAGATAAAACTTCATTCTTCTTAAATTACATTCAAAAAACAACCAATGTTTCCTTCTCACTAAAAGTATCTTCTCTTCGCTGGTGATAAAGTCTTGGAAACCTACAATTTGGGACCTAACTTCCTTCATTTTCTTTTTGTGATAAAATAGAATCTAAACTAGTATCAAAGGCATCTGTTCTCAACATGAACTCTTTTATGTCTAAGATTTTCAAATCACTCATATACCTCAATGCTTGTTTCAGATCAAAATAAGAATAGTTCATTTACATTTTGTACTCTTTTTCAACGCATCATTTAATTTTCCGTGTTATAAGAATATTCAAGTATGAAATCTCAAAAATCGTCTTAACTCCTCGCATTTCTATGGTCGTTTGTCATATAGTGCTCTCTGCTTATAAACTCATATAGTTAAATATCCGTTACAATAAAATTTTATTTCCTCTTTTTTTAATTACCCCTCTCCTTATAAATCTTCAGACCACGATTTCTAAATTTCTTCACCAGGTTCTCTACAATCTCATTATGCTTATTTTATCGTTTGCACGCATTGCAATGTCATCCACACAGACTTCTATCCCATTATATCTAACTTAAAATCCTTCATTCATGGTCCTCTGCACTATATATTTAATGAGAAGAGTTATTGACCGTAATTACCATGGTATTCAACTGATATAATCTACCTTTACGCTAAAAGCAGTCTTATGTTTCTGTTCTTCTTTTGATCTTTCATTGTAAAAAGCGAGAATTCATCGTCACTTACAATATTCTTTATCAAAGGCAGTTCATAAGAATCTTTACCTGCCAACTGAGTTACTTACCGATCTAATCCCTCCATTTGAATTCTTTATTAGATTCCTCTACTCACTTGTAACTCTTCTCATTACTCTTCTAATCTCTAAATCACACAAAAACTCCTTAAACCTCTTTCTTAAATATTTGTTGACCAAACGTCCTTTTATGATGACTTTATCATCTTGTTTAGTCTTTATAACGCATTTAAATCCTGTCAAATACTTAATTTTCTTTGATCCTGACCAATTGCCTCTGTGTCTTATCTATTTAACTTCTAATTTCTCAACGTACATAACTCTCTTAGATTTTCTATCAATATCCTCAACAAAACTTTCAATATTATTGATTTTCTTATTTTGCCCATATAAATCTCGTCACTTTTCTCTGTAATAATGTTTCTTTTAACAACGTCTATACGATCACTCACTCTCCTTGTGTCCTTCTCACAACAAACAAAGAAACACTCTCCTTTCTTGAACACCTATTCTCGAAATAATTTAGCATTCACTATTCCTTTCTCCTTCCATTACTTTGCATTTATCACTAAAAATCCTATTCATATTTTTTGTCTAATTCCTGTTAAAGCTTATTAATGATTTATTTCCATTCATGTGTCTAAAACGATTTCTTCTCACCAATAAATATCTGACGCGTAAACAAAAATATTCCTTGTACCAACCAATCAACCGTATAAATAAAAAAAAGTTAAGAGAGAAAATTAAAAAACCCATCTTTGACATTTAAAAGACAACATTAATGTTTGTATTTTGTATATCGAAAAAAAAATAAATTAGTTACTGAAAAAACTTGACTCTCTTCATTTTTAGATTGCTCTAAAAAATTTATAAATTCACGTTACAAACAATTTTAAAGCTTTTCAGCTATGTTTGGGCATTTAAAAAAGAATCAAAATAAAAATGTGTGGGTTTATAAACATAAAGGCTGGATGAGGCATATAACAATATAAATCAAATTGTTGCAAAAGAAAGCATAAATTCTAATTAATCTAATGACATTCTTAACCAAAAAAAATGGAGATATTTAGAATCGAACCCGTATAAAAAATTAAAGAGTGTTTTAGAGATTAAGATCGTCCCATTGAGCCACGACAAGTCAGTTGATTAAATGGCAAATATATAGAATTTAAATAAACTAAAATTACCACTGCTTTTGTACTAGTTAAGTAGACAATTTAATGTTTAAGTACTCGTATCAATAAAGTTTAATTTATAAAAGTTACTCTTAGGATCTATTTAATGTACTATTACCTGTTTTTTAGATCATCATAATTTAAACAACTTTTCTAGTTCAACTCCCTTTTATAACACTGACAAATATTTGAAGATTTTAAGAAAAAAAAGGGAGAAATAGACAAAAATAAGAAATTAAACTAATTGATTTAAGTGATTTATTTAATAAAATGTTAATAGTTGCTATTAAAGCATGATACAAGCCTTTAAAAATCGATTTTTTAAATTTAAAAGGAAAAATAAAAATGGCTAAAAAGTTTCTAATTGTGTTGTAATTATGGTTTTGAAACTGTGAAAATCCAAGTGTCGTGTTTACCGGTCTGATATGTAAAACTACTCATGGAAAAATAATTTATTAGGATTTAAAGTCTAACTTGCTCATATCTAACCTTAACCTTATCAAGATGACCGCTTAGAGGTAAGCTATTGAATATACGTGACTGAGAGGATGGCTATATACTATAACACTTACTCTAAAATTCACTATTCTCATCAGAAAGAAATAGCATCTTGCCAGTTACGGTTTCATTTGTAACTTCTTCATTCTGATTGTTTACTATCCATTCAAAGAACTCATCTTCAGTGATCTTTGGCGCGTTCACCAATTTGTAATCCAAAACAACAGAACTCGAAAGATTTAAATCTAGTTCATCTTGTTTGATGCAGCATAGAATGAGATCGTAAATCATAGGAGTTCCTAGGTAGTGTTTTAGCCATAACATATACAGTTTCTAAATCCTCTTCTTTCAAATGAGAAGAAATTTTTGGAATTTCGAAAGGGTAGTCCTTAGAACATGTCACAGTGTATTCTCTTTTCTTAATTCTAAAATTGTAACTCGTTCCATATTCATTTTCTTCCCTGCGCATTCCTTGTTTAAAAATTGACTGAAGAAATAAAACTTCATTCATTTAGGGATAAGAAAGTAAACAAACAAATTAAAATTTATTAAAAAAATATTTTGTAAGGGAGTGTTTATTTATATAGTAAAGGGTGTTTAAATAAGTATTTGATTATTTTATAATCGATATGCCAACTAGAAACTAAATTCTTGTAAAATATAATTGCACCATTTAGACGTATAAAATTTAATTATTTTTAAAACAATGCTGTAAATATTTAGAAAAGAATGTAACTCTTATGCATTATCATCATCCAAAAATAATATGATAAATAATTCTAGTCCTTTTTCTGTAACGTTTTTTGCTCTTTAAAATTACCCAAAAGACCAAAAAAGGCTCTTGTACAACTTAAAACATTTTAATTCTGTTTACGGCTGGAGAATATAAGTGAAGAAGATTGATTTTTAGGAGATCGAAATAATTATAACTACACACAGTAGAAGAAAGATAGTTTAATTGAATACTTTACATTGTAACGCTTTACAACCCAGACTGTTTGATAAAAAAAATGTAAAAAGTAGATTGTTAATAAGATGGTAACATATACGGTTTAATTAAAATTATAAACATAGAGTGATCAATGTCTCGAAGATCATATGTACGTTCATTCGTTTTAAAAACTCACCTTTAAAGATAATTTTACAAAAATTAAAATGAAATTTTGTATTACAAGAACACAGTAAAGGGCAAATATGACGCAAGTTAAGAATAACTGTTAGTCTCAGTGGTTATGTGTCTCTCTAGTATTTCATAAAGACATATTTTTCGTTAATTCTGACAAAAAACTGATTTCTAAGTTACTTCTCTAAATGTTTACGACAGTTCTTATGCTGCAAGTACAGGTTTTCTTTGTGTTTTTTCATCGATTTGGTATTTTTAGCACATTTCACAATGTATTAGCTTCTTGTAACTCATTATAATTTTTTGTTTCTTGAATAGACCAATTCTTATGGGCCTATGAAAATAAAATTTTTAAAAGTACAGATTTATGAAGCAGGGTAAATATAAAAAGAAAGTCTTTTAGTCTTATTATTGCTACAACTAATAAAAAAATTCACATAAAGAATATTTTAAATAACAAATAGCAGAAATCAATGGAAAATGCTAATTGTTGAATTTAATTTTAGCTTTTGTGTTCTTTATTTAGAATTGAACGGTGTTTGTAGCTCATAAGATTGTCTTTCACTCTTTCATTGTGAAATTTTGTTTATCAAAAGAAATATCTACAAAAAAGAATAAGGAGCATTTAATTTTTATTTTGTTATACGAACTAAAGATAATATTGGCGTAACTATAAAGATATAAAGGAGGTATATAGGTATTGAATAATTGCAACCAAAGAATGAAATTTAATTTAATCTAAAAGACTGTTAGTTTTATTGTGAAAAAGGACGTACAAAGCTTCGAACTTGTGTAAAAAATTTATTAGTTTTTAGAAAAGTGAAATCATCTCATCAAGCAACGACAAGTTAGACGCAATAAGTGTCGAATATACAAAATTGAACTGCAAGAAAGAAACAAAACATTTTATTAAAAGCTTTTACATTAGTTAAGTAAACAATAAGACATTTTAATGCTCATATCAATTAAGACATGTTTACAAAATTTACTCTTAGGATTTATTTAATGTAATGTACTGTTTTTTTTAGATCATCGTAATTTTGACAACTTTCCCAGTCTAACTTATAATCATAACACGGACAAATATCTTAAGATTTTGAGAAGATAAAAGAGAGAAATAGATTAAAATAAGAAATTGAAATGATTGTTATAAGGAATTTATTTAATGCTATATGTATATTTGCTATTTAAAACAGGTCACAAGCCTTTTAGAGTTGATTTTCAATTCATTAGAAAATATTAAAGTGGTTTAAAAGTCTTTAAATATGTGGTAAATAAGTTTTCAGATGCTTTAAATATTTATGTCATCCTTAAATATAAATCTTATGCAGATACCCCCATTTACAAGCATCCATGTTCAGAATCATAAGCAAACCACAATGAAATACAATATTTAAGTAGACACAGCCAAGAACTCACTTGTCATCCAGCTATTTAATGTTTAAAGAACTCACTTAGCATCCAGCTATGTAATGTTAAAAGAACTCACTTGTCATCCAGCTATTTAATGTTTAAAAAAACACACTTGGCATCCAGCTATTTAATGTTTAAAGAGCTCACTTGTCATCCAGCTATATAATGCTTAAAAGAGCTCACTTGGCATCCAGCTATGTAATGCTTAAAAGAACTCACTTGACATCCAGCTATGTAATGTTTAAAAGAACTCACTTGACATCCAGATATGTAATGCTTAAAAGAACTCACTTGTCATTAGCTATTTAATGTTTAAAGAACTCAGATGTCATCCAGTTATATAATGTTTAAAAAAACACACTTGGCATCCAGCTATGTAATGTTTAAAAGAACTCACTTGGCGTCCAGCTATGTAATGTTTAAAGAACTCAGATGTCATCCAGCTATGTAATGTTTAAAAGAACTCACTTGGCATCCAGCTATGTAATGTTTAAAAGAACTCACTTGTCATCCAGCTATGTAATGTTTAAAAGAGCACACTTGTCCTCAATTAATTAATTTTTAAAAGAGCACACTTGTCCCCTTATTATTGAATTTTTTTTAAATTATTTATAAAATGAATTGAAACAATACAGATTAAATTTAATATAACAATTTATTTAAAAATACAACCCCATATGCCTATTCTTTAGTTTGACCTAAATCTTCAAAATGCTTCTGTCAAAGCTCCGTACATTTGAGAATTTTCATTGTTCTATTCTCTAAATATCCTCCCACCTATATAAACACACCTAATGTCCATCCTTAAACAAGATTAAGTACCAATTCATTGGTTACACCTTCTATTAAACACAAGTATTTAATTAATGTCTGTTGTATTCTTTATTAAAGCCTACATGTTTCTCATCTATTGAATCATAACTTAAAATAATATTATCATTAGCCAACTCATCATATTGTATTGGTTTTAAAAATTATTTTTGTTTGGAAATTTAAAAAATTATCAAGACAAAGGAGGAGTGAAATTTCAAAAATTTTAAAATGTAACCCCTAAAATCAAACGGTTTCTGATATTTTGAATTTGGTGGGATGAGAGAAAAGTTAGTAGAAGACTTAGTTGACTCAAAAACATTTGTAAAACTCATTTTATCTTGCTTTCAGATCTTTGAAGAATGTTTTATGTCCTGTCTTACCTTTTAACAGTTAAAATAGCTTTTACGACAACACAATCTTATTACACTTACATTGAGTTACAAGTTTATCATTTAGTCATTAAAATTAGCATAAATACAAAATTTTAATTAATAAAGTTGGTTGTTTTATGAACGGGATTTTCTAAGTGTCAAAAATACCCCAGGTGAAAGTAGCATTTTATTCCTTTGATGGATTTTATCTATCATTTGTAACAATTTCATGACGTTTTTAAGAATTTAAAGTATGATAAGTAGATACACACAAGGAATTTTTAATTTCATTTTGATCTTAAAATATTTTAAACTAAAAAAAATTTGGAAGGAACAATTTAATAAAATCTTGAAAGGACAAGTTCTCTACTGTTCTCAAATGAATGAGAATTTCGTATTACTTTAATGGAGACAGAGGGTGTATTGAACTAATATAAAGTCATAGTCTCAATGTTCTTTAAGTTTTTCCTAGAAAGATAACCACAATAGAGAAATTAAAGGTAATTCAAGTAGAAGTAAATCTTTAAAGAATCCAAGTGTAAATTAATAGAAAATCTTACCATTCTAGATATAAAATCCTTGTATTCTTGTTAAGATATCTATCACATTCTCACAATAGTTATTTGGATAGAGACAATCCCATTTTTTCAATATTATTTCTTGACCAACCAAAGTAATCACATTCACAACATCGTTTCCTAGTTAGAAATTGATTAATCTTTTTCTTATTTACTTCTTGTAATTGGAGACATAATTGTATATTTCCTTTCGTGTCTGGAATTTTTTTTAATTTTAAATTTTAAACAATGGAAGGGTTTATGAATTTATAAAAAAAATTTATATAAAATAAAACAAGCAAATACAAAGAATTTTAATAGATAGAAGTAAGAATAGGTATTAACAGCAACAAGGATATATAAGTAAAGATATATAAATCATCAGGGATATAAAAGGTAAGATATTGTATGTTTTTATTTCATTTAATGTCATTGGAGGATACAAGTTTGGATAATAAAGTACGATAAGGGGCAATTGAAAACATATTTGTTCTAGAGAATATTTTATAATGAGAGTCACGTACTGTAAACAATGCTTTTCTATTAATTTTTTACTTTAAACAACGAAAGACATGATCAGCTGTATATAAGAAACCATTAACACCAAGAACTGTATTATTATTATGTTCATTTAATGAATGAATATGTACTAAAGAGAAGCTTATGTATTGTAAAGTTTCATTTATTATTTCAGATGTAGGAGGAAGAGGGAGACGATTTAGAACATTTGTATTTAATAACAGTTAGTTTAGGATTATTATTTAGAATATTATTATCTACATCATTTAACTATATTTATCATAATTAAAATTAAAAGTTTGTTTTGTTTCGCCTAAATTCAGTAAACGAGATACTTTTAATGATCGAAGACTAAATGTGTGGCTCGAAATGATCTGTAAAGATTTTAGTAGTTACCTTAGCGTAAAGCACCATCCCCCATTCAAAGTTTATTTCCTATTATGCCAAAGTTTATTTCCTATTATGCCAAAGTCCATTTCCTATTATATCAAAATCCTGACAAAAATTATTTCCTATTATGCCAAAGTTTCTGCCAAAGTTACTTAGTCTATACAAAAAAGTTTTAATAAAAAAATAAATCAAGTTAAAACTTGTTTATTGAGATTCTTTAGATCATAACTAATTTTATAAATTAAAAAAACTGCTAAAATTTGTCTGTATTCATATCACAGAACGGAAGTATTACACTGTCTTTTGTAAAAAAATTAACTAAACAAAATTTAAACATAAGTAATTGACCTTTAACAAGATTTCAAACAAGATTTATAGTGTTCATGTTCCTTTACTGAATTTAATTTTTTTATTTTTGAAAAACTTCACTAGGGGAACTCGATAGATGTTTCAAAAACCACTAAACTCATTATTATGATGATCGAGGAAAAAATGTAATAACAAATCATTTTGTTTTGATGTTTATTGATAGTGTCTTGTTTTGTATTGTAATTTTAACCAATTACAAGAAGTTTTGGAGTAAAAAATGAACCAAAAATCAATTTAAAAGAAAATAGAAAAACCACTGTTGTTAGTTTCTCTTTTAAAAAGTTTTTTATTTTTTTGTCAAAAAAAAATGTGTTTTTCTCCTATAGCTTAATATTACAAAACTAATTTCAAAAAAAAAATGTATTCACTTAAAGCAATTTAAATCATGAGGAACGCAAAAACATTAGTTTTTTGAGAACCAAGAAATGTAAAATAAAGTTTTATGTGCTTTTAACAGTCAAATGTACGTTTTAATAAAAATTTGTTCAAAATGGAATATATAGACCATTATAGAGCCGGAGAGGAAGATGATGTGCCTTCTACAATTGTAACATACTGTTTTAAATAATAAAATTCTGTAAAATTTCTTCGAATTTTTGAAATTTGAAAAACATCACTAGGGGAAACTTCGAAAAGTGCTAAAAAATCACTAAACACATTATTATGACGACTGAGGAGAAAATGTAAAAACCAACTATTTAGTATCAGAGTTAGACCATGAAATCTCTTTTTCTGTTGTAATTTTAATTTATAACAAGAGCTGGAGACAAAAAATCGATTTAAGAGAAATTAGAAAAACCATTGTTGTTAGTTTCTCTTTTAACGTATTTTGTCTTTTTTTGTCAAAAAATGTGTTTTTCTCCTATAGCTTAATATTACAGAACTAATTTCAAAAAAAAAATATTTTAATTTATAACGATTTGAATTATAAGAAACGCAAAAACATACGTTGTTCATGAGTTAAGAGATGTATATTGTTGTTTTATGTGCTTTTGATAGTCAAATGTACGTTATAATAAAAATTTATACAAAATGCAATATATAGATATATATAGAGTTGGAGAGAAAGATATTCTGATTTCTACAATTACAACATACTGTTTTTTATGTAAAAATTTTGCAAAATTTCTTCGGATTTTTGAAATTTGAAAAACATCACTAGGGGAAAAACTCTAAGAAAAAAATGGAAAAAAATAAAAACGCGAGTTAAGAATCAAAAACTATTTAATGCGATTAAGTGTTAGTTGTAAGAGTCGAAAACTAACTCTTAATTTGATCTTATTGTGTAAAACAAGGCAATGATTAGAAAAATGCTTAAAAAAGATTCTACAGTGAAAACTAGATTGATTCATGAGAAAATGGAAATACAAATTGTCACCCTTAAGATTTAGCCTTCTGTGATTATGCTGAAACTTCCGAACATTAGAACAAAATGTACATAAGCAAACTAAATAAACAAATGATGCCTTAAAAGAGTGTTAATGTACAAAATGAATCTTACAAGCAATGTATCAGGTGGCAATAATAATTTTAAACACTTTACTATAGGAATTAATTAACAAAACAATATTTATGAGAAATATAAACATCTTAATAAAGTTTGAATCGAATTTTTAATTTATAAAAAAACCAGAAGTGGCTTTAAAGTCTTTAGTATAGTTAAGTTGATGATTTAAAGTGCTATGAAAATTGTAACCCTAGTACTCCTTTTATAAACCATGATAAGTTTCCCCTTCCACTATCCTATTCATGATTATCCATGTTCTCAATCCTTTTAGATACAATTAACGTTTCAAAATTCCTTAGGACCAACATTTTTGTTTCCCCCTTAGTTTTACACGATTAAATACTCCCTTGTCTGTGTCATATTATATTTTTAAAAAAAATAATTGAATGAATAGAAAATAATAACTTAAATTAATAAAATTTATTATTTTAACACTATTTGTTTGATCATAATTAAGTATTTGACAACAACCTTGACCTACTTCATTTTTATAAGCTCCTTCCTTCTATCATTTATTAACAGAAATTAAATTAAAAGACTTATGTTTCTTACAATCTACTTCATTATCATTCTTTAACAACGTTATGTAAAATATTATCTACATTCGACTGTCTTTCAACTCAATTTTATATCTCACTCCTTTATTTTATTGGGTTTTAAAAAATTTATTTTTAAACCCAAAGGAGAAGAAAATAAAAATCGAAAATGTAAAAAAGAAATAGAAAATAAGAAACAGAGAACAAAAAGGATTAAAACTCTGTAACATTATAAGGTATTAGTTATTATGTCTAATAAAAATATATCTACTAGGATTGGTACATAAAGGTAAAAACGGAGATTACTGAGGCAATGAAAGCCATTTGGAACATATTTTTCTTAAAAACAAGAGACACCCTTTGATTCTTTTTAAATTCTTTTGCCATATTTTCATTTGTTTGGAATTGTATAAAACTTAAATGAGAAGAAGTTAACTTAGAATAAGAGATAGTAAATTTTATTCTAAACCAATATGAAGAGATTAGTGTAAGTAAAAATAAAAATCTAAAAAAACTTAATTAAAGGCATCTATACTAACATACTTACATGATGCATGAGATATTTTACAATGTTCAATAAAATTTAAGATATAATCATTGTTTTATATTTTGATTGTCTTATCATATGAAATAAATTAAATATAATTAAAGAAGATGGTAACCAGTAAATTAAAAAAATAATTTTAAAAGTTAATGTTTAATTAAAAAATTGAAGCAAAATTTTAGATTTAAGAAAAAACTCAAAGTTTAATTAAAAAATTCAAATTTTAAAATTTAATTAAAAAATTTAATTAAAAAGTTAAAGTATAAATTAAAAAAAATTAGTGTCAAGTTTATATTAAAAAATCCAAATTTTAAAATAAAATTAAAAAAAATAAAGTTAAGTTTATATTTATTGCACCCCGTGGCTGCACGCCCTAAGATGAGATACCATTCAATAACACTATTAATATAATATACCTTTATTATAACCTTAGGTCTCATGACCGTTACTCATATTGACATCCACTGTCACCATCCTTCGTACCCCTATTTGGATTTAAAATTTATAAAATATGATAATTTCTAGAAATTACGATGACAAATTTGACAGCATGTCAAATGTGGTACCAACCAGTGTACCACAATATATAAAAAAATAAATTAAAAAATCCAAATTTAAAAATTTAATTAAAAAAAATAAAGTCAAGTTTTAATTAAAAAATCCAAATATATAAAATTAATTAAAAAAATTAAGTTAAGTTTTAATTAAAAAATCCAAATTGTAAAAATTAATTAAAAAAAAAGTTAAGTTTTAATTAATAACTCCAAATTGTAAAAATTAATTAAAAAAAAAGTTAAGTTTTAATTAATAACTCCAAATTGTAAAAATTAATTAAAAAAAAAGTTAAGTTTTAATTAAAAAATCCAAATTGTAAAATTTAATTAAAAAAAATAAAGTCAAGTTTAAATTAAAAAATCCAAATTGTAAAATTTTAATTAAAAAAAAGTTAAGTTTTAATTAATAACTCCAAATTTAAAATTTTAATTAAAAAAAATAAAGTCAAGTTTAAACTAAAAAATCCAAATTGTAAAATTTAATTAAAAAAAATAAAGTCAAGTTTAAATTTAATTAAAAAAAAATTTGGAAGGAACAAATTTAAAAAATTTTGAAAGGACAAGTTCTCTACTCTTCTCAAATAAATGAGAATTTCGTATTACTTTAATGGAGACAGAAGGTGTATTGAACAAATACAAGGTCATAGTCTCGGTGTTCTTTCAGTTTTTCCTAGAAAGATAACCACAGTAGAGAAAGTAAAGGTAACCCAAGTGTAATCAGATAATTCTCAAACAGAATCCCAGAGTAAATTATCAGGAAATCTTACCATTTTAAATTTAAAACCCTTGTATTTTTGTCAAGACATTCAATTACATTCTCACAATAGTATCTTGGTTAAAGACAATCCCATAATTTAGAAAGGAGATGCTTTTCATGATCAAAGACTACATGTGTGGCTCAACTGAGTGTGAGATGATCGTAAGGATTATTTTAGATACATTAGTGTTAATGCCCACACCTTCCCAGTCAAAGTTTATTTCTTATTATGCCAAATTTCTGCCAATGTTTATTTCTTATTGTGTCATATTTCTGCCAATGTTTATTTCTTATTTTGTCATATGTCTGCCAATGTTTATTTCTTATTTTGTCATATGTCTGCCAATGTTTATTTCTTATTATGCCATATGTCTACCAAGTTTTATTTCTTATTATGTCATATGTCTACCAAGTTTTATTTCTTATTGTGTCATATTTCTGCCAAGGTTTATTTCTTATTATGCCAAATTTCTGCCACGATAACTCCGGTATAATGTCAACTTATTATGATTCTGTGTTCAGTAGAATTTATTTTTTCTTTAGAATTTTTCTTTAAATAAATAATAGTCAAATTTGGGGTTAAACCCATGGATTTCAAAGTTCACTGTTTGTCAAGACATTGATAGACCTCTACACTACTCATATCCATAAGCTCAGAAATATCATTAACTAAGTAACAAAAAAATAAAAAATACGTTTTAATTTGACTTGTACCCATGACTTTCGTCTTGTAAAATAATGCTTTACCATTAGACTATCCGAAGGTGTATAATTAGATAACTAAACATACGACAATTAAAAATATAACATAAAATGAATAATTATAACAATTTTATACATATGAGATTTATATACAGTCGTTTTTCATAATTTTAAGACTGAATATGATATTATCAGCTTACGAAACGAAATATTTATAGGGCTACCAAATCATTAAAAATTTAACAACTTTTTTTCTTCAATTTTTGGTTAAAATACGGACAAGACTTGTATAAATGACGAGGCATAAATAGAAAAAATAATATTAGAATGAATAAAAAGTAGCGATAATAAATAATATTAAAGTAAAGACCATTACAATTGAATTTAATATAATTTTATAATGTTTTTAATTAGGTAATAAGCATTAAGAAGAAAAAAAAAATAATTTAATTTTAAAAAAAATTCTGGTATGTGAACATTTAATAGATCTTTCTAAAAGAAAATATTGCCATCCTACTTTTAAATTGTTATTAATATTTATGAAGGTAGATTTTTTAATATTAAATGAGACAGTAAATAATTTAAATACCTAAATTTAATGAATATACATAAGCTCTGTATTGTCTATAAGAATTTTTAAATATATTTACAATAAAGACATAAGTAAGCCATTATGTGAATTAACATAAAACTTAGTTTCATAAAAAATTTTTACCTATGTTTTACTATAAAGATCCTTTAATAACATCTGCCATTTCTTATAATATTAAATACATCTGTTAAATGTTTTTTTTTCATGGCAGTGTATATAGGTCTAAAATTAATGTAATAGATTAAATTTAAATGTTTGTCAAATGCATTATCAAGTTAATCAGTCATAGTTATAACAATATACAAGACTATTTAATTACAAAACAAAAGGCAATTTATTTAAAAAAAATTAAAATGTAGTAACAAGGATATATGAACGATTAATTACTGTTTAAAACTGTCTTCAATTTAAAATATAAACCAGTTTAAGATGTTTTTAATTGACAAAATATAAATAGTTGTTTATTATTTAACAACTTTAATAGTATAACTTACTGTTCATAGTTTGTACAAAAATTCAATAATGTATAAAAAAAGATTTTTAATGTATAAAGAGGATAAATTAGCTTTTTAAAGACAATAATAAATGGGTTAAATAATAAAATTTAAATTGTTAAAGTTGATATTTTAATGTATTTTGTAAAAAATAAAAAATTTTGATTTGTAACCCTTCTCTACTCTTTTCATTGCTGAAAATTTCGTTTTTAATTTTTTTTTTATATATAATATAACTTCTCTGCTGATCGCAACCTGCAACTCTCGTTATAACTAGTTAGAAGGATAGACCTCTTATCCTTATACAGTCTGAGTAATCCAAAGACATTTTGCATTTTAAAGAGTATCTACCCCTATAATGCTTAGCAATGTGATTAAGTACACAGCACAGTAACTTGCCACGTATAGACATTGTTAAATTTGTTTATATTCACAACGTAGAGGGAGTATAGATTCGTCAGTTATTATCATCATAATATTAGACAGGTTTAAAAATAATTATTAAATACAAGATTAAGTCGTAAATGATAATAAAAAATACCTGGTACCTTTTTCAATATCCAAGTATACAAAAAATACACCTACTACAATTAATCTCAGTATTATCAAATTTAAAACATAATACAGCACAAGCACATAAAATAAATAATTGTATCATAAGTTCTAATTCATATCCAATTATAAGATTTAATTAAAAGTCTTAATCCAAGTACAGAGCATTACAGACCAAGTATTTTGTCAAAAATCTTAATTCATGAAATCCAATTCTAAAATTTTAATCCTAGTACAGAGCATTAAAAATCAATTATTCTATTAGAAATGTAATCCAAAATCATTAAATCTATTAAAAATTGTAACACAAGTATATAACACATATACCAACCTCCTTAATATCTAAAAATGTAATTAAGTACATGAACTAAAAAATCAAAATGCCATCTAAAGTTCTAATAAAAATACACAAAACTAAAATTCAATGATATAAGCTAAAGTCGTAATTTAAGTACCTAATCCTTCCTTTTAACATTACCCACTCTACCCTACCTATAATAAATTTGGAGTATATAATCTTTTATAACTTAAATCATTTAAAAATTTTGAAACAACACAATTGTGTAACATCATCCTATCGTAATTTATTAAAATTTATATTCTTAAAATTTCAAGAATGTTTCTTATTACATAATCATATTCTAACACAAGTCTTAGTTATCCATTTAATTCTCTTATTTATTTGTATCTTTTTTTATTCTTTAATACGTGACTCTTACAATTCTGTTAACTTAATTCCAATTATAACTCTTTAAACAACTAGTTGACATCATTTGTGAAAGGGAGATTTATAATGGCTTATTCCTCTCCCTTTCACGTCTTTACTTTCTGGATGTTCTAATCGATGGCGGGGCTGATGGGTGATATTTGTTGTGATTCAAAAAGGAGGGCTAGTTAAAAACAAGGAAAAACAAAGGAAATAAAAATACAAAGACCATTTAATATGCTTTTAATATTTTAAATGCATAAGAAGAATAAATAAAAATTGCATAATGCTTGTACCAAGGCTTATTTGATTGTATTAAGAGTATTATTATTACTTGGTTCTTAAAAATATGTCAACAAAGCATCGTTATAAAATTTATAAGCAATGGGATTAAAGTAAAGAAAAAGTCTCTGTAAACTAATTGAATAAGAATATCCACAAAGTAGAAGTGTAAGAAACGCCAGATTTAAAATATAACTTGTATATTTACAAAAAATTCTTATAATTTCTGTATTTCTTTTATGGTTTCATATTCAGACACGCTTTCTGCAACCAATATAAAAATCCATGTACAAATAATCCCTAGAAAACCAGGAAATTTATCCATGTACCAGTACCCCTTAGAAAAACAAAAAAATTTATCAGTATCATCAATACTTCCCTTGTAATCGAAGAATTAGAAATGTTTAAATAGCAGAAACATAAACAAGATTATTCGTTATCAACATTTATGAATAGAGAATCTCTGAGAAGTAGAAAGTCTTAACAAATGTGTATTATGAAGAAAAGCATGTTCAGTATTGGCATTGAATAGTTTGTTTTCATAGTGCTACAAACATTTATTAAACCAATTCCTTTGTAAGATTTGTCCCTTTGTCAAATGATACCCTTTATAAAACAAGACAACAACAAATAAGAAAAGCTTTTTAAATATTTAATCAAGGGAATAAAGCATAAAGGATATCATTAAATAAAGATTTTTGAATTTGATGTGCTACAGAAATAAACAAAAATGCCAATAAAATAAAAAATAAATAGAACAATAAAGTAAAAGTCACCGTTTATCTTTAATAACAATGTGGTAAGTATTTATAAAAATGTCTGATAATAAACGGTGTGAATCATGTATCAACAAGCTATTTTGAATTGTCACTGTCGTAGATTTAAGAAGTTTATTGTTGTTATGAAGTAGCATGTGTTAAAAAATGTATTCATTTAGAAGTAATTATACGTAAAAGGAAGGAGTAACCATAAGGATGACTACGAACTCTCCCTCCCAAGAAGAAAACATATTTTAGAATATTTTTGTGATGATTTTTAAGTTGCTTGCATTCAATAGTCTGATACTTGAAAAAAATAAATTAATGGAGGATAAAAAGTCAATTTAGAGTTTTCTCGCTATTGCCTGTTAATATTTTGTCAGAGACCTGGTTATAAAGTTGTAATAGTTGATTGTATAGAAGTAGAAACAGAAAGTTCTTAAAAGTCATATCTGTTTCTGATTAGAAATGCTTTAACGTTGTCAAAATAACATTCTTTGTATGTTAAGCGTAGCATTCTCACTTCAATTGATTGATGTTAGAAGTTCCCGAAGTTGATTCTATTTAAATGTAAACAAATTTCGTGTTTACTTAAAATTTTTGCTTTGTTATTGTTAAAAAATATTGAATTTTCTCATGCATGATGTATGTGTGTTATAGCTCTTGAATTCTTAAACTTAGTGCATAGTTATATGTAGATGGTTGCGTCTTAACTGCTTCTCATGTGTTTAACATCCTTCATAAGACAGGGCTGTTTGAAAAGCAGTTAATTGACCTATGCCTTTCTCTCTGTAAAGCTTTGCTTACTTTATGTGGTAACGATCCTTTAAGAAGTCTGATAATGCAACTTGTGTCTTCCTCTGTGTGAAGAATTGCTTACGTTATGTGGTTACGACCCATAGAAGATTACCGTTTTGGTTTCACAGAACACAGTTTTACGTCGCTGGACAAAAGAGATCAGAGCTAGATCTGGATGTCCGCTGTTCGAGACATTTGAGGAGGGAACAGTTTTAGTTTAGAAATCTTTTGTTTGAGAAGTATTAAAGTCAAATTTGAAGTCTGCTTTGGTGATGAGGTTGTAGTTAAATCTAATAGTCTGATGTTTGACTTTATAGCCGTATATGTGAAGGGCTGAATGTAAAGGGTCTTGTTCAAGTAGTAATTTCTAGAAATGAAATTTTTCTTTTATCTAGCTGTGGATATTGTGTTAGGTTTAATATTGTAAACAACTTCTAATGATACACGTGTAAGCTTTCTAAAATACCCAAAAATTAGAGAAATGATGATTTAACATTTTGGAAGAATAAAGACAAGGTCTTTTCAATGTTTATAAAAATGTCTCAAAATTTATATATAAAATTCCCTGTTAACGAAATTTTGTTAATAATCTTTTAGATGTCAATAAGCTATGCAGTTATTATAGATTCAGCATTAAATAAAGGATCAAAGATATATGAGTGTATCTAGAATGTATTCATAAGTAGAGCTGGGATTTATAAATAGGATTGTGTAGATATATCAGAGGTAATTTTTAAGTATGTTAATCATGGTGAATTTTGTTGTCTAGGAAATTTGGATTGTCATTTTTGCAAAGATGCATACATTCTTGTATAAATAAAGCAATTTAAATGTTATTAAGTGAGTTACAAAGTTCTGTTCGTCGGTGATCAAAGATATCGATCTCTCTGCCAAATAAAAGTAGTGTTTTAAACCAATGTGTATTGCTGACTTAAAAATGTCCGATGTAATGATAAATGTCTTTTTGATGTAGAGACTGTGCTAGTACTTAGAATGTATAGCCTGCATGGAAGTTAAAATGTTTGACTTGCTGAAAAGGAGAGGTCTGTGATTGTCTCTGCAATAATGATATGCTTAGTAGGTCTAAGAAGTCAATGGACATTTATGTAATTTAGTTTGAGTTGCAAATGGCGCCATGTAGGATGATAAATGCTTATAAATATGATGACAATTCTAAGTTGGTAAAGTAAATAATCATAGTCTGGTATTTTAGAGGGATGTAATTAGTACTAAAGTGCTTAGTAAAAGGGATAATAAGTGTTCTGACTCTTGTTCGGTCTTACTTCCATTGAGTGGTGTATCTCTAAGACACACGTGCGCTGTGTGGGCTTATTTGAATCTATTTGTCTAGCTTTCTTTCATTGTCTTGTCATAGTACGTGGAAAACATTTTCTTTCGCGCGTTCAAACCCACATCATTGTTTAACGCCCTGCTGTCGAGGACAAATGCTACCTCTCTTCCCCCAACCAGGTCTGGAAAACAACTTGAAGCTTTTTAAACTCATTAGTCGCCATGTCGTAGATTTAAGAAATTTATTGTTGTCATGAAGTAGCATGGGTTAAAAAATGTATATTGTTTAAACCAGAAGTAATCATACATAAAAAAAGGAGCAACCATAAGGATGGCTACGACAGTCACGAAATAATTTATTCGAAAATATGAAAAGTTTTCTAAAAAAGATGTTTTAAATCAAATTATAAACAAACTAAATAGACAATAAATGTTTTATAATCTAAAATATATAGATGCATGATACTATTACAACTACCTAAAACTTGTTTATATTGTTAATTGTAATATTTATAAATTTATAAGTCAGTTTTAAAGGCTAAAATTGATCAATTTAAAGAAATAGCATAGGTTATTATGCTAAAAATCTTAGTTGATATCTAAATCTTTCGTATTTCATAATGTTACATAAGAATATAGCAATAAGAACCCTTACAAATACCAATATCTAGGATTTTAAAATTATCGTGAAAAAAACAACTTTTATAGTATGACTATCCATTCATTAGACAGACAAATGGCATATAATTTTATATGAAAAAAAGAATTAAAGTAATAGATGATTTAAAATCTGATAAAATACGATTGAAATAAATTATATTTTCTACCTGCCCTACTTATACCAAAACAAAGAAATTTTTAAAATTTTTAATTTAAGTAAAAGGCAAATTTATGTATAGTAGTACAAAAGACACCATCAAAATAAATTAAAAGATGGTAAAAAGAACAGTAAAAGATAGAAAATAACAAATGCTAATAATATATGAAAATTGTAAGTCTTGAAAGTAATTTATAAAAATTTGTCAAAATTTAATATATCAATTAGTAATCATTACTTATCAGAAATTTAATTTAAGTAAAAGGCAAATTTATATATAGTAGCACAAAAGACAGCATAAAAACATAGTAAATGAATAAAACTAGAACGGTTAGTAAAATATAATAACAACTGATGATAGAATATTTAATTGTAAGTCTTTAAATTAATTTTATAAAAATTTGTCAAAATTTAATATATCAATAAGTAATCATTACTAATCAAAAATTTAATTTAAATAAAAATCACATTAAGGGATAGTAACACAAAAGACAGTATATAAATAAAACAAGTTCATATGATCATAAATTAAACATTTTAAAAATGAATTTATTATTCAAAGAGATAATTTGAAAAAAATATCTAAGGTTACTGTGGACAAGACAATATAGAAGATAAAATAACAATTTTTAAAATTTATGCTTAATAAGTTGGTCGTAAAACATGTTTTTATTACAATCCAATGCCACTCCTTTTTATAAAAAAATTTCTTATTTATCCAATGCTACTCCTTTAGAAATCAGAAAAAAATTTTGAAATCCATTCCTATGTAAAGGAGACTAAAAAAAAATATTATTTTCAAAAACGAACAATAATCACTTTAAAAGTCATAAATTTATTTAAAAAGCAAATAATAGCATCAAATTGGCTTTTAAATGACTAAAACCATCTTAAAATATAAAAAATTTATTTTTCATCCTCAATTTTCGGAAGCACTCTTTTTAGGGGTAAAAACTTTAAGAAAGTCGTTCCAAAAGAACAAGTCAAAACAAATCAAAAAATTATCAGAAATGATCAATTGATGAAATAAACAAAAATTATAGAAGTTTGAAAATGAAACAGGAATCAAAATAAATTTTAAAAAACCCCTAATTTTAGGCTATTAGGTAGATATAAGGTGCCTTGAGAGAGGAAGTGGGTGGGTAACTTACTATTAAAGGTATGGGCTAAAAAATAAAAAACAAAAAAAATAAAAGAGCCATTACATTAATTTACAGTCTGAAATATGTTATATTTATTGTTTCTTACTATTTAAAATGCTTTTATCAATTTTTTAAGTCTTTTTAATATTTTTTAATCAGTTTTTTTAAATAGCTATTTCTAGAGATATCTCTAGCTGGTTTTTTTCTTCTATTGATTTATAATTATTAGATATAAATTGAACATCAATTGTTAGATTGTACAAAGTTGATCCGACCATACTAAAATATAGGGGGGCAAACCATTTTTAGGATAGGCAAGCCTCGGTTAAAAAGTGCGAAAAAAAATTATAAAAAATTCTACACCCCCTATAAGGGGCCTGGAAAGGGGCTGCAGGTAGGTAACTTTGCACTCTGCAGGTTGGGGCTAAAAAATAAAAAAATAAAAAAAAAATTAAAGCACCATTATATTGATTAACAGTCTAGAACATGGCTAATTTATTGTTTCTTACTATTTAAAATGCTTTTATCAGCTTTTTAAGTCTTTTTGATATTCTTTTTAATCAGTTTTTTTAAAATAGCCATTTCTAGAGATATCCCTAGCTGGTTTTTTTCTTCTATTGATTTATAATTTTAATTTACACATATATCATCGTTTTTAGTCTGTATAAAATTGATTCCACTATACGTAATTTTTTTTAATTTATTTTTTTCTAAAGCTGCAAAAATTTATTAAATAAAGACAAAAAATTCTATAGCTTGTTTAGGTATATTTTCCAATGTACACACGGATTTATATTTTATTTAAAATTGTAGATCAATTGATTTTTTAATAATTTAAAGAAATTAAAAAAATAACCTTAAAATTTTAGAGGTTTCTAGGAGGGTCCCTAGCTGGTTTTTTTCGTCTTTTGTTTTTGTTTTTTATAGTAAATTATATTATGTGTTTATTTATCAATATAAAATTGATCCGCATATACACACGTCAAAAATTTTAATCAATTTTTTAAGGATGCAAATAAAGTGATGAAATTTGACAAATTAGATACGTTACAAGACTTATAATAGACAATGTTGTGGCTTTACTTTTTTCTCTTAATTTCTAATTTATCATTTATTTTACTGATTTTTTGATGAGTTTTCAAAATCGGCATTTCTAGAGATATCCCTAGCTGGTTTTTTTGCTCTTTTACTTTAGAATTATTAGATACAAATGTACAGTAATTGTTAGATTGTATAAAGTTGATCCGACTATACTAAAATCAAAGTAAACATTATAAAAAAAATAAAAATGTGGGGCTTTATTTTAATAAACTTAAGAAAAAATAAAAATTTGGGGCGTGGTAAGCGATCACGGAATCAACTGGGTGTCTTGAAGGAGGAATGATTATAGGTGGGAAGTCATACAAAAAAGTTGACTCTTTGACCCCATGTTCAGTTCACACGCTAATATTAATGTTAATAATGAAAAATAATAATTGCATTAATCTATAAAAAAAATTATTAATTGTTGTGTGTTAATAGCAATATTCTTAGTCATGGTTATGATAGAAAATGCATTTAAAAACTTTGTAGTCTAAGTCTGAATCATAGTTAGAGAAAATAGGTATCAGGTAGGATGTTAGGAATGGTGACTTTAATTTATTATTTTTCAATTGTAATTTATGTATTTCTAAAAGAGACTTAAAAAAAAAATTATCTAAATTGCGAATGAATTTTCGATAGTTAAATTTAAAAGTATTAAATTACAGTATCAATTGCCTTGTTTCATTATTAAGATTTCCGTATTACCCCTTATTATGTATCACCTCTTTTTGACAACTTGTTTAGTTAAATGTGACAAATTTAAAAGATTTAAAAATTTATAAGAGGAGATTACAACACTTTTTATAAAATTAGGTAGTACGAATTATAAATATTTTATTAAGTATCTAATCTTAAATTTATTAGAAAATGATTTAATACACAGTTAATTAAATTTACATTCTAAACCCATTTGATATAATCCTACCTCTGTAACACTGATTTTTAATTATGATGATAAAAATCCTTTTAACTCTTTTAGTAACCCGATTAACTCTAATTACCAACGTTTGTTATTGTAATAATGAATTATTATTGAACAACGTACGCTATTATCTTATTGCCAATCAAATAATCCGATCAGTATACATCTCATTCTGCAAAAATATATTATAAAAAGTAAAAATTGGCGATAAGATTGTAGTTATTAATTATCATAAAAAATTAGTACAATCTATCTCTTTCATTAAATATACGTTATTTTAAATTTTAAACATCTATTTCTTAAAAATATTCAGTTCTTATAAACTATCAGTGGTTATAAGCATATATTGTCTTTGAACATTCAGTCCTAAAAACATTCTGTTCCTATAAACATTTAGTTTCTATAAATATATATTATATTTAACTATCCAGTGCCTACATTTTAAAATAAAGAATAAAAAGTACGCAAACTTTAATCAGTAATGATCAGATAAAATATAGTTTTAATCATTGTTGATGAAAAAATTGAAAGACTAAAAAATTGTTGAGTTCAAGTGATAAAACCTTTTTGTGTGTTTCATAGGGATAATTAATTTTTGTACCCAAATTTAAATCTATAAATTACCAATTAAAAATTTGTATAAAGAGTTTAAATTAACACTTAAACAAACAAATTTTTTGTCTTGTTTCTATTATGATCATCAAATAATATGAATGATCATAAATAAATTTGAAAATTGAAACTAATC